>JAUESH010000015.1:16594201-16615461 GCA_032275165.1 Synergus magnus
CACATGAGTATATTAATTTAATGTTCGATACATGTATATTAAAATTAATATACTTTCGTATATTAAAAGTATATTAACTTTACAAACATTATTAACAGTGCATCTTATCAGTTTATAGCTTCATGCCTATAACGTGACATGAGACTCACGACTTTTTCATGCACCAAAGTGTTTGCGTCTATTGCCCAAAGATAATCAAGATGATTGAACGCCTTATACGGAACTCGGATCTTACCAATTGGATTTCTCAACTGACTGTAAAGTCTTTCAACGTCCTAAAATATTTCAACCATGTTATACATTACATTTGAAATTGAAATGATCAAAATTGAGCAATTAAACATTTGGATTTAATTGTAAAATTAAACCAAAATTAAATCTAAATTTTTTTTTAATTTTTGTTCAGGAATAGAAAAATACTAACCGAGACGTGTGCCATATAATCGTTGTCGCTATAATGAAGAACAACACGCGCTGTAATCTTACTTAAATCGTAATTTGGAGGGAAAAAACTCCCATACTTCTTCAAGTTGCCAATTAGTCCATAGTCAAATTTCTGGAAGGAGTCTGCAATTACAAATTTCTATTAATATAATTTTAGTTACAATCATGTTGCTGTATGAAGATTTAAAATTTTGAAAACCTTTCCTTTGTTTCAAAAATCGTGACAATCTGTCTATATATACTTTCTTCATCAGATATTCCATCAATTATTCTTAAAGTGCGAATTTTATAAAAGGAGGCACCGGATTCAATTGAAATATAATCTCCGAGATTATAAAGCAATAGAGATTTAAAATCTGATTTGCCATGTTGAATGATAAACTCACTTTACAAAATTACGTATTGGACAAGGAAGAAATTTGAGTAAAGTAATGTGTGAATTGTAATAATTTCAAGGAAAATTAAAGTACATAGACATTTGTATAAAAAATATTGAAAAAATTAATAATGAAAAATAAATCACATCTTACCACTCTTTATGAGTTGTGCGTAGTGAACAAACTGATTAATAGACGCACCCGCTGGAACGTGAGCAAGTATAGTTGGAAGCAACGTCTACAACAAAATAAAACAATTTTTGAAGCCAAATCAATGTACTTTTTTTGATTAAATTTTGAAAATTGTTGTGCTTCAATTTATTTGAATCCATTAAACTGTTTTCGTTTTTTATTAAATTTTCAAAACTCACCAAATTTGTTTGGCTTGGATTGAATCCGCACAGGATATACAGAATGTTCTCACAAATTGGTTGAATTGCAGAATTCTCATCACAAATCTTCGAAGCAAATTTGTCATAGAATAATTTAGTTGGACGGAATTCGTACATTCCGATTAATTTCGTTAAAGCCTAAAATCATAACCAGATAATTAAGGTGATCTCCTTTTGATAAGATCAATCCGGCAAATAATGGAGTTTTTTCAAAAATATTTATTACCTCTAGTTGGTTGCTGATTAATGTAAGAAATCGAATTGGAGGACTTATCAGATTTTTGCAGAAAGCTACAGGCGCCAGGGCATGCATAGATATAATTTTTTTATTATATTTTGGTAATTCAGATGCCATTACGAAAAAAGCTGTAGTGCCCTGACTGTGGCCGATATAGAAAATTTTTTTGTGTCCTGTCTGTTCCAAAATGTAATCAATCATCGTAGGCAAGTCTCGAATACCTATCTCGTGCCAACTATTGCAAAAAATGTATTGAAAAAGAAGTTACCTTTTTTCAAAAAGTAGAAATTGATTTTAAAAATTTTACCTGAATGACCAATACGACTTTTCGTTAACTGAAGAAGTAAGATGCTTTCTAGAATAAACATTTCCTCTTACATTTCCCATCCAAACGTCATACCCTGCGTCCGCTAATATGTAACCTGTGAATATTAAGAAAGCAAGTATGTAATTATAGGAACGAGTGGTTTTCAAACTACGGAATCAATTAATTTTGACGATGAGAAATAGTGCAAAAATATTTTTCTCTTTTGCTTACCGAGAGCTTTTCTTGGACCTGTAATAATCCAATCAGTAGAACTCGAAAGTAAACCGTGCATAAGGAGCACAGTTGGTTTGCCCTCGGGGTTTGGGTTGCTTTTAGGTCCAGTTATTCTGTGCATTTCTAAAACGTACTCGTCATTAGTTGCTACTGCATGAGTTTCTGGATTGTAGCCATATTTGTCGATTAACTCAACCTGATTTTGAAAAACATGAAAAGCTTATTAATTAATTTAATAAGTTTAAATTACAAAATAATATAAAGTGCAATCTTACAACTGAAAGATCAGCATCTTCATGTCGTTTCCGAAATGCATCCGTCAATATTTGCAAGTCCTCTTTATCTAGAAAATCTGATTTGTGTTCTTCCGGTAGGACCGTTGCTCTCGTCGAAAAGACGAGGAGCAAAATTCCGAATGCAGAAAGGAGCACTCCAAGTTTTACCATTTCGAAGTTTAAACTCTCAAGAACCGATTTCTTGTGATTTTATAGGTATGCTTCGTTTTCTCGTGTCTATATTTGTTTACCTCTTCTGGAATGTTAATGCACCAATAATACAAGCGATAATCTTTCTCATGAACTCATTGTTATCATGTATGAATTTTAAGTACGAAATCTCCGACTTCATTTCACAAACTTGATTTATTACTTTTTAATACTTCTTGTTTCTAAATGAAAATTAACCGAAATCGGATGACAAAATCGGTACTGCAGTGAAGAAAATATTTTTTTTTTCCTTTACTTTTTCTCTATGTACAGATAATTCTAACATTATTTTAAAAATCAATATAAATAATTTAACATCGGCAATTTTTAGGATGAATTTTAATTCTTTACGCTGGAATTGTCAACGACGATGCATTTTATGTCAGTTTTATTTTTACGGTAAATATAGACTGTGCAGTGGCTCTCCTGTCTTAAAGACTCGTTTTATGTGAGCATATCGTTGCTGCTCTAATGTGCTTTAAATTTTTTAAATAACTAGGTCTGCAGAAAGACACCCTTTCCTGATAATAAAAGCAACGAAGCAACTCAGTCGAATATCCTTTTTCCTTTTATGACCACCAGTGAGGGCTGTTGTTCATGTGTCGTAAAACAGCAAGTTCTGCAAACTGGCCTTTGCGTTTACAATCTATCGATTGATGGACGTGTATAACATTCGAGTACAGACTTTACGCACGAGTGCTTTTAAATTGAAGGAATAAACACCAACCCTATTTTTTCGAAACTCTTCTGCTTTCCCTTTAGATCCAGGTTTTATCTAGTACCGCATGAGTGCATCAAATAGTCCAAATAGACCTGCATTTTGTTTCACTGAAAAAAAAATTGAATCTAAGATCTTCAGAAGAAGATTCCTGTACAGGGTGGTTACATGTCAGGGAAGTCAGGGAAATGTCAGGAAAATGCGTGTATCTGTCAGGGAAAATAGAAATTGATAAACATATTAATAATAATAAAGTACAATAAATTCATTTATTCATTTTGTCCACATTGAAGCTCCTACGTTCAACTCACTTGTCATGTTTCTGTCTTGCAATTTTTTTTTCAATGTGACTGTTTATTAGCAATTATGTCAGTTTGACATTTAGGTATAGTTTATTTAACAGATTTTAGAATATGTCCAAGCAGGATTCCAAAGGATTATAAAGAGTTTTCAGGTGTTTTTTTGAAATTCTAAGGGTTTCAAAAGATTTAAAGAGGTTTTCAATTATTTTAATGGATTTCAAAAGGTTTCCAAAAATTTTAGGAGATTATGAGAAATTTTAAAAGAATAGGTGGAACTTTAACGGATTTCAAGAGATTTTTATGATTTTTAAAAGATTCTGTGGAATTTTAAGGCCATGTGGTTTTTCAAAAAAATAATTGTGCACAGGCGTCCGTGTTCACATTCTTTACGTCTGTATACAATTATTTTTTTCAAAAAGTAAAAATTGTGAGAAAAAAACTAGGTTATTTTAAATTTGCTCATATGACAAGTAACACATGCCCTTAAGGGATTTAAAGAGACTTAATGGAGTTTAAAAAGATTTAAAGTAATATTATGCGAAATTTTTTAAAAATATTCATAGAATTATTGAAAACTTATTCGCATTTTTAATATTTTTCTGTCTGGGAAATGTCAGAAAATATTCTATTAAGTTCTGCAGTAAAATGAATTAAAGAAAACAAGTACGTTTAAATCAATTACGTTTTTGTTTTGTAAGAGATTTAACTTTGAACTATGTATGTAGAAGCAATTAGAGTGTTTTATATTTTATTTTAGTTTTCTACTCAATCAGTATGTGATTGATTGCTCTTGCGGTGGTCCTGTAAAACAGAAAGAGACTTGTGGGGTTGAACATTAGCTTTAATCGACTTTGAAGCTTTTACTTTACTAATAGCCACCCCTCGCTCTTTCCAATGCGCTTCTGCTACGTAATTACAAACCTTACGTACATTAGCGAGAGTTACCCTCTAATGCTTGCTGGACCTATATAATTAGTTGTAAAGTTTTAATGCTACGATCTCAACTTCATCTCCCGAAAATTTACTAATTGGAGGGTAAAGCATTTCTACAGTAAAATCATGAAATGCACTAAATTATTTATGTGTGTTCTAGCTCATGATTTACTATAATTATTCACCAAAAGCAATCCTGTCACAATTTCATCTGAAAATTCCCAGACCTTAGAGGTAGCGCTTGACTCGCGAGTAGATTTATTGACCCTTCATTCATAAGGACAAAAAAATAGCAACTTCGTCCAAAATCCTTGCACGTAGCTAGCTTTAATACTTGCATATAAAACACTCCTGGGAAATAAAATTTATTTCTTGTTTGGAACTACAAAATTGGATAATTACCGGATATGGAACTAATTCCATTACTATTTTGTTCTTCATCAGATGCTTGTTCGATTTGTATGTTGTAACTTAAACTTTTAATAAAACGCTTTATAAATATTTTAGAAAGTTATTTGCAGATAATTGAGGAAACTCACTTACCTATATTTAATTTATAAAACTCAAATGAACCTCTTAAAAAATGTTCTGAACCTTGGAAATCCTTTTTTTCCTAACTAAAAAACGTCGAAGTTTCCCGGAAAAGCCGACGAGAACGAGGTCGATGTATTGTCTTGCTTAGCTTCTAGATATCGGAAACACTTCTTCCCACCTACTATACTCTCACCCGGCTCTTAGCACGTCCCTCTTTTTTCTATCAACCACATCCCAATTCCGGATTCTGAGCCTTTTTCTTCTATAGAGATTACTTACAAGTAACCTCTGAAAGACACGTCTCTTGTCCTATTTTTATGTCGATTATTTAGAAATAAATTGATTTCGTTACTGATTTAAAAAAATTAGATATATAACCAGCGCTTACTAACCTAGCTAAAAAATTTTAACTTGATCTATTACACAGTTTCTGTTTATCATTTACAAATTAATAAATTAATTATACCTTGCACTGCTGCATTTAATATTACCGTATAAACGAGGAACTAAATCACTCCCAGCAAGGCGAATGTATAATTACATAATATTTATTTTATTACTTCTCATAAAAACCACAGCAATATTTGTCTCTAATGGCTCATTTGCAATGGTGATTTAGATTTATTTTTTTACCTTTCTTGGATGTGTCGTACAATTATTAATGTCCCTACTAAGGTGCCGGCGGTGCCGCTAAAGACTTATATCCAGTTACATTTTATTTGTGATATCGTTTTCTACCACTTTTTATTAGATTGCGTGTGCGTTATCTACAAGGATTTATAACTTTCAAGGCATATAGGCAAATACTGATTGGCGGAAACTTAATTAATTCCGAATTTCAACATTTTCTTGTAAATTAGAATATTTGTCATCATATTTTACATAATGCGAACCATTGGTAGTAATATTAAATATATTATTATATTGTTAATTAACAATAATAAAGTACGATGGTTTTTCTGTCTACATTGAATTTTAAGAAATTTTATGGACTTTCATGAGATTTCAAGGCGTTTTAAAACATTCCAAGAAACGTTAAGAAATTTCAAAATATTTCTGTGAGTTTAAAAAGATTTACAATTATACGGTATACAATTTACAATTATTTAAGAGATTTTTAATGATTTTAAAAAATTTTCAAAGATTTCGAGGGATTATTTTGTTCAAAAGAATTCATGAAATTTCAAGGAGTTTCAAAAAATTTTAAGGGATTTGATGAAATTTTAAAAAAGTACTGTATATTTTTTAAGGTGATTTCGAAGAATTTCTGCGAATTATAACAAATTTCAAGGAATACTTGGAAATTTTTGAAACTCCTTAAAGTCCCATAAAATCTCTAGAAATATTTTGTAATCTTTCAAAATGTCTCGAACTATTTTAATTCTTAAAACAGTTAAACATTTACAAGAAAATTCGAGAAAATTTTGATGATTTTGAGGGATTGTTAGAAGATTAAGAAAAAATAACGAGTTTTTTTTTGAGATTTCTCAAATTTAAATATTTTAACCATAGAAAATTGTTTTTTTTTCAGGCCTTCGAAAGGTATATCCTTACTATTTCACCTTCACAACATTCACGAAGGGTCGGTGGGTCGGTGAAAAAATCCTGGAAGTTTTTGCCAGAGAGTTCAGGGCACATCCGGCCGAAGAGTACGAAAGATGCATTCGTGCTGGTACCTTGACTGTGAACTATCAAAAAGTCGATGTCGACTACAGATTACGACACAATGACCTTCTAGCTAACGTAGTGCATAGGTGAGTCCCACTTATTCCATATAAAAGTCGATAAATAAAAAAAAAAGACTGCCAGACCTTTGAAGTCAATATCCATCTCATTTATAAAATATATCACATTTTTTCGTTTATATTGATTTATATTCGATGGGATAATTCGGAAGATATTGTCGTAACTATGCATAAAATCGAATGAGAAGTGGCAATTTATTGCTCACCTTCAACTTTTTTCCCTGCAAGGTGTACATATCAAGAATGATTTTTTTTAGTTTCATTTAAAACTATTTATAAATGTTCTCTCTTGCGTAGCGGAAAGATTCTTGCATAGGTAACAATGTTATCTTTTTATCTTTAGATGAAATCATTTATGCAAAAAATATTTTCTTCTGAAATATTTCTTCTTTTTTCTTATTCGTTTTTGCATTGTGTTATTCTCAATTCTACTACTTTATTCCACAATGCCACAGAAAATTCATGAGATTTTTTCAGAGTTATGACAGAATCTTTTGAGCAAGCCTGTTGCTTTGTACTATTTTATTGCCGTTTGGCTACAAAAGAATTGCAATATGAAGAATTTATGCAAATTGTGGTTTCTTTTATTGGTTGAATTGATTCTCTCTTTGTGGAAGAAAAAAGGTGAAAGAAACATCGTGATGAGAGATAATTAAGCGGCAGGTCTACGGTAGGTCTAGGCCACCTAGTCTATCATTCAGGATAAGCTTAATGAGTAGCACTATACAGTATCCTTGGCATGGATTAAATCCTGATAAAAACCATATATCGTTGCGTTGCTTTCGTACACACCGTCACTCAACGAGACGCTCAATAATTAAGGGTACAATTACAAGAGAAATAATAAAAGTATACACTGTGTAAAGTTAAATTTGTTGGAAAAATGCAAGTGATGAGGGTTGAATCCCGCTTTTTAAAAGCAACATTAAAGACATTAAAGTAATGAATGCTACGTGCAGCTCCCTGTTTATACCTCTGTTGCTACCTCCGCATTTCAAGAGCGATTTGGGAAATTAATCTCACCAGAAAATGTCAAGCAAAATATTGCGCTTTCTCGCCATCCCTTTGAATGAAATTATTTCGTAATCGTGACCCCGGTAAAATTTACATATTTATTCTAATTTCGTTGAATGTGAATTCTAAATTTTCGTAAAAGTGAAAAGCTGGCGACTATAAAGAAAAAATATTTTTATAAAGAAATAATATTTTTGTAAAGAAACCATTCTTCTAATATTTACAATCAGTTCAAGTGTTTGAAAATTGTTTCTCTAGTCTGTGTAGCTTTAAATTTTGTGATATCAAAAAGTTTGTTTAATCTCCAAAACAACAGAGACTTTTTTGTACAATGTTAAATGTTGAGGTTTGAAAATTCTGAATTTTCCTCCAGGCAACTACAAACAACTACTGTATTGTTAATATAAAACTAGAAATCTAGAACCAGTTACAAAAAGGAGAATTAATTAAAATATATTTATTGCAAAAGAAGTTCCTGAGCTCATTTTAGTTCATTAGAAACGTTTGCAAACTTTAAAAGGATAAAAGTATGGTTAAAATCAATATAGTTGCCAACTGTCGGCAAAATAAAACTTTTATTTAATATCTCGAGTTTCTTTATAGCAAACATTGACTTCATGAATATTTCAGATTAAATCATCATACAATTGAACTCCAGATGCAAAATCAGTTTAGGATTTCAAGAAATAATGAACTCAATTTACATCCCAGTTCTTTTAAAGAGCTGGAGGCGAGGTAAAGTCGAGGATAAAATTGTTCTTTCCCTGGATTCTGCAATAAGCAAGAAAATTACAGTCACTGCACTCGTCAATTGTTTTTCTTCTTCATCTCGTCTAGAATGTCTCATTTGCGCCCCTGTTTATTTTGTCTTAATTCTTTGAAAACTCGTTCAGCACTATTTATTCTGTTTTTCTCCGAGAAGATTTGGTTGTCTTGTAGCTTAAAGTACTAGGTGTAATCTCGTTGACCTTTTGCTGACTCTTGAAAGCAACTTTATCCAACTGCAAGCCAGACTGGAAGCTCGTATCCCGTATCGGAGAAGTCACGTATTTCCGAATCAATCGTCCTAACCAAACGTTCAGTGATATTGAATTACCCACGCCATGGGTCTTCTTTTCGCATCTCTACCTTTTATTTCATCGTGCGGATCTCCGATGACACGTGTGCCTCAATATTGATAAACCCCTAAACATTAATCGCAACTTGCCAGTTCACTGCTGCCCTGCTTCAAGTCGATTTACTTCCTGTTTTACGAAACTTTCCATTCTGCTGCATTTGACAGCTATCGTTTTCTTATTAAGAAGTCGCCTCGATACTGACATATATACGAATGATATTCTCCTAGTTCACTTTTTCTTATTTTTGTCTTGAAATTGGAACGCGGAAAAATGCCTCCTTCAAGAAGTATTGCAAAGAAATCCCTGTGACAGAAAACTATATTTCATTTCATGTACATGTATGTACATATGTATCATGTACGCTAGAGCGAATTTTTTTTATTTATAGTTTTAATACAATTTACAAGTTATTGATTGGAATCCAAATTACTTCCTTCAAAAATCGGCAGCTAATTGGATCGGCAGCTAATCACAGGTCCTCACCTATTTACCTTTTTCATTTATTTTGAATTTGTTCACCTACTTCACCTATTTTGGAAATTTGTCACCTTTTTTCAATTAATAAAGTTGAATTATGTGAAAAATGATTGACATTGAAAAATACTTGCATTTTTCTTATGAAAAAGAATGCAGGAAGCATTCTTTCTTGCATATAATGAAGATTTTTATTCGCAGAATTATAGACAGAAATGCAAATTTCATAGATGGGAAGTAAAATGAAAAAACTTTTCTCGATAATTTAAAATAATAAAGAAAGTCAATGAAGGCTGAAAATCTTTTAAAGCTTTTGAATTCTTTAGAAATTCTTTATAATTCCTTTTTAATTACATATGCGAAAATATTAAAACAGATGCGATTTTTAATTTATGTAATGTAATATTTAGAGAAGGTTATGCGAAAAGTGAAAGAGAGATGCAAAGATAGGGAAAAATGAAACGCAAATTGAGAACTGTGTGAAAGATCTCTTCAGTGAGATTTGGTGAGATTGCACATTTATAATCGCTGCCCGGATTATCTGAACATCTGACTAAGCGCATACGCATTTAGTCAAGGCCAAAAAATGAGCTCTTGAAGTCAACGATGCGTTTAATATGATGACGTTATAAGTTGAAAGGTCATATTTACTTCCCATCCATGAAATCTGCATTTCTGTCTACAATTCTGCGAATAAAAATCTTCATTATGCTAATCGAGAGAATATTTTCTGCATTCTTTTTTCATAAGAAAAATACAAATCCATTTTGTGTTTGTACTAAACATAACAGAATGAATTGGTGTAAAGTTCAGTTACTACGTAAATTAGTAATTAGTAAGCTTTGAACGCATATGCTTCTTATGTAAGAAATACCATTATTACGCAATACAGCCTCTACTTCATCAGAATTTCCGACTGTCAGGACCATTTGGTCTTCCAGCCGTAAAACTAACTTTTTGATCATCACGATTCTGGAGAAGAAGCACTTTACTCAACACCTATCTTGAGATGAATAAAATTAACATTTATCTTCTCAGAACAAGGTCTTCTTCGTAAAATCGCGAACAAAGTATTGACCAGTGACTAGCATGAAGGTCTGATTCAATCTTTCCAGAATATCTTACACTATTCAATATTTCTATGGACCATTTTTCGTAAAAACTTTTTACAAACATGTATATATTTCAGTTTTGAAATTTTTTAAAGCACACTTGTATCTTAAAAAATTTTAAACTTCTTTATAGTATTTTCAAGATTCTTTAATCTATCAACTGAACTGAAGATATCTTTTCATTGAACACACTGATTTAAATATGATCATTTTCATTTTTTCATTGATAAAATAATCGGATTTTCCAAAATGCTCTTTAGAGGAGATTCCCGTCTCACAAAACTAGAAAATCCGATTTCGTAACATATTATTTTGGGATAGAGCACATCTTCTTTAACGTCATCGTTCAAAAGCCACTCGAGGCAATTCAGATGTAACAAAATATTCAAGCGGATCAGAGAATCAAAGTAAAGAAGATTTCTCTTTATTCGAGAATATGTAAGCTTTGTTAAAAGTAGGAAGCGTCATCATTCTTTAAACTATGTAAATAATTAAAATGCGTAGCACTCCAACAATTCTTTTATAAGAACATTCAAAGAACATTCCTCACTTTTCATATTATAAAACCTCGACATTAATTTTAAAATGCAGCATATAATCTGTTTTTCTAAAGAGAACTGAAAGCAAAAGTTATGGAACAATAGTACAGAACATACAAAGACTCTTTATTTTAGTTTATCTCATTACTCACTTTTTATATTCTCTTTAATGCGCTATTTGAATAATTCAAACAAACTTTTTGTCCATAATTATTTAATTATATATTTACGCAAATTTCGTATTATACGCACCTACGCGACTTGCATGAAATCTAAATGGAGAATAGCACCTGCACTGATATACATTTATTGTAAGAATAGGTAGTGCAAGGATTCTGAAGGCTAATTGAAAAATAGCCTTTGACCCCATTAAAGTATCATCATAAACTTTGTCTTCGCTGACAGTCAACGCATTATTATTATCACATTTAGAGATGCATGGCACGAATTTATTTTCGGCACTGAAATCGCGTTGGCGTTATATTTAATGTCGTTCTTGCTCTTTACTCTGAATTTATATGTTATTATTTTAATCTGACAGAATTACATGGACATTTAGCCCTGTAAAGTCGAATAACGTGGGAAAAACTTATAAATAATCCGAAACTGGTTTTCTGTCTGCTTCTCTAATTTATATTGATAACCAGCTTGCATAAATGTAAATATGTATTATTTCTGTGTCGCAATGGGTCAGGAAAAGTTTCTTCTTGAGGACTTTTAATACAATTTAAAAATAGATATGGTTGAAGTGCTGAACGTTCTAATGGACGAATTTTTATATTGCTTGCATTTTAAAGTATAAACAGTGTTAAAATATTCATTAATTTCAATTTTAAAATAATTCTGTATAAAAGAAACTTGTAGTGCCTATTTTTATTTTTACTTGGAACAATATTTCTGGATAAAATAGAATTGGGGGAAAATATTTCGTTTGAACGTTTAAAGTTTCTAGTACATAACAGTGAATTCAACATTTATGATTTTGCAGATTTGTACACATGAAATTGTCGATAAAAAAAATTTGATTGACGAGATTTTACGAGGGTTCATATACTTTTTCAACTCAAGTGCCATTTCATGTAACTAATTTTTTACGATGCGTAAGAAAATAAAAGGGTGTATTCCGCAGCACTTCCTTTCGAATATTTCTTTTCCGGCTTTGACTTGTATTTTTAAATGCTAATGCTTGTTTATTGCAGGTTTATGACATTAATGTCTATGAGTGCGATAAGGTGCGCTCTAGAATTCACAATTTGAAGCACTCGAAAATTATGTGTAAAGTACACTAAAATGTGACATAATTTAAATACTCACTTGCACAATAAGCAACTTCAGTTTCTAAATAACAGGCCATGAAGACAAAGTAGGTAATTTAGTAGGTGTATTTCAAGCAAATTTTAAAGTGCGCTTTCCCACGTTTGTGTCTTATGTTAAGCTACCCGGAATTAAAAAGCTTATATTTAACTTCTTATACATTTTAAATTAATTTTTTTAGTTCCCTTTACTTTTCGAAATTTAAATTAAAAACTTTGGATGTGACGCGTTACTTCCAAAGTTACTATGTTCTAATTATAGATTCCTTTTGCCGATATTTAGCAATATTCAGGGGTTTTGTAGGGGCCACATTTAGAAACTTTGAGTTAGATGTAAAATATAATTATTATGGAATATTTAACAATAATCATAAATTTTTTACTTATTTTGTAAATGTAAAAGTCACCGTATTCGATGCGAGGACATATAGTCATTTTGAGTTTAACTTTGTTAAATTTTAAATGTTTTCATTTTTAGTTTTAGAAGCTTAGAATTCAGAAGAGTTTTAATTGAATGATTTAATTTATGGTGTAATTTAAATACCTAAAATGAAACATTTTTTAGGTTTGAAAGTGTGAAACAGGAGATTTTTAGTATCCACTCTGAAATATTGTTATATTTTAGAACTTGATTATCAATAAAAAATTTTCATGTGCTGATCTTGCAAATAATTTTTAATATTTCATAAAATAAATTATTAATAAAATTTTCACTGAAATACACTATATCAGGAATATCCTTAATATTCATTGTATATAATATTTAATTAAAAGCCATTTATAAATTACATTTTTTGGAGGCGAAAAAAATTAAAATTTATATGCTAGAATGATTTTAGGAGTGAAGAAGCATAAAAAGCGTGATATATTTTAATTATTTTATAAATAGCTCCTTAACAATTTCATAATTATTGATTCAATAATAGTGCTAGTGAATCAATATTTTAACACTTTTTCTACTTTAAAATGCAATCAACACAAAAATTCGTTCAGTTCAACGTTCGTAACTTCAACCCCATTCTAAATTAAAGAACATTCTCTTTTAAATTGAAGGAGCGAGCACATCTTAAACTCTAATGTAGAAGTTGATTCGATAAAAATTGCTTTCCTCTCGTAGCGCAGAGAGAGCGCCAGTAAGCATTTGTAATTACAGCGAGAATAATCGCAAAATAGCTAATATCGAGCCTGTGCTGAGCGACTCTAAATTTTTCCAAAGCCTTCCTCATTTTATCCCGCCTACAGCATCACTCGAATGCCGTACTCGGTTACTATGCACGCAGTGTATACTGTACATGAATGCTACCCACCATATACAAGCCTGAAAAGGACATCAAGTGGCCGTCGATGAGCTCAAGAGGGTTCAGGCACTCGATGCTTCATTTCCCAGCAGCTTGGAAAATTGTTCAGGGAAACTTAATTAGCGTTTGAATACATTATTTTTCTAAGCCAATGTAGCATAATAATCAAGATAAGCATGTGGAGATTTTTTGTAAGTGAATACGAAAAGCGGAATCTTATGGTTTCTAGACAAGTGCCAATTAATTTGGTCCAATATGATTCACGAATTGAAGATTATTATTGTAAAGAATTAATCAAATTGACTACTAATTTCTTTTTAGTATAGCAGAACAAGATTTTGAGTGTTGATTCACATTTAACTTTAATTATTCATGTAATACACATATGAAACCTTTTATATATGAAACCATATGTAAATTTAATCACTTTAAATTGGTATTAATGTCGAAAGTTCTGCGAGGTGAGAATACACTTCATAGACGTCATCTTGGCGTTGAAATTTCAAAGGAGCATAGTGAAACATTTAAGAGTTGCCAGACAAACGTTTTAAAATTAACTCGCACAAGTTCCGAAAATACAATTAAAATTCATACCATAACTTCCCATCTTGGGTAGATATTTATGTTATATATTTTGTTATATGATCCGTTGTTGAGAAACGAGATTAGGACATATAGACAATTCACATTTTTCTTTAATTTATGTGGAAAGTACACATCTGGTAGAAAAATTGCATGGACTACAATGTAGACGTTGAAATATCTCACTTTCTTAAGAAAATTGTATAACATTCTGCTGATGTTATAAATATCCAGTATACATTTTTAAATTCTAAAGAAATAGAAACTTAATACAAAAGAACGAAATAGTTGGCATTTGTTTGACTGTAAATTAGAAAGAGTGAAAAGATTCTCACGATTTCTTCACATCTAAGGATCTACAAAAGTAGACATGCCATTAGGCGTCAAAAAATAACCCTCCGAAACTTAAATGTCCCATATATACACTTCGTAAATTTTGACATACCCTGACAAAAATAACCTCTAGGGTACCGAAGTAACATCTGTTACGAAGAGTGTCTATATGTATTCTTATATATTTTTAGAAATTACTCTGCTCATGACACATGTCTACTCAAAGATAACTAATGTTCTGTTAGACGTATAACAAATATTCTATGAAAACAGTAATTTCTCCCTTTTAAAAAATTGAAGCCTGTTTCAAAGCAATCTTCAACGGAGGAAAGCAAAAATGAAATACATATTCGTTTTAAAGTATGTCTTTCTTGCAAAGTGTTGAAGGCAACTCCCAATAATTACGTCACTGGACTCGCGTGCAATTAATTTACAACGGATTAATGAAAAAAAAGTCTTTCGTCTGTTATCAAAACCCGACTATGTTCTATATCCTTGCCGGCAGAGAAACGAGTTTTCGCTTACGAGGATTGAGTATTTTCAATTATAGCCTGACGCCCAGACCTAAAAAAAAGTATTCTTACCGAAGTAACAAAACTTGTTTCCATGGAATAAATTTGCTCTGCGAAGAGTGTTTTAGCTCAAATGAGATAAAAGTTGAAATTATAATGCTTTGATCGTTTCTTTTTAAATGTGTTCAAATCAGAAAATAAGTAATTTAAAGTTTAAGGCTTGAAAGTAATAATCAAAAAATGGTATATTGGTTTCGAAAATTAGGTTATCATAAACCTATCGAATCCAGCATCTTAGCATTCAGGATATTCATTATCCAAAGCTTAGGCGTCAAGACGCCGCTCATTGAACTTCTTTTAAGTTAATAAATCAACCTGTCATGGAGCCCTCGAAAAGTGAAGGCTCTTTTTCTTCCCGCTTCTTCTTTTCCCTCCTCATCCAAAACCTTTACTCTATCGTTCTTATAATCTTTTTAATTCCCGTTTTCCCTTTTCCTGCAGCCTCTTGAAATCTTTTGCACGTCAAATCCCTCATAATCGCCGCGTACATGCCACGCAATAACGTCGAGATTCTAGAAGATTTAAGCGTGTTGGGAGTTCTTTCTTAAAGAGGAGAGCGATGAGAAACAAGAATGCGGAAAAGCTTCTTTTGGTACTGTAAAGCTCACGTTTCAAATCTGAGTTTACTCTAGAGAACTGGAGAATAAAGGCTTTCGCTTATATTACGAGTTTTTATGCTTCCGGGAAATTTAATCGGTAAACCGTCTCGAAAATGAAGAAATAGACGACGTTTCTGCCTGTCGTTGTTGAGAGTCCGTGCTTCAATGCAAGACGAAAGAGCTTTTTGGTATACCTAATTGGCAGTCGCGGAAAACATCTCGGAAAAGTATTCATTTACTCCATGAATTACTTGCGAGTGAAAAGATACTCAGGAAGTCAATTAATTTTTATTTTATTTTTAAAATACCTGCTTCTCTCAATTTCATCGCTCTTTTTAAAATATTGGAATGTCATGCGCACACTGCAGCTCACGCATTTGTCGATAATTTATACTTATGATAATTTAAAAAAAGTTTAGAATTTAAAAATTTTATTTTAAAATATCTTAAACTTCAATAATTTCATTTTATCCTTAAAAAGAATCCTTTTATAAAAACTGCTTCTATAAATTGAAAGTCTTCAAATGAATATACAATTTTAAGAGCATATGTTACTTACCACAAGAGCAAATCAAGTTTTGGTAACTTTACTTTCGCAATAATAAATATTTTTCACTAAAACTAGGTCATTTATCTCCGTCTGTATGAAACGGAGATAAATGGCCTAGTTTTAGCGAAAAATATCTATTATTGTGAACGTAAAGTTGGCGAAACTAAATGTGCTCTTATGGTAATTACCACATGCCTTTAAAGATCTGGAATGATTTCAAAAATATTTCAAACGATTTTGAGATATTTCTAAGTAGGTTAAAAAATTTAAAAGATTTCAAGATAGCTCAAAAGATTTTAGAAAAATAAATAGATTTCAAGAGATTTAAGGTTATTTCTAAAGATATCAAAGAATTCAGGAGATTTCAAAAGATTTTACAGGATTTAAAGGGATTTCTAAAAATTAAAGAATATTTCAATGGGTTTAACAGATTTTAAAGAATTCAACAAAAAAATATTTTAAAATTATGTACTGGAAAATCTTGAAACACTTTTGAATTCTTTTGAAATTCCCCAAATCAATTAAAATCTTGTGAAATCTCTCGAAATCTCTTTAATTTTCTTAAAATCACTTAAAATCTCTTGAAATCTTTTAAAGTGTTTTGATATCTTGTAAAATCACCTATAATATAAAAATATTTTTAAATTACTTAAAACTCCTTATACTCTTTTAGAAGTAGTTTTGATATAAGTAATTGCAACCTTTCTTATATTATCCCAAATTAATTCCTTCTTCCCACAGTATAATTTCACTCAAAAAATACCAGAATGTTATATAAGTTTCGATTCACCTCACGTATGGGGAGTTTGAATCTACAATGTGTTTCCCCAAACAGAAATTAAGAAAATGGCTCTAGGGTTTTGGAAGGTGGAGTTAAAGTTCGTGGAGAGTTGAATGTCAGGTTGATTTATTAGCTTAGAACCTAGCGCATGGGATATCGGAAGTTTGTGCCACGGCTACACCATGCAATGCGTGTATCAGGTCAAAGCTTATCGCAAGAGGAGGAATGGCTCTAATACTTTGAGCCCTTCACATTGTGTCTTTCTCCATATCTACTTCTTTTTTCTTCCTCTTCTTGATATCTCCCTTTTTCTTTGTCTCTTTCTTTATTTGTTTTCCCTTCCTTTCTTAGATCCTTTGTTTTTATATTTTTCTTCCTTGTCTTTATTTCTTCCTTTCTCTCTTTTCCTTCCTGTACATTTCCGTTTCACTGTTTGGTTAATCTATGCACCCCAATTTCTCACTTTCTCTAAGTTTGCGTGTCTACTTGTCTCTTACTTTTTTACGCACCAGTGCCAAGCAATACACCATGCAAAATATGTACACACGTGTCTTCACTAAAATCGATCTTTCCCTGACGTTAAAGCCTGTTATTGCACCCGCAGAGCCACATTCGGTGCTCTGGAAATCTGAGCTCGGTTGGTTTACTGCCATATGCATGGCCTATCCGAGGAGAATTGGATCTTGGCAGGAGGCTTCTACTTGGGGCAGAAACGAATTTACCTTTCGTCTGTGGTTGGTGTCTTAATAGAAAATTGTTCTAGGAATCGTACCGAAGTAAATGAATTTATGCGCTCTAGTAGAGCTTCCACTTTAGTTCTCTATTCTTATCAGAAGCCATTAAAAAACTATGTTTCATTTTTGGAGAAGACCATCAATCTTGGATTGGTTTTCACTGTAGCCAATTAACTTCAGTATTTTCTGAGTAGTTAATTTAATCACTTTTGTGGAAATTTTAATCATTAGGGGGAACCAGGGCAAACCAAAGTAAATGATTTGGAGTTTAAAACTGCTGAGTTAACCAGACACAATCGCAGAAAAGACATTGTCTTTTTACACGCTAACAAAAACAAATAGGTCTTTTATTGGCATTTGTTTCGCGAAGAAACTGTACAGTATTAAATATATTAATTATTTGCGAAGTTATGAAATTTCCACACCTGTTGCAGTAAATTTCATTACAGATAATTTTTAAAAAGAACCAGTAGGATTTTCTATAGATTAAAATGCTACTGTGCCTAAAATTGAAAATTATTTTATTAAACCCTAAAGTATGACTGGCTTGAAAATGACCTTACTCTGATTATTGGACTCATATAGAAGGCGCAGAGGCATGTTCATTTGTACAATCAAGGCGTGACTATCACTCATAACTTGTAACTAAAGTTGTTGTTAGCCGAATGGGTACGCGAATTTACTCATACAGTGACACACATATGGCTCCTGCACACGCCAGTTTTTCGTTCAACAATTCTCCGTCAATTATGTGCCACCCCAAATTTAAATTTCCGCTGGACTTGATTATTTTTTTTTACAACTATCATGCAAATTAAATTGTTTAAAATGACCTGTCCATCGGTTTTCTAAGTGAAATAAAGTGCTAACAGAAGTACATATTATAAAAGTGCTTCAAATGGAGCACATTTTACGCATTATAGAAGTTACATTATTATTATTACATTTTTAAATTATTATATAGAAGTTACATTCTCTTTTTATCCTTTGTTGAGACTACCGCTATAATCCTAGGACACCTGTCGGGAAATGCCGTTCGCCAAGAGGTCGAAAGTTCGCTTTACAGCACTGGCATTTCGCATCCAAAGGCCAACAGCAAGATTGCAAAAGAGCATATTAAAAATACTCTAAAAACCTGAAGCTATTGTGTCTTCCTTCCATGAAAAAACGTTTATCGATTTTGCTATAAATATCATCGAAAGTACATCTCATAAAAGAGAAATGCCACTTTCTCATGCTTGGAGCTCCCTGATATGTATACAACTAAAAAGTTACAAAATTGTGTAATTACTCTAAAAAAATTGTATAATCATAGATTGTTTTACACACAATTATTACTTTGAACCATTGTGTTCGGCTATTAGGTACAATTAATTATGCTATGAAGTAACACAATTCAGAAATTAATTAAAGATTCCAAAAAAAATACATCACCACATAAAATCAACATTTCGTGAATTGTGGCTACTTAATTATAATAGCCCAATTAGGGTTTACGCGTTGCATCAATTAGACAATATTGGTTTTGTGGTAGAGCAGAACGAATCTCACGTCCAACATGGGGATCAAATAGATTTCAGTCGGGACCATTGTCATGCAATTAGTTTCAGTTCTCAATTAATTTCGATTGATTTCTTTGCAATAATCAAATAGATCACAACTTACAATTAAATTCCTGAGAAATGCAGTGTTTTTTTAGTTTTTTTTTTAGGAGTGAAGACAGCTTAACTGTGGTAAATTCACCTTCTAGTAACACCGATCCCCATCCGACTACAACCGAGCCAAGCGCTGCTTAACTTTGGTAATCGAACCGAAAAGCCATAAACAATTAGACCGGATTGAATTCCTACCCGTATAACTTTCGCCAAGGAACTTTGTTGATCTGAATAAAGTAGAACCGACATTTACAACACATTTTAAACCTCACAGACCTCCCCTATTGTACCCTATAGTCAATGGAAGTCTCTAATGTCCTCTATTTTCAAGACTTGGTCCCTAAAGAACCCTATTTTCAGAGTCAATAGTGTAAAATTTTCTTTGAATTTTTACAAAATCAACAGATTACAGGTTTCACAGTTTTTCCCCTATTCCCATGTTTTTTACTTTTTTCTTTTTTAAGGGTTCCTCTTTTTTGCCCTATTTTTAAGACAATTCCCCTTTTCCCTTTTTATTTGCTTGAAATTCAACTACACCCAGAAAACAGTTTCTTTGAATCAAAGAAACATTTCTTTGATATACGGTCAAAGAAAAAATTTCTTTTAATTAAAAAAATTTGTTTTGATTCAAAGAAATTTTCTTTAATTAAAACAAAAATATTTCTTCATATTAAAGAAAATTTCTTTGAATCAAAAAAACTTTTTTTAATGCAAAGACATTTTTTCTTTGACCTTACATCAAAGAAATATTTCTTTGATTCAAAGAAACTGTTTTATGGGTGTATATCCATCTTTTTGGTTGAAAAGCAAAATATTCCATTAAAAAATTTACCTTTTAGGGTGAAAAATAATTTTCTTTGTTGAGAATTCAACTATTCTGTTGAAAATACATTTTTACCGTCGAAAATATAAATATTTAGTTGAAAATATATTTTTTTATATATAAAAATAATCCCAATTTTTGGATATTTTGGGTACTTGTAAAACTAATTTGCATAAAAAACCACAATAAATGTCTTTTTTCTTTTTGCTCCTCACATTGAAAAATTATCCGATTTTTCTAAAACAGTTATCCTATGAACTTCAAAAAAGTACCCAATGAGGGACAAAAAGGTACCCTATGTCCCTATTTGTTTCTCATAGGGACTGTGAGACCTGCATTTTTAAAATCTAAAGTGTTAATTGAGCTAGTGAATATTTTGAACCACTCCAACGAGTTTCCAATCTTTAAGTATTCAAATTATTTGTTGCTTTCGAAGAACCCTTCACCCTGGCCTTTTCATCTAGATTAGCGTATCGTTGAGTGAACCTGAATACAAACGAAAACGAGTGTAAAGAGTTTTAAAAAATGAAAAAAAAAAAATGAATGTAATTTTATGTGCGTGTATTTATGGCTGAGTGTGTGTAAGTGTGTCTAAGGTACAGTGAACGTAAGCCTTATGGAACAAAGCCACTTAAGCTGGTTGCGATTGGTGTGTTGCAGACACGAGGTGCCTGTCACCTCGGAGCCGATCACGGTGATACACATGGACGAGGACGTCGTCGTGGTCAACAAGCCCGCCTCCATCCCTGTAAGTGGTGTACTGCCAGGACTGTACTGCCAAATACGCTTCTTTTATTTTTTTTCTGTTTCTCTTTCTACTTCTCATTTCTGCATCTATCTTTCTCTAATGCCATGCATGATCTTTATTACTCACCTATTATCTATAGATACATCTATAACAATTTGATTAAACCTGTGTAATGTTCTATCTGTGTTCACTAAATGCACCTCCAACTGTCAAGTACTACTCCTCTCTATTAATCTGAATCAGTGGAATTTCACTGATTTTCAGCTATAAGTATACCACTGATTCAATCAGCGTATTTGCGCTGAT
>JAUESH010000015.1:16620936-16645362 GCA_032275165.1 Synergus magnus
TATATACACTAATTGAATCAGTGGTATACTTATAGCTGAGAATCAGTGAAATTCCACTGATTCAGATTAAGAGAGCTGATATCGTTGATATCAACGTCTCTAAACAAGAAAGCACTAACTTGTTAGTGTCTCTTTGAAAGGTTCTATCTCCGATGACGCAATTGAGAAGCTTCAAAATCCTGTACAAATTGTATCAGGGGTAATAAGGGTCGAATAGAGAAAAATTAATATTTTGAAATTTCATAAGAATAACATTTCTCCGTATTTTCAATATATTTAATTCCTTCTAATCAGTTCACAAAATAGGTGTAATAAATTGTTTTAATTCCTTCATGTGGAATATAAGTTTTGAAATTTCAATTCTACTCAATTCAAGTCTGCCTCTCTATAGTTAAAATATATTAATATGTTAATATATTCTCCTCAATATTAGCAGGGATTAAATAATTATTAAAATATAAATAAATATAAATTTGAATATTTGTATAAGTTATAAAGCGATTTAATAATGAAAAAAACAGGTTAAATTAAAAATATTTTACTAAGTCGATTGAGAAGAATAGGATTTGCACTTTTTTTTCCCCCGTTGGTGAATTTTTGGACTGAAGAAAAATCGCGTATTCATAGGAATACAAATTCTCAATTCTTCTCAATTCAACCCTTATTACCGGGGGACACGAGCGCCATCGCCAAGATAGAATCATTTAATGCCACTTAAAATTATAGTTTTCGTTACTTACAACTTTATGTGTAACTATATGGACCATTTCATTTTATTTCGTCGAAGTTGGTGCTCTCTAAATCTGAATTAGTGAGAAGTTACTAATGAAATTTAGTACGAATTACAAAATACAAGTACAAAATTACTTTTTAATTGACGACAGGATTTTTATCGAATATTCAAAATTTAAATCATATGTTGTCAAATCCTGCCTTGGCAAATGCTCAATACAAAAATTTCCTGTAGCTTATGCTTCTAAAAAAACATAGATAAATTTCTTCATCTATAGATGAAATGTTAGAGCTTTATCTTCCATTAACGACAAATCTAATCACATAAAACTAGACTTACTTTTATTACGTATTCTACTGCACTCTTATCCATTAAGTACGTTTTTCGCTTTTCAGATTTCGTTTTTTTTTTCTCTCTCCAAGTATCTCAGAATTGTGAGCAGCTGGGGCTCTTTCATTTTTCTTATACTGATCTGATCAGAAGAAATTCTACCATAGATGTCTTTTTATATTACCCATTTTATAACTTGTGAAGCATACAGATTGAAATTTTACAAGATAAGCTTTTTATGCAGTGTCCAAGATATTTATTCAATCTATTGAATTTTAAAAATAGATTCTACTTGAATCTTAATACAAAATTAAAAGCTTTTATATTTTGTTGAGTTTAAATCTAATTTAAGTTAATATCAGACTTTGCTTGAATTTCACTATTTTGGTTTTATTCTGTATTATCTTAATTTATATTTTATTAGTTTTTAAAATAATATATAAAGTATAATAATAATTCTTATGAGTATAATTTTATTATACTGTTGGTCGAATACTTACGTAACTCATTTCCAGTAATGCCAACTGCACTTGTTAGGTTGTACCTAAATCACTTTTGTGAACGCCCATATGGTATTTAAATTTCGAACCATTCATTTCCTCGGTACTTAAGACATTTGCATTATAATTTCATGTAGATAAATCAAAAGGATGAACGAGTCGATGAAAGGTCAAAGTTAGTTTATGGAATGAAAAAAGGAAGAAATTATTATAAATTCACGAATATAATTTAATAAAATTAATTTTTTTTTGTATTTTGTTTTATTTATTCAATTTCTTGGGATTAACTTTGTAACAGTGAATTAAACCTCAGTTATGAAATCACAAGAAGCGTTAATTTAAATTGAATTAACTTTCCCTTTCATGCTTTTAATTCAGTTTCTCAAATTTATTCTTTTTTTATCGGAAAATTGAAGTTAAATGAGGTCAAATATCGAATTAAAGAGCAGATTGAACTATTTAATTAAATCCCTTACAATTCTCTCCAATTTTCAGTTTTATTTCTCTCATTAATACAGTAAAATGATGCGTTTCTTTTTAATACCGCGGGAGAAGACTCTTTATTATTTCCCGCGGAGAAGTGGAAATGCAATTTCCTTTGACAAGATTTCTCAGCGGACGATGCAATTAAAAGTTACCAGAGTGCAGAAATTAAGCCAAGCCTTTCAATCAAAAGCTCTTTTTTAAAAAGCATTCTTGAATTATTTAAACAACATTTTCAAGTATTAATTTTTAATTCTCTGTTTTTCTTTGTATGCTGGAGTTCTTTTCAAGAACTTCATGTGGTACAGCTTTTTAATCTCAGGGAAATTGCACCTGAAAAAATTTCTTTTTACTGAAAGGAAACGGTGTAGTATTGGGTAAAATTTTTTAAGTATTTGAAATTGGTTATTTTGTGGAATATTTTTTGAATTGGATGAAGGTGTACGAATTTCCAAACGTGATTAGTTGTAGGTGGATGCATCCATATGTGGTGTGAGCCGAACCTTTTTTCATCTAGAAAATATCCACGAACACTTGGATCAAATCGGTTGTCTTTTGTCAAAACGATTGCTTTTTCCTCGAATGGCCAGAAGAAATGGGTCGAGTGGGTTACATGCATAGATATGTATGTTCACCCACACCTGTAAATTCCACAATAGTTCTATTTCGTTCGAAACACGTTCCTTAAAACTCTTCGACTATTTCCTCTTTCACGTCCTTCACTTCTTGTTTGTCCTTTGAGACAATCTGTCACCAATAACTATTTTTAATATTGCACAGATAGAACAGTAGGACTTCAATAATTTCAAATAAAAAGCAGTAGGATTAAATATTTTGAACTTTTAAAACCTGTCTAATTTTTCCCTACAATGTGCTTTTTGTAAATTGTTCTTGTAGATTCCTTAATTTTATTTTTAGATTGTGAACTTTCCGACTCTAGAAAAAAATTTAAACTGATATTATTCTTTAGGAATTGAATATAGAGCAATAAAATTACAGTGAAAAACTACACTCAAAAAAATGTCCAGTTAACTTCTGTTCCTGTTTTAACCAGATGTTTGGTTACTCTAATGAAACATTTTTCTGCGTGCCTGATATTCACTAATTCAGTTATAGAAAGAGATGTCGATAGTACAAAAATATATGAAGTAGACCCGTTCAACAGCTGGTTTACTGTAAAGTATATTTAACCGTAAGTGTAACAACGTCTTAGTTTATGCACGAATAAACATATTCGTAATTGATTACACAAGACTACTTCCTCTTTTCCTAATTTAAGTACGATTTAAAAAAGAGCTTTTATTTTGCATCATTATTATTATTATTAATTTACGTAATACTCGTAATAGACTATAATTCCAAAAAAGTATTTTCAATACTCTCATAGTATTCAATAATTAAAGGTAAAGAGTATTTTTTTATAATAATTTTTTTTCAATCTGAGGTCTTTTTTCCAGTATTCCTGGAACCTAGATTTTAAAAATAATTTAAAAATTATTTCTTTTTCTCAAGTAAATATCATGGTCTAAGAGCAACGGATATGAAATCATTGATCTCTTATCTGCCAGCCACTTGGCTTGCCAAGAATGTCTGTTTCTACTGAGTAGTTTCAGCACAGGTCAGACTCATGTTATCATGTAAAAGGGAAAGTTGTTTAAACTACTTTTTCATCTTTTTTCGTTTGTTATTCTGGCACATTAAGTCATACGAAAATCAGAATGTTCAATAAACACACTTATTTCATCAGTTTATCAGAAAACTCTGAGAGGCAACTATTTTTTCACTTTCCATAAATATTATATTGAATGGATACTAAAAATATACTATTAGATTTGATTATTAGATATTACATTAGTTTCTACCCAATTGCTGCTTTAATAACCAGGAAGCGTTTCTAGTATAGTTTCAACATTCTCTGTGATAAAAAATTCAAATTTATTTTCTTAGCTACATATTATTTTTCTTATAAAGCAATTAGAAAAGTCGGAACTCGTTAAACTTTTGTTGTGTAGCTGTAAATCAACATATCCAGGGAAGGTTTTCTGACTGAAGCAAATATCGAGTTTAATGAGTTTTACAACGAAAAGGGAACACGCCAGACAAGTTTTTATTGCATCAAAGTTTGGGCTTTTGGTTGAAACAGTAAAAGAACACAGTTGTAAAGCACCGCCTTTCAGTAACAACCTGTCTGTCTCGAATATGAACAGTCATTTCCGAAGGAAAAGGGCTGGCAAACTAGTGGTTAAAACTTACAATGCAACACGCAAAGAACGATGGTGAAGTAACTCATCTTTATTTCACCACAATTGTTTTCCTTTCCTTCAGCTTAATAAAATAAAATAAAAAACTTAAAACTGATAGACAAATTCAAGTGGACTCTTTCAAATAAAATGTTCCCTACGACCTTTTTAACTCATAATTTCATTCTGTCTTATAATTTGTCATTGGATCCCTCACAGTAAATCATGCTAATTCGTCGCTTAAAAGTTAGCTAAAGGGTTATTGCACTTTGAGTTTACGTCTCAAAGCGAATTCTCATAGTTTCCAGCAACTCACTTTCTTGTCTAGCAATTACTTATTATTGATTACGGAAACCGCAGTGGAAATAGTAAATTACAAAAGACTTCATTTTCATAACTGTAATTCTATTCATAGTCCTCGATTGACAAAGAAAATAAGCATTTAGCTCGTCTATAATTATATGAATATATTTCTTCATAACGAATAAAAAACTAGTGGCCATAATAGTTTCTTTTGTTAACAACTTTTTTGCAAAAAACAAAATAGGTACGCCTACAACCGAGTAAAAGGAAACAGATTGTAATTGAAAAAGGAATTAGGATTAATGTATTAGTAATCCCAATCCTAATTTATATACCCAAAGGATTGTTAAACATAAATAATTTTAGAATGGAAAATAAATTAATCAATTATCCACGAGGGTATTAAAATAGAATTTCAATAGTAGTTTGTCAGAAACTGATTATAGTAATTAAATTTATATTTGCTAATAATGGTGAATGAGAGCATCTATTTCTGTAAAAGAATTGAAATCGATACATTCTAAAATCAAGTGCTTTTTGGTTTATAATGTAAATGGAAATAGATGAGCAGATGTTCTGTTTTGATTGAGGTATATTTAGAACGATATCTTGTGATTTCAGGTTCATCCATGCGGTCGATACCGACACAATACTGTGGTGTTCATTTTAGCCAAGGAATACAACCTAAAGAACCTTAGAACAATTCACAGGCTGGACAGACTAACTAGTGGAATTCTTCTTTTTGGAAGGACACCAAAAAAGGCGAGGCAAATGGAACATCAAATTCGCAACCGACAGGTAAATTAGTATGTCAATGAAAGTAATAGCATTTTTATTAAAGAAAGCTCTGTAAGCGTTGAAAAAGAAATTTTTAAACACTTTCAAAAATAAATAAAATGAGAATAGTTAAATGAAAAATAATAAAAACTAATTATTATAATTTTCAGGTTCATAAGCAGTACGTATGTCGAGTAGAAGGTGAATTTCCAGAGGACGAAGTAGTTTGTCAAGAACCGATTGAGGTCGTCTCATATAAGATTGGCGTGTGCAAAGTATCTGAAAAAGGCAAGGATTGTCTGACGAGGTTCAAGCGGCTTAGTTACAACGGAAAATCTTCTGTGGTCCTTTGTAAACCTCAAACAGGCCGAATGCACCAGATTCGAGTACATCTTCAGTACCTTGGTTATCCGGTCGTTAATGATCCTCTTTACAACCACGTCGTCTTTGGACCTGAAAAAGGAAAGGGTGGTAACATAGGTAAGAGAGACAACAATATCGAATAACTATAGATTTCCATTTATATCGGAGTTTTATCATTTAAATTTTTACCCTTTTTTAAATAAAAATCACCAATCAGTTCAATATCAATGTTTTAATTTACAAAAATTTTTTTATTTCAATTCTAATTTTCAGGTAAAACCGATGAAGAACTAGTGCGAGACCTGATTGGCATCCACAACGCAGAAAATTGGTTGGGAATGGACGGGGACTCTGACATGAGTCTCTTTAAGCCAAAATTAGATCTAGAACGAGCTCTGACACCAGGTGACAAAGAAGGCTCACCCTCTTCAACCCCTGGTCTCTCAGAAGAGGAACAACAGCAACAACCCGAGCAACAAACACCACCTCAATCCCTTAAAGTGACAGTCGGTACACAGACGGGTTCAGAACCTCCAGACTCTACTTTTGCAAATGAAAAGATTACCACTGATCCTCATTGTTACGAGTGCAAAGTAAAGTACAGAGACCCAAAACCTTCGGATTTGGTCATGTATCTCCACGCCTGGCGCTACTGTGGGCCCGGCTGGGAATATGAAACTCCTCTTCCGGCGTGGGCAGCTAGCGATTGGGTGGCCGACGAGCGATAGTTCGATCATTAATTCCCGAAGATTATCGAGAATTATTACCTTTGCCCTTTTGATATCCTACCCCGTGCCTTCCATCAATTCGCGAATCACGTTAAACCTTGATTGCTTGTTCGAATTTCTTTCATCAAAACCACATACAAATACTTTCCACTATAATAAAAGCTTGTTTGATGTTTGCAATAGTTTGTAATTTCATTGTAGGGTGTTGTCAAATCACATTCTCGTGTTAAATTTAAGATAATCAATTACTTAAATCAATTTAGCTTGTCAGATCACTCTTTTGTTAAGACCACCCTAAAATTATACTTTTTTTTTTTTTGACAGTGGATTTTCCACAATCGCCTATCGTAAAATTATTTCGACCTCAAACAGTAAGACTGAAAAATTGATTTTTTAATGAAAATAAAGGCCTAATTGTAGATGCTCTAATAAAACAATCCAAAGTC
The DNA here is from genome assembly GCA_032275165.1 of Synergus magnus. NCBI lineage: Eukaryota > Metazoa > Arthropoda > Insecta > Hymenoptera > Cynipidae > Synergus > Synergus magnus. The sequence continues at coordinate 16,627,840 of JAUESH010000015.1, forward strand.
CTGATAAAATAGTTGGAAACATGTTTAAAGTCGTAAAGAATTTCTCACAAGCATTCAAGAATTAATTGCACCCTCGTGCTTCGAGACCACAACAGTTTTGCCTTGGGAGAAATTTTCGAGTAAGTCTTTTTCAAGAAAATAAATAACATATTACCATGGGAAAAATATCTTTCCTCTTTCATTCATATTAAATTTAAAAGATAAAAATTGTTTTTTGAGACACCTGAACAAAATCTTTTTAAACATAGATTTTTTTCAGGTAGGCCTGAAAGTCAGGCAAGAATTATTTTTCTTTTGCATTCACCTTTTATTAATTTTCGAATGACCAATCATCGATATTTTATCGATTTTAGGCTTTTTTTTGGATCTAGTCGTAATTTCCATTAAGACCTAAGTCAACCCAGGATTAAAACGAAACGTGTCTCGAGTAAACGCAGGGTGCTGACGTTGAAACTGCGATAGAACCGCATCTATTTTTATGGCAGATGTACAGGAACTAATGGCGCAACAATCAGCATGATCTTGCGGTAGCTAACGATCATGCCTAATCATATCGTAGGCGTACCTTTAAGCTCAGAGGAAAAGGTTTTTCACGTGGTCCGAGCGTCTCGATGATTCGTATTTTATTCGCAAAATCATAAATTTATTTTCCCGCCTAGAGTTCCGAAGAGAGAATATTTAAAAGCGTGTAATATTAAAATCTTCTGTTTGATAATTTTTAATAATTTCAAGGTCATATAAAGATAATTAAAAATATTGAAATTCCCGACATTCACCCAAATTAATTTTTAATTTATTATTATGAATTATTTTGAAATTCATTTGAATCCAGTTGAATTTACATTCAGTTCGATTTTAGTAAAGTTAATTTACAAGAATTCAATTTAAAAGAACTGAATATAACTTTAGCTAACTTCGCTGTAAATTTCCCTGAATTGAATTCACTTCAGTTTGGTTTAATTCACCTCAATTGATTGAAATTCAATCGTTAACGATTTATTTATATTTACGTTAAATTCTCTATTTATTCTCGGTTTTAATGATATTCTCGAGAATTTAGAACTCTATTCCCGCCAAAATTCGTTCCACGAAGTTCATGATCGAATAGTATTTAATCTTTAATAGTCTCGTGCGAATTCAGACCTTAATCCTTAAAAGGCAATCGTTGCATCTTTAAGAAATTTAATTTATCTTATTTTATACAATAATATCACATAAATTGTATTTGTTATGGTAGAAAAAATGTGATTTCTTTATGTATGAAGATTTTAAAGTGTTGATTTGAAAGATTTGCTTTAACTTCCTTAATTCAACAATTAATTAACAGTTAATGTCTATTAAGGATTAAGAAGTAACAAGAGATTTGACTATTTTGAAGTGCCATTGCACTCCAAAGATTTTCTAAGTAATTATTATAAAAATTATGATTGCTAACCAGGATCAAATAACTTCCGAAGAAAAATTCCTGTACAGATTATACTTTCAAAATTACTTACCATCAATTTTTATCAATTCGGTAATTCTCAGCTTGTATGCGTTTTGATTAACCGTAAAGATGTACATATGATCCATTAGATTTTTACTAGCCAAAGAGATTTTTCTTCTGCGTCCCTTAGTTTTCTAAAATGAATTTTACTGCCTTCACCGCAAAAAAGAGATCGAGGCTTTCGAACTAGCTGTATAATTAGCAATAGATTGCTCTTTTCCGTTTAGATATCTATACGACAAAGTTTTTTACGAGGCACAAAGTCTGCCTGTGAAATTATTCGAAAGAAAGGAAGGTACTCTAGAACTTACAGATTACCTAGGAATATCTTATTTTATTACGAATCGCGTTCGTCTCCTAATTAGACTTAGGAAGACAGAGTCTACGATCAGTAGAAAAATTGTAAGGAAAGGAAATGCGAGAAAAAGCTCGCAATAACGGACCTATTATAAAAGACAGTGTGTGTGCTTACTAACCCACTGATACTTTATAACAGAGTATCGAAAGTAATGGCTACATTAAATGTAAGTAATTCACACAGTGGTATAAACTCTGCAAATCTCAAACTAGTTATCTTTGCATATTATTTATCAGTGAATCTAAGTTCTGCGAAGTTTTCATTGTCTCACAACTTTTTACTCTCCGCAAAACTTTTTGTTTATAGTGATAAATCAAACACCTTGTAATGTGATATTAAGAATACAATCCCGAAACAAAATTACTCGAAATTGATTTTCGAGTAGTGAGATTTGCATAATTCATTCTACTGAACGGTATTTAAATGCAAAAAAGACAGTCTGGATTAGTGGCACAAAGAAGACATCGGTCTGTAAATTCAGCGAGCGCTTTTGTATATATTGTATACGCACATCTGTATTATCGAGCTGTAGTCGACGGATCGATAGAAATAGTGAATTTTCTTGTATGATGAACGAAATGCAAATTATCGTTCGCTAATACATAGTGTTATTATTTTCCTTGAATTTTAAATGCTAAAAAATGTTAAGTTACCTCATTTATCAAGCTTACATGAGAAGAAATCATTTAATTTACAATATTTTTAATTTAGAACTGTTGAATTTCTAACGCTTTCCAATGAAAGTGCAAATATTCTTTTGAGACTAATTCATTTCTAAAAGCAATTCAATTATTAGATAAATTCCAATTTAAAAGCACCACAAAAATACATCCTATTAATTAGAAGTAAAAAAATAACAATATTTGTTGTAACCAAATTACCAGAAAATTCATTCTAGTAGTAACTTTTTTAGTCTCTTTCTTACTTGCAATAATTGGAAAATAACACAAAATAATAGTTTCGCATTACCTTTACTATTCTTTTAAGAGCAGATCGAAGGTACTTTCGGAAATAGGTGAATGCTTGAGTATTTTAATCTTTTTAAGTAGTGGCCTTGCCTTTTTAATACAAAAGAATCTTCATTTTCTTCTCAGTAAAACTCACTTGACTCACTTCTATTGCCCTCCTTTGAAGATAAGTGCTTACACTTAACTCTGTGTAACTCTTAAACTGTGCTGTTTTTATTATAATTGTGACTTATGCTTCAATCATATGAGAGCATCGGTTAGGTGTAGAAGATAAAAAAGAAAGTAATTAAGTTTACATTGTGTGGAAAGAAATCTTTTTTGACATTTATTAATTGTAGTTACAACAGAAATAGTTTGCCTATTAAAGTTTCAAAGTGCTTAAAAATTGAAATGTAGGTTTATCAGTAGAATATTATTTCTCGATTTCAACCAGAAACTTAAAATTAATAATTAATAATATGGAATAACATTTTTTGAAGCTTGATTTTGATGGAAATCCAACTTTAACTTTTTCTAATCGATTAATTTAAAAAAAAAAAGGATGAACTCCTTTCATTTTAATTAAAAATTATCATAATGTTATAGCAAAAGTTAACATGTTTCAGAGAGAAACTCATTAACTTTTTTATTCCAGACCGTGAAAGAAATTTTCAGAAGAATTGACAATACAAAGCGGTATTAATAAAGTCTTAAAGTATGATTTCAACCAAAATCACTCAAAAATAAAATATAATCAATTTCTAGCCAATTTCGGTTGAAATCTCAGTTGAAAATTTATTAAAATTGCCAAAAAATACTAAAATCTCTTTCACTTCCAGAGGCACATTTCAACATCATCAAATTCATTTTGCCCCTCAAAAATGAAAGTCGATTAAATTTCTTAATTAGAGGTATTAAGATAAATAAAAATGTTACTTTACTGTAAAAACTTCTACAAAATCAGGGAAATCCTTAAGTTTGTATTTATTAAGCAAACCTCCAAATAACGGAAGTTTGAGGATAGAGACAGAGCTGAAGAGCTATAAATTCGTGGGATTAAGAACGAAATCTGTAGTTTGCGAAAATTCTACTAGCTTCTATATACACTGAAAATAAATACAGCTCTCTAGACGTTTCGATTTTTTAATTAGGGATCATTTATTCTACTTTTTCCGCCTCTTTAAACTGAGGCTGCTGCACTTTTGTATTGTTGAATTCTGGATTCAATTTCTGGTCTGAAATGCCTAATGAGTCCTTGTACTGGCCAAGCCGCTCCGTCTGCCAGCGCACAGATTGTGTGCAACTCTATTTGCTTCGTTAATTCCCAGAGCATGTCTATTTCATGTATTTCGGCATTTCCATCGATGAGTCTACATGAATTGAATAGGTAAGATTAAGAGATTTTGCGGTAGATAATACTTAAACGTTTCCTAAGAAATTATTAGTTTCAAAATACTACGAACCTCTTCATGATTTTATACATCCAGCTAATTCCTTCGCGACATGGCGTACATTGTCCACAGGACTCGTGCTTGTAAAAACTGATGAGACGTGCGATTGCCTTAATTATGTCGGTTTGCTTATTCATGACGATTACAGCAGCTGTGCCGAAAGAACTCTGCACTCGAACGAGGTCGTCAAAGTCCAACAAAACTGTGTCGCAGACACTGAAAGAAAATTAGAATGGTAATCTTGTTTAACCTTTCCAATTTGGATTAATTTGAATTCAATTCCTTTAAGTAGTTTCTTTTTATTTAAGATATTCCTTTTTATATTGTTTCGAATTTTTTTGTTTGTAAATACCTCTTAGGAATGATAGGCGTCGAAGATCCTCCAGGAATCACACCTAAAAGGTTGTCCCAGCCTCCGATTACACCACCTGCATGCCTTTCGATTAATTCCTTCAAAGGAATAGACATTTCTTCTTCAACAGTGCAGGGATTGTTAACATGGCCAGAGATGTTAAACAATTTTGTCCCGCTGTTACGGGGTCGACCGAAAGAGGCAAACCAAGAACCACCACGTCTGCAGATCGTCTGAAATATTTTCATCAGTAGCCATTTTAATTTCTTTCTAAGTCTCGGAAAATAATACAAATAATTTATCTTTATTTGTAAAAAAAAAAAGAATATTTCCAACTCATTTAATAAAATATTCAACTACACATACCGGAGCAACAGCAACAGTTTCGACGTTAGTAACGGTTGTCGGACATCCGAAAAGCCCAACATCAGCAGGGAAAGGTGGTTTCAATCTCGGTTTTCCCTGTTTTCCTTCAATGGACTCGATGAGTGCAGTTTCCTCTCCACAAATATATGCTCCAGCTCCACGCTGAACGAAGATATCAAAATCATAACCCGAGCCACAAGCATTCTTTCCAATCAAGCCTGCTTGATAAGCTTCGGCAATAGCAACTTGTACATTAGAAGATTCATTGTAAAACTCTCCTCTGATATAAATATAAGCAGCACATGCACCCATGGCTCGTCCAGCTATCAAACAACCTTCTATGAGCTTATGTGGATCATGTCGGAGAATTTCTCTATCTTTGCATGTTCCTGGTTCACCCTCGTCTCCATTAATTACTAAATACTTTGGCCTTCCATCGGAAGGTTTGTTCATGAAGGACCATTTCATTCCAGATGGGAAACCAGCTCCTCCACGTCCTCTGAGACCAGATATTTTAACTTCATTGATAATCCAATCGGCACCTTTATCTAAAATTTCCTTGGTTTTGTACCAATCTCCTCGTTTGAGAGCTCCTTTTAGCCTCCAGTCATGCCTGCCATACAAATTTGTGAAAATTCGATCCTGGTCAGCCAATGGACTACCGAATTTCTGAAAATGTCCATTTCAAAAGAATTTAGAATATCTCAATCATTCAATACTTATAATATTATATATAAACTATTTTCACTACAAATTTAAATGCCACAAAACATGTATATATGTGTACACATCGTACACATTCCAATGATTCTATGTTGTCATTTTGTGCTCCCCATTCAGAGCACAAATTATTCTAAATATTATATTAAATATTTTCAAAAAGAAGGGATATCTACCTTTCCCTCGGGAGCAGCATCAGCAAGCGTCCTAGTTTGTTGACTATTCAGGAACGAACCAAAGAGACCTTTAACAAAATTCACATCTTGAATTACATAACCTTGACAGAACGCTGAATGAGGTAAGAAAGTCTATTTCCTTGCTCAAAACACAGTGGACATTTAAACAATGGAAACAATTATTTACTGTTTCATCTTCTAGAAGGTAATTGTAAACAAAAGAGGGTCGTAACTCACCCAATTGTCTCTTTGGAACTTGGAAATAACGGGCTATAGCTCCTGCCATCTTGCTCTCCGCCGCTCTGGTGCGGTGACGTCAAAACTCAAAATCGAAATCCTATGACAAAAAATAATGCAATCTAATGCAATCAGAATTATATGCGACTTACAATTAAGTATATTTATTAAAAGTACCACAAATATAATTATATGACCTATCTACGTTGGTTATTTATATTTGATTTATTTCCAATTACTTTAAATAATTGCGATAATCACCAGTGAAAAAAAAAGTAAGGTTAGAAAACTATGAACTTTTACTTTTAAACCTTTTAAAGCTTTTAAATGATCAACTACAGTATTAATTTAAAATTTAAAATTACTTGATGTTAATTTCGGAACTTTAGTTGTTTTAAAATGAATTAAAAGCTCCAAAATAAATTCATAAATAGAACAGTTTTATATTTTTGAAATTTGTCTGTCGTATCGACTGGGAAACTTAACCTATAAAACAAGCTGCATTTTAAAACCCAACAGATGGTAAACAGATGGTATCGATGGCATCTGACATTTCTGAAATGAACAGTGAATTTTATAAATAAAATATGAAAATTTCAGACACTTTCATTTATTTGTTGTTAACGGTGCTTATTCTTATCTTATTTTCCTTGTGTGTGTTAGTGGGGGTATTGGCCATAACACATCATAAAAATAGAGTCAGTAATTGGTAAATTATTAGAATATTGGTCGATCAAATATTCTATTGGAACTCCCAACATGAAACGTGGAACTTGAAATGTGAAGAAAAGATTTAGCTCTCAACGTCGGGCAAGAGAACAACATTTTTCGCAGCAGTGACACGTTGATTTTCTACAATATGCCACCAAGAAAAAATAAAGGAGGCCTGCTGGCCAGAGTTAATTTTCCCTTATATACCATACAAATGTTAACAAGTAGACATATTCTTGTCGGAGGTGGAGGAGGTTCCTCAAAAACTGGAGTAGCAAATGGATTCGTAAGTATATAATTTATAAAAAAAAAAAACATAACCTATATGATTGACAAGTGTCTGATATAAGTAATAATAGATTAGATCTTGGAGTTTTATTTTACTATTAGTTGAACCAAGTTGAACTAATATTATTTTACCAATTTTATGTGTTTTTTGATATTTTATAATAGTTTATTAAATATAGACGATTGTAAGTTTATTGCTTCGAAAGAGATCAACAAAATCATCAGAGTTTTAAGAATTTGATTTTGATGCGTTCGTAATTTTCCAGGAAATTTTTGAATTATCACATGACGGTGTTCAATTTATCGCTGAAGAAGTAACTCGACACGAAACAGGCCCTAGCGTTGTGATGAATTGTGCCACCTACAACGACGGGAAAAAAACATGGATAGTAGCAGGACAAGAAAGCCACTGTCAATTATATAGCGCACACTCAAGGGTTGTAACATTAGAAAATGGAGAGATTCCTAAAAAATCGGGAATTCCTAGAGCTGAAGGTCTTAGACAGCGTAACAAGAGCGAAAGGGGTGAAGAGAATATAGTTAACAATGTCGAAAGAGTAGAAAAAATCAAGGATAGTAATTTCAATTTTAAGAGCAAAAAGTTGCAGTTAATTGTCAAGTCAATGGATAGCATACAAACAGATTTTGGGTGAGTCCTATTTTATCACTATTTTTTTTTCTAAAATGTCCTATTTTAATAACCTACTGAACAACTGAAGATCTCTATTCTAATTCCTTGCCATGACATTTCTATTTGCAGGGTAACCGAAGCTCTACAAAGAATCGTGCGAGTGAGCCCTTCTGGAAAAGTTATGGCCACAGGAGGAACTGATGGTCGCGTTAGAATCTGGAAATTCCCACAGCTTCTTAAACTTCACGACCTAGAAGCTCACACAAAAGAAATAGACGATATGGACTTCAATCCTGAAGGAAATCTACTCGCTTCAATAGCCAAAGACAGCAGAGCTGTTCTTTGGGATGTGACAACTGGTACAAAAAGTAAGGAACTCACATGGAATCCTCCAGGAAATGCAAAGTACTTGTATAAAAGATGTCGATTCAGGAAGTCCGAGGAGAAAACTCCAAAGACACAATTATTCACTTTGTCTAACGCAGCTGTTGGAAAAAATCCTAGCTTTCTTCAGCTTTGGGACACAGAAACCGGAGTTGTTGTCAAATCTGTACCATTCCAAGAAACTTTATCGGCATTAGCAGTATCAGATAACGGAAGGTTCGTGGCTGTTGGAACCATGTTCTCTGGAAGTGTAGATATGTACATAGCCTTTAGCTTACAAAGGGTTCTTCATGTTGCTGGTGCTCATAGTATGTTCGTCACTGGCCTAGAATTTCTTCCAACGAAAAATGATGGCCCTGCGATAACCAGCAATGCCGAGGCTGCCGTTGTTAGCATTTCTGTGGACAACAGAATTTGTGTTCACAGCTTGCCATTTAGATGTAAGTAGAAAAAAAAATTTCGATTCTATATTTTACTTCTTGTCTGTTAAAACACTAATTTCTAACTATTTTGGTATTTTTCTGATTATTTTTCTTTAATTAGAATTCAATCTCAATTTTAATTTGGAACTTAAATTTTTTCAGATACAATACCAATTTGGGTGGTGATCGTATGCATCATTTTTAGCATTGGCTGTGCATTTGTTTTCTGCAGCTACATGGGAATATGACCCAGCAAATTAGTAATTAATACGACAAATCTTCACGCTGCAAATCTTAGGAACGTTTTACTGGTAAATGAAATTTAATATTTATTAAAACGTAAATTTTAAATACGAGCGAGCCTTGTAAGTCTTCAAAATAAAATATATTAAATTTACTCGGGGATATGTTAACGATCGTTGCGTGTTCAAATTTTGTAATTTTCAATATTCAAAGGAAAAGATACAATTTTGGTAAAACCCCGTTTCTATTTCGAAGAATAAATGGTAATAGAAAATTAAAAGTGAAGAAACACGCACTGCTGTTTTGATCAATGTTGGCCAGCATCGATAATCAAAACAGTAAAGCGATGGCGCTACAGGCACACAATTATTGTAAATAGTAAGCATTTATATTGATCTTCGGAATCGCATTCACATATATTGCGTTTTACGAATTCTTAATTTAGAAAATCTTGAATCGTTGTGTAAAATAGAATTGTATAGCTTTAATGGAAAGTTTAGCACAATTTATGTTTAGAAAAATAATGTGTAGCTAAGTCCTATGTGAATTTTGTGTCTGAAAATGTATTCATTATGTCCTACTTTGTGTTTTAGTGGCTTATAATATGAAATGAAAGAGAAGAGAACTTGTTTAATGAGATAATTATTTTTAATAGATTCTGACGAATGCATCAAATAATATAAAATACTTGGAATTATTTCGTTAAAATGTTTGATTGTGCAATCAATCGCTCTGTACTTTATAGATTAAATAAATTGCTATTAAATTTTCAACATGTTGTTAATCGAGGATTAATTATAAAAATGTATAGATATCCTTGCATGCTTAAAAATAATGTATCTTAAGAAATCATAGCTTCTGATTTTGCTGATAAAGAGACACCAGTTTGCGATTTCAATAAAACATCGCCTTTGCCATTATTTGCAAATTTGCAGCCTTCTAAAGAAATATTTGGAATGTTTTCCAGCAATTCCGTGCCGCCCGTTTTGTTTTCCATTTCGCTCACATATTTGTTTGATTCCATACGAACGCCGTATTCCTTAAAGTTTGTTAAAGAACTGTTAGACACAGAGAGTCTAGAATTGTCTTGAATCTGGAAAAATGTTAAAGTATTGATAGATTATAAATTACTTTTTAAGTTGATATCTACAAATAATATTGTATTGTAAACAAACCTGAATTCCTTCTATGCACTCATCAAAACTACATTCGCTTAAAATTGCTTCTGCAGAAGAATGAACAGTTACAGCTGTTCCTAGTCCCACAAAACTCGTGTTTTGTGAGATAAGTTTTGCTCCTGGCAGAACTACTATTCCTATTTTAATCACACTTTGATTTGAAGCATGGATTCTACATCCGTCTAGTTTCACCGTTCCTTTCCTAACGAGGATACCTGCTTGGAGTTCTCCTAAATCTACAGTCAAATTCTCAAGTAAAACCTACAAAAATTAATGAAATTAATTCTTTAAATAAATTACAAATAATACTTGTTCTTTATTTCAAAAACTTTATTTTTGAATTATGGAGATTCAATTATTTAATAATAGGGAGAAATATTTACCTCTCCACCAGAAAAATCTAATAAAGATGGCCCACTTTCGGTTTCCTTGGGGCAAAGAATCGTTGTTTCTCTAGAATTCACACCCTTGATCATTCCTCCGTCTTCCAAATTGCCAGATCCTCTGATCGGATGATTTCCCTTGCCAAGAATAATAATATCTCCAGCATCACATGTATCCAGTGCCTCTTTTAAACAGCTGGATGTTCTACAATAATTAAAAAAATGATTAGCTTTAAGTTCTAAAAAATAATTCATTAAAATTTAAATTTTGATAATTACTTCACGAGCGTGTCGGGAGGTAAAAAACCTTTGGCTTCACTCAACGAAGAAATCGTTTCTTCCAAAGATCCACCAAGCCAAACGAAATATCCTTCCAGTCTTCTGATTCCACTTTCCCGTCTCTTCGTCTCAACTTCCATCGCACTAGTCCCCTGCTGTCTAATCAACATATTTCTCATTGCTGGATTTTCCATGACTTCCATTTCCGTTTTGATCTGCTGCAGTCTAAAATGCAACTTCAGCAATTGACAAGCTTTACCTTCATCCAAAGAACCTTCGTGCTCATCCTCATCTTCAGATATGTCCGTTTCCAATCTAGAAATTTTTGCTTGTATCTCCCTTCCTTCCCTCATTAGAGTTCTGATAATATCACAAGTCTTTTTGCAAACGCTACCTCTTTTCATATCGAAGAAGAGTCTGAGTCTGGGTTCAAGATGCGATGCAACCCAATCGGCGTTGTCATCATCATCTAAATCCCAAGGCATCCAAAGGTAATTGTAGAAAAATCGAAGCTGATCAATGCAATTCGCAGTTCCAACCATATCCAAAGCATCGTTTTCTTGAACTTGAGTGGCATACAGTTCTGTTAAAGGTACATCGTATTCTTCAGGTAAGTGAATGTCGTCCTGGACAGCAACAATTTTGACAAGAGCTGTGAGTTCAGCAAAGTTAACTTGCTGGACTTCAACAACGACTATCGTTGGGTAGTGAATCTCGAAGTCCTGGCAAGTTAGTTTGGGGATCTTCCACAAGGCACGCCAGCCAACTGGCTCGATCACAAGCTCTACGTGGTAAGCCCATTCAGTACGGATTTGAGAGGCTGGAACTACATCTTCTCGATTCGAGAGGATTCCTGAAAACTCCACGAGACGTTCTTGAAGACTCTTGTCGAATGTGAAAATCTCCATTTATACATAAAAAGTATTCCTCTGAAAAAATTAGATTTCCTTATTAGGGTGCTCAGTAAAGTGGATACAAATTTAACAATTTCAAATTTTAAAGGCGCTAGACCCAAGTTTTATGCAAAAAGTATTGAAATCAAATATCATCAAAACTACAATTCAAGGATAATTTATGTCAAAAATAATCTAAAGCAAATTTTTTGAAATAAATGTTCAGAGAATGTATACTTGAGTTACCGTGTAATATTGTTTGCATTATTTTCCTGTAATTTTTTGAATAATCTACAAATTTTGGAGTTTGATGGAATTATAACCATAAAACTATGGTATAATATAATATTGTATAAGATGTATAATAATGGAGCAGGAAATTATCTAACGAAATTTCTGTATTTCGTCCGACATTCATTGGATGAAATAATAAATAATTCAGACTCTAAAAATATGTAAAATAATTTCTAGTGTACTTACAAATGCTTAAAATCGTCAGGAGAAAGTTTTTGAAAGTTTTGGCTTGCAATGCTTCTCAAGTCGAACGTCAAACGGTCATCGCAAAAATTTTTTAGGAATGCACGGAATGCGTAACGTAAACATCTGACATCGCGTTGTCTGCTAGGTTAGAAATTAATACTTTCACCCAATATTATTGCTCTGAAAGCTGAAATTTTTATCTGAAAATGACCAAAAAAGTCACTAAAATCTTTATTTTCAGTTGCTTTTATATATTTTTCTTTTATTTACGGTAATTTCATATTGTAATAAAATTCTAACCTCACTTTACAATATTGAATGGATAGAATGAAATTGGCGGTAACTCTCAAATGAAGCCAGCCAATCAGATGAATTAATGTAACGTGACGTGAGTGACGTGCGTAGTGTAGTAGTCATGGCAACCAATCAAAATTATGGCGTCTGCTCAGCAAATGTCATTGATGAACATTAATGAATCTGAATAAACAAATAATTTTAGTTGTTTTAAAAGATTTGAGACGATAAAAGAGAAAAAATTTTGTTATTTTCTTTGAATGTGATTAGAATATGATTGAAATTTGCACATTTAGTACAAAGTAGTGTCATTTTAAACCGTTAATTAAATATAATCGTGTGAAAAATGGCACATAACGCCGGAGGTCTGTTTTTTGTTTAGAAAAAAAAACTATCATACATTTTCTTTTAAAATGTTGAATTTGTGTATATGAATAAATCTGTTATCATTTTTAGATTGTGCAACGAATTCCATCGATTTTGATACAACTGATAATATTCTAATAAGCAGAACATCTAAAGACGAAGATGTTTCCTTTGATGAGGTTATTGGAATTATAGAGGACATTTTGATGGGTATGACACATATATTTTGTCTATGACATTTTTATCTTATAATAATGTATTTAAATTTATTCTACACAAAATTATTTTTTTAGAGGATGAATTCCAAGCATTACAACAGCGATATTTAGAAAAGTACTGGCAAGTTTTTGAGCCAATCGATGAAAATAAACTAATTTACATGGATATATTCAATGAGTATGTAAGTTTCATCTCAATTAAATCCAATTACTAATATTTTTTTTACTAAACATCTATTAACCTTATAATTATTAAATAAGTAAATTTCTTCATTTTTCTTAGAACAGGGAAATAGAAACTTACTTAGAGAACAGTTTGAAAAAGGTTATTCCAAATTTTTCTATGATTACTTTCCTAAGTCATCTGAAGTAAGTTTGACTATACAAATACATTTTCCGCTGGTATTATTATTTGCTTAGAAATCTTTAATAAATTAATACGATTTTTTTCGCTAATAGCAAGAGACGAGAAGAATTGGAAGGAGAGATTTTTGAAATTCTGCTAGCATTCACAGATTTCCTTGCCTTCAAGGAGATGATCCTTGATTTCAGAGCTGTGAGTAATTACTGGAATTTTTTTTAAATCATATGTGGCGTGAGATGAGTAAATGTGCTTAGCATAAAATTACTAGCGTAATGTTTCTTGTAAAAGTCAATTTGGTCGCTAAGCACCTTTCCTCATTCCACGCTACATATAATGATTCTTTTTTAATCATAATATCTGATATATTAGGTGAAAGAAGGAAAAGTACAGGATTTTAGCAACAGTTTATCCATAACACCCATGAAGTCATACAATTCAGCTAATGATTGATTTGGAATTTAAAGCACACATCGATTAATATACACCACGCACAAAATTACAGAAAATTTAATTAAGTACATTAACAGTAAACCGTTTTATTACACATTACTTTTAAATTTAGCCATTCTGTTATTTATGCTTCATATTAAGAATTTGATTATGATAATTTTCTGTAAATAATAAAAAATGCCTACAAAAAGACTACGTTATTCAAGTAAACAAAATTCAAACCTCGGTAAATTTTAAGTAAAGTGAAGATAAATATTAAACAACACTTACATTTATCCTAAATACCTTTTATTAAGAAACTTGGTTTAACATATAAAAATATTGTTAATACATAATTACGTACTCTAAATATTGATTTACAGAAAAAATGTTCTTAATGCATAAGTATCTCCATCTGAACGAGTTTGCTATTAGTTTCGTTCGGCATACGATACGGCAAAGATCCCGCAAAACTTGTTAAAGCTCGAGCTTGATCTCGCAAATATCTCAGCTGTTGTTCTCTCGCAACTTCATCGCCAGGTTCGGTTGAACGTAATTTCTGATATTGTCTATAAAGGATTGTCATTGTAGCTAAAAGAACATCAGCTAAAGCGTTTGAAACTTTCGGCGATACTCGACGCAAAGCAGTAACTTTTTCATCCACTTCCTTCATATTCAAAGGCAACAATTTTGACTCTGCGATAGTCTGAATAAAAAAATTATTATTTATTAGTTCGTTTGTGAGTATTAATGTTTTTCACTAATGTTCATAAATATTTCTAGAAACTTACCATTAAAGCACTTTGATACTGTTCATTGTGAAACTGGTCAAAGAACACTATGAGATCTCTCAATGTATAAAAAGCTGCTACTAATTCAGAAGGAGCTTGAATTGGTAGTCCTTGATATCTAAACAAATAGACATTCAATACAATCTAATCGATACAAATAAAAATATATTAGTGTAAAAAATGTTGGAAATAAAATTTGAAAAGCATTACCTGAGGCTTATTTCAGTAGCCGTCTCGTATATTCGCGATCTCAAGGAACCAGGTTCTCCCTTTTGACTCACGACTTGTGCTAGCAACATGCACATTATATTCAAAACTTTTTCGTGATTGCCTGCAAGATCATACATCGACACTGCGTCTTCCAAAAGCCCTTTCCTGTATAAAGTCTCAGCAGCAATATTTATAATATCATCCGTATTGACTTGGAATTGGTCTAAAACCCCTGGTAATCGCCGATCTCGGTCGATCTTTCCAATTAACAAAACTCGATTTGCGGGCGTTGCGTCTACCACCATTTCTGCAGTAGATGCCGCAAACATGTTCCTTTCATAAGGATCTTTCATACTCCTGTAATATCAATAGTAATAAACAAAGAAAGCAAAAACTAAAAAAAGCACACTGAAGAAATTTTTTCCTTTGAAAATAATTTAAAATCAATTTAATAAGTAACTCTCACCTTAGCAAAAAGAGGTAGTGAAGAGTTTCCTTTGGATCTGAAGACTCGAATCTCTTTACGTAAAGTAATATCAACCTCGCTAAGTTCAGTCTTTTCGCTGGAGGTTTATCAGCAGGATCGGTACTTATCAGTGGCGCTAAAACACTTTGACTAGTGGCTAGTAAATTATGCTCATGCATAGCTGCCGCCAAGTGAACAGCATGGGGCAAATGTCGTGCACCTGCTCCTCTAGCCAAAAACTCTATTGCTGATTCGAACTGGCCAGTGAGAAAGAGCATAGAAAAGTACAAGAAAGGCTGCTCATGTGCGTGGTAATATGATTCCCCTGAAAATTTGACATATTTAAAAGGAAAGTTCTCTTGTAAAAAAAAAAGCAATCAACTTTACTTGAGCGTTTTCAAAAATCAGCTTACCATATACTTCCAATATCGTCGTCTGCAAACTATCCAGAGTCAGCTTATGTTCAGGATCCGGTTGCTCCCTAATTTGGCACAACTTGAGCCACAAATAATCATCAGCTGTAGACATGACTTCTGAATGCAGATCATCAGGTTCGCAAGGAACCAATACACAGTAGGCTGCTCTTTTGTAAGGATCAGTAGCAGACCTAACATGTTTTCTATAGTGTAATTTTACAATAGACTCAGCACGACCTCCAGGTCTAAGCTCAGGATCTTTAGAAGCTTCCTCAAGAGCTTGCCGGAATTCTTGAAAAGCCGAGTCGCATTGGTTCAAACACTGCAGTGCAGCTTTAAAGTCTCCTGCCCTCATGCAATAATAAATAAGAGGCCAAAGAGGTTTATCTTCAATAAGAACGTCTTCCAAGTCTCTGAAATTGTGTACTTTAATACCGACAAAGCTCTTGACCAAAGGTAAAGTTCCGGGCAATCCACCTCGCTTTGCTTGAGCCAGGTTTTCATTCACAACTGAATTCATGAATTCTTTGTACCTATTCTCGAGGTACTTTCTTGCTTGATGAATGATCTTTTGCTCGACTTGAGGACTGGTTCTTGATTGTATTTGATTTCCTCTTGGTGTGGGTGGAATGTCGACCATGTATTTTATCATTTGCCACATGTCCAAAACTTTCTTGTCGTTGAAAGACTCTGCAGCATTTGAAAATAATGTGAACAAACTGGGTCTTGTGACGCCACGGAGAATATGATCGTTGTAGTTTTGTAGTTCTTTGGCGTAAGCAACTTCCACACTAGAAAGCCCACTGATCATTGAACCAGCTAATTTTGTGCGTTGTGGAGTTCCTCGTAAATCGACCAATTCTCCAGATGGAGCCGTCATGGAATTCATAATTTCATATCGCATCTGCTTCCATTCTCCTAGCATATGTTCCAGTTGTTGTACTCTGTTTAACTGGAAGGTCTAAAATTCAAGTATTTAAGAATTAGTCATTGATTAAAGAAATACAATGTATTTGAATAAACTGAAAATTTTGAATGTAAACATAATAGCAAAAGCAGTTATATAAACAGTTACTTACATCTTTATGTACTTGTTCTATAATAGATAGAATAGCGTTTTCTTTCTCATTTCTAAGGTAACTATCAATATCTGTGTCTGCAATTGGATCCAACGGTTCGAAAGTTCTTCGAGTACTAAGTGAATTTAATTTCTGAGAAATTTGAGGTAAGTCGACTCCTCGAGAACCCAAGAGAAGATGTCTGAAATTTAAAAATACAAATATAAGTACAGAAAATATGTAAGAATCAAATCCTTGTAAAAATAATTGACATATTTTTACATTATTTGCAACCAGAAATAAAGTAGGTAAATTTATACAAAAAAGCACACAAACTTACGCCTGGACTTGATTGTCCTGAGAGCCAGTTTGCATAACACGAGACAAGAGCTCGTTAGAATCCTGCAATATCTGACGCAGATTTCTTTCGACCTGCGGAAGTTCCCCATTTCCTTCGACAGCTGCTGAAAGTTGTTCGGCTTCTCTTAGAAGCTCGTTAAAATCAGTATCTCCCATTTTTGAGAAATATTTTCAGAAACTATTAGTAGTATAGGTAGTATATAACAAAATTAACCACTATCTCTTCACTGAGATTTTTTGTAATATATGTTTATTATTTTACGCTCCGTTTAAAACACTTTTCACTATTTAATTCAATAAAGAAAGTACAAAAAACGCTTAATAAAGACGACAGACATACAAGTTAGTTACCGACACATAACCTCACTTTCATTCGGGAAAGGCGCTCAGAATTTCAATTTCTGCGCCATCCTTTTTTTTTTAGGAAATCTTAAGCCATGTGACCTATGGCGTGCATTTTGAAAAATTACTTCAGCCTCATGGAATAACGAACGAGAAAACTGTCAAAAATTGTTTTGAAAGTCAAAATTTGAATAAAACATTTTTTTTATTTACATATCACTAAT
>JAUESH010000015.1:16653951-16709148 GCA_032275165.1 Synergus magnus
GTATAGGTACGTTTGGAGGCAGAGGTAGGGCACCACCTCTCGGTCGAGGAGTTAGTCCAGGCGGTGGCGGAGGAAATCAAGGGCGGATCCAGAAACTGAATTTGGGGGGGGGCGATTCGAAAAGCTATGAAGAGGATACTTTGTAATAGCTACCTGCATGGTCAAAAACATGAGTTAAATTTGCAATTCAAGAATCTTTGGGGGGGGGGGCGATCGCCCCTATCGCCCCACCGTGGATCCGCGCCTGATATAAACTAAAAAATTAAAAACGAAATTAAAAATAAAAAAATATTCATCTGATACTTTTTGCCATATTCGTGTATTTAATATTTTTAACATCACATCAAATTTAGCCTTATTGTTCAAAATTACATTAATTTGCCTTAACTACTATAAATAATTATTCAAACAGTAATATCTAGCGACATGGGACACTTTACATAAAAAATATATCTTTGAAATTATTTAAATAACACTTCTACTGGTGACACATTCGAAATTCTCATTCTCTAAATAAAATTATGTCTTTCAATTATTAATTCTACATTTATACTAATGTATCGAAAGACTTAAGTGCATAGTGCACAAAATATTTAAGAATTTTCTTAATTAAAATTAAGTTTAAAATTTTTTAATACCTTATAAAATGTCAGAATTATTTGTAAGGTATGATTGTTTTTTATTACATTTACTGTGATTCTAAAATTCGAAAGACAAAGCGAGGTGAAATCTAAAAAAAAAAGGAGCGGTGAAACTTGAGTAACTTTGTAACATTGGCAAACGAGGGAAAAAATTAAACACATAAAAACTATTTCGTTCGTTGGAAACATATTAAGCACAATGAAATTTGCATTTGGACATTATCAACGAAATAATTTCCATTTATCTACAAAACTTAAGAGATTAAAGCAATATCACAGAATGATAATTATAATTTACTTCAATTATCACATATTTATTTTATGACTATTTATCACTAGTATAACATAGAATGCGACATGGTATAAAGCATTAGTTAAACTGATATACTTTAAATTAAACCTATACTATAATAGTTTCTCTCTGCTATAATGTTCAAATTTGGAGATAAAGTTGTGAATTTTTAATCAGGTTGAGTTTAAAATTTGTACCTTAATACCTTTATAATATTTTCAAAATTTGAAAGGACTTTAGAACGAAAAAAGGGTATTTACATCAATTAAAACAAAAAATGGAATGCATGGACTCAAGAGAAGTTAGACTTAAGCTCCTAACAATTTTTTCTGTAACCTCAACCAATCGCCGATTTGTTGTGGAACTTGACGTTTCTCATTTAATGCTTTGGCTGCTTGCTGAAATTTTTCCTCGTTTCTTCTAATGTACATTATTGCATCTTGTTCCAATTGTGCTATTTTTTCTGGTCGAATCTCAACCATAGTTAGCATCTCAGTCAAGTATGGATTGAATCTGTAGTATACGTGATCCGGAAGGAGATCATTCAACATGATGTGCACCGCTAGAAAAATAGAAGAATAGAAGGATAAGAAAAATAAAAAGTGAAATAAATTACATCTGATAATATTAATCAAATAGTATACAAGAATTAAATCAAATACCTTCTGTATCCGTAGCACTGTCCAGAATTTTGAAAAACTTATCTTTCCAACTGGAAGCGATTACAGCTTCCCTTTCCTCACTGTCGTTTTGATTAATAAATAAAGGCGTTCTTCCAGTTCCAAAAGAAACAACACACTGAATTGGGCTATTTGGCCATAATTGCTTGGCTTCGTGAATAGCCACAGCGCATGGATTGTTTACTAATATACCTTAAAGTAGATAAGATAATTTTTTATACTTTTTTGAATTTTTTTGGTGTGTAATTATTTTCAAAACAAAGGGATTAATTACCTCCATCCTGGTGAAGAAACTCTCCACGTCTAAATTCTTCAAAGTAACTAGGAGCGGCAGCGGAAGCTCTTACAGCCTCCCACAATTTATGTTTGTAAGAACCCATATACTGGCTCTCAACTCCATGTGGTAAAGTGTAATTTCTAAATACGTAAGCCATTACTCGTTCATGATTGACAACTGCAGAAATTGCCGAAAACTGGAGCATTCGATAAATATTGATACATGTTAAATTTTTGTTTGGTACTAGAATCGGTTTTAAACTTTTAAGAAATTCGATAGTAGGTCATACAAATTCCAGAAAACGTACCTTTGGCGTATTTGTGTCACGAGCAGTTTTAATCAGTTCCTTGTCTCCTAATTGTTCTTGTAACATTTCCTCCCAAAGCTCCGTATCGTAATAAGCATGGCTCCAAACTAAACTACTCGTACCTTTTAGTGGACTTTGTGTAAAAATTCTTGTACTCAATTCCTTATATAATTCCGAAACTTCGTCTAAAGATTTTCTTTTGTGACCTCCTGAAAATTCGAAAATGATTTAAATATGTATTATCTAACACAAAAAATTCGATTCTACAAGGGAAAACAGTCATAATAAAACAAGAAACGATAAAAAAATAATTATTTAAGTGCGTAATCGCACATACCTTCACTATTATCTTTTATAGTTGCTGCATGAAAATGATTTAAAAGACAGTTTGTTAAACTTTATTAAATTCCGCTAATCGATTAAATTATTGTAATTAATTAAATATTTAACTAATTACCTATTACAGCTGAAAGAATAGCACCAGTACTAACTCCACAAACATAATCAAACATCTCGTAGACCCTTTTCCCTGTGAGTTGCTCTAGTTTCTTCAGCATTTCTATAACTAAGACTCCTCGAATTCCACCACCATCTATTGTAAGAATTCTAATTCCTCGGCCAGGAAGCGGATCAGTATGACCCAAAACTGCCAAAGCTTCTCTGACAGTTGCTTTAAGTTAAATAAAAGAAAATGAATATTAATTGTATTGTAATAGAAAGTAAAATATAAAATGCTCTTTTATTTTTAAAATACGTTTTATACCTTGTATCTGTTCGTCGTTAGTTTTCTGTCTCACTCTCAATAGAATGCTAATTCCTCCTTCTTTAATTGCATGATATCTTGCTTCAGGATATTGATCGATGTGGGCCAATAGATCGTCAACACGTCTCCATCTCGATGCATTTGATTCTGCTGTTGCAATACTGTTTAAAACGTGTTTCGTTCTAGAGACGATGCTGTGTTTCGAAACATTCATTTGCAAATTTTTCTTCCATTTTGGAATTATAGGGAATGCTTTTGCTTTTGTTGCAGCACCAAATTTTGGCATTAAAGCTGCCAAAACTTGTGGAAACGAATAAATTTGATCTTTGAAGTCTTTCTCGGCCGGAGCCGTTGATGAAGTATCTCCTAGCTGAAATTTAGTTAAATCATAATATTATGAGCTCAAATTGTGAGACAGAAAATAAATACATATTCTCTTCAAATAATATATTTAAAACTTAAAGAAATTAATTACCTGCTTCACATCTTCAACAATGTTCTTATCTTCGCCAGGCAAGGAAATGGCAACGCTTTTTCGTGTATTATCGAAATTTTTACTATTTTCATCGTTCGAATTTGACTTCGAATTATCATTAGTTGAAATCTTTCTTATACTTTCAATCTGAGTGTATGTCAACCTTTGAAAAAATTCGATCCAGTCCTTATTTATAACAAACTGTACATTCTTTTCATAACCGGATTTATTCAAAAAGTCTTTTATTTGCGCCAGAAATTTCCACTGACTTGGCATTGACATTTTTGTTGACTTTTGTGTAATGTTCAGTGATCCAGACAACTTTGATATGATTGATGCACTTTCACCTCCATCTCGACTCGTATTTAATTGTCTAGAATTTGAAATAGATCAAATAAATTTCATATTTTTCTACAATCTTGTAAAAATTGTTTCAAATAAATGCAGTACGAAAGTATCAACAGAAAATGAAGCAAAAATGAATCACAGACGTTCCCTTTTATTTTTTTATATATGACGAATTGATTGGAAAGTATAATAAAACTATCATGAAATCAAAATTAACTAATTATAACTCTTGCAACGACAGCGAACGTTGGCAAACGTCATTCACTGAATTAAACTCAACCAACTCAACTACATAACCTAACCTAACTTTCAATAATTTATAAATAAACCACATACCTATGTTCTCCGAAAGGACTAACGGAGAAATAAACATTGCCTAAGTTTAAACACGTAAGTTAAGGTTTAATTTGTATATGAACTGGGTACAAACTACATTTTTCAGAGAAAACGCCACTGCCATAAACACTGAGAAACTGCGCAGTTTGTATTATTATACTCAACTGATAATTTAACTAAGTTCTCCAAAGATTAAATCAACTAGATGTCCGAACAATGAAATCCAATCGAACAAAAAAGGTGACTGATGTTTGAAAAATTCGGAGCATTATTTGGAATGACAGTTTATTTGTGTCGCTTGTGTCATATATATATATATATATTTCAGGCATGAATCAGGTGTTCTATGTACTATATACTATAGTATACTATCAACTACTACTTCCTTCTCTCTTTCACTTTCATTTCATTCGATACATTTTCCCTTCTCCACAGGCAACCACACGAACCACACGTACCGAAACGTGCAGAAGGTTGCAGCCTGGAAGGGGTAAATGAGTTTTTAAAACTCAAATCCACTGTTTGATTATAATAAAATTAAAAAATCCTAAACAATCAGTACTTTTGGAAGAAAAAGCGGATTTTTAAATGACTATCTGCATGTAACATTTAAATATTTAGTACTCAACGAAATGTATTGCATTATAAAAATAGTGCGATTATGTATAATATATATTTGATATTGATTAATTATGGTATAATACTAAAATCAAATTATGCAATTGATAATATGTACTCACCTTGTTAGTGAAATGCACCTCCGGTAATGTCGCATATGTTTACTAAGAGACATCGCGCGATGTGTTATTTTTGAACAACTCTACTCTCGAGACTAAGAATTCTTTTGGGTAATATACCTCTCACTCACTTTATTCGTCAGTGTCTCAATCACTATTGAAAAATATTGTATATAAAATAACTTTAAGTATTATAAATTCAACTGTAATATTCAAGTGAAAATAGTAATTCTTGTGACGGTCTGAATAAAAGTCACTGAATTTGTATTTGAGTCTGTCACAGATCCGTAGATCAGGACAGGTTCTTTATTTTAGTGATACACAAGTTGAAGCCGTAGCAGTCAAACAAGGAATGAATCTTGGGCCCGAACCCTGTAGGGTCGGTCCTCGGATGTGCATACGTGCATACATCTGGTTCCTTATCTAAGAGTAGGGGGATACTGACTAATACTGTACTACGATACTGTACTACGATACTGACTTTTGAAAGAGTGTTTCTATAAGAAAATATCTGACTTATGCATTTCTGCTTTACATTCTGTTATTTATGAAATTAAAATAGTTGTTAAACCGATTTTAATATATCAAGCCGAATGTTTGAAAGTAAAATGTTGCATCATCTTTAAAAAGTCCAAGAATTTTAATTTATTTACATGTTATCAAACAACAAGGTTTTTTCAAATATCAATGCAGAAATAAATTTTCATGAATGTAATAAATTCACAACCACTGACCTTTCAATGTAGAAAATAAAGTACTTTTAAGATTTCAAATAAATCTATTATAAACTATTTCACTTTTATGTAGGGATTCTTTTATTTAAATTATCATTCACAAAACAGTATTATTTTGTTTATTATTTATTGTTTTTTAACTGTCACTTCTTTTATGATATCACTGCGCGTTATTTATCTTCAATTATACAATAATTAATTTTATTTATTTCCTAAATTTAAAAAATACTGATTAAAGAATAATTGCGATCACTAGAATACTCTTTGGTTTACTAAAGAAGTGGAGAATCTGCGAGGCTCTTTATAGATGAGAATGATATATGTAGTCAACTGACGTATAGGTTGTGGTAGTAAATAAAATCATACGATTACGTCTGCGTCGTCAGACGAGCACACGTTGTTTTGCTTCTAGGAAGTTGAACTTTCAAAAATATTTTCAAGTGTAATCCATGAGCACGAATAAAAAATATTATTTATTGATCATTCAAAGTATGCTTCTTTATGACAGTTTGTTTGTTAAAAAAAAAGTAAATTAATTTTCTTTTCAATTATAATTAGAATTATAATAACAGTAAATAATTTCCAGTAATTTCTTTATTAATCAATGAATTATTACTCAATTAAAATAAAAATGTGGTCACAAGTGCGTTCTTATTTTTTGGCTTATAGTAAAGCATTTTGTTTTGCTAGTTTATTGATTGTTTATTTACCTTTCTTCTACGATGTTTAATTTTCGAAAAGTATTATTAACCTTAGGGATTATTTCCTTTTGCTGCATGAAGTTTCTTCATATTTCAACATTTGCTTTTGTTTTTAATTTTCTTCTTCAAAGGAGAAAAGAAAAACTTCTCATGGCCGCGTCAACATCGATATAAATTGATATATTTATTTTTTCGATAGGGAAGTATGTTCGTTCACTTCAGTTCGCATTTATTGCATGTCTGTGATGTCAGTTGCAGTTGATTGCAGTTGATTCCCAGTTTCTCTGACAAATACTGATAAATTACTTTTCCCGAAAATTCTATTTGATATTAAGATCGTATAAAATTTGTGTACATGTGTAATAAAGAAAACTAAGTTTTGAAAAATGTCTCAGGAAATGTCAAAATCAACCCCAAGAACTTACGCTGAAATTTTTAGTGATTTAGACATTTTCAAGGATGCCGACTGCTATCAAAAGCCCTTAACCAAACAGATGTGAGTGAATTTTGGTTTGTTAAACAAAATAAACGTCAATTTAAAAAAAATTAATTTATTATTATGAGCTAAATAGAACAAAATAGGGAATATCATTTTTGTTTACTTTACATTTTTACGCTTTTAAGAAAGATTATCACAGAACACGAAAAAAATATTCAAGAACAACTCGCTGAAAAAAATAATGAAATAGAAAATCTGAAGCAAGAAAAACGAAAAGTGGAAGCAATGTGTGCTGAGTCGAAAGAACAGCTGGAAATCACAACTAAGCATTTAGACAACCTTGAGACATCTTTTAATGATGTTCACCAGTAATTAATGAAAAAATTACAATAACATTTTGAAAAATATCAGTATTCAAAATCGTTTTGATGAAGTTCATTTGTAATTTATAATACTTTCTCTTTATAGCTATAAAATCATAAAAGCGTTGAAAAATTCTACTCTCTTAGTCTCTTATTTCCCTTTACAGCATATAAACGATCATGGCAATACTTTAATTAAAATAATTACATTCTGTCGGTGTAGTGGATAGGTGATTATTTCTCTAGGTACTCTGAAGTTTAAAGTTAATAAAAAAATATTTCTCCAGGAAGTATGAAAAAGCCAAGCAAGCAATTCATATTCTACAGAGAAACGTTGAGATCTTAAAGGAGAGCGTCTCAGAACACGAAGAATGTATCAAACGGAAACATAATCAATTTTTACAATTAAAAGAACATGCGATCGAAAGGCTTAATTAGTAAGTACACAAGGATCATAAATTTAGTTGACTGTAATTAAAGAAATGCAAAATATTAGAAATCCAATAACCAAAAAATAAATTCAAGGGTGTAAATACTATTTAATTCCTGCTTCCCAATCTTCTGCTACTGATATATAGGGTCAGAATCGATTACATTTGTGCAGGGAGAGATTTCGGGAAGATTAAGGTGTTAGGAATGAGGTCTTAAATTAAGATTAATTCTGTTAAGGAAGTAATTTTGAGACATAATCAAATTACGATTCGGAATAATGATCTCGGTACTTTGCAGCATAATGTTAGTGTTTGCGTTTAGGAAACATTATAGCTATTGAGTACGTTATAATTTAGTTTAATTGAGTTTAGATTTGTATAATTCGAGTTATAAATTCATGGGCGAAATTTGAAATAGATCCAAATTGATATCTCGGAAATTTACAAAATTGAATTACTTAAATTGCTATTTTATTAACTTTTTAGTGCGAACTCGCAACTGGATTTGATGGAGAGAAAGTTCTCCTTAGAAAGTTCAAAATTGCGGGCAACTGTTCATGAATCTGAACTTCATACACGATCATTGTCAGAACAACTGGAACGAAAAAATCGAGAAAATAATGAGCTGATTAGGTATATATTTGATGAATTTTTAAAAATGTTTACCCCTTTAAAATAACAGTCGAATTTTTCTGCAAAAAGTGTATTGGTTGCATAATTATTTTCCAGTATTTGTGAAGGTTTGATAAACAGGATGGATTTTCCTGCAAATATCTCGTTGAAAAACATTATGGCCGACTATGGAGAAGTAAGTCTAGACAACAAACAAAATTTATTATGAGATTTAATTTTCTTCTGTTGAAAATAGATTGTATACATCTATTTAAAATTTTCACTACGACTGTACTATCAATTATTTTTGTTTCATGCGGAGTTTGTATAAAAAAAATTCAAATAAAATTTTTAAACTCTTAATATATCTTATTATGCGTCTTTAAATTAGTTACATATTTGTAATAAATAGATTATAATTTGTTTTGCACTTTTAAGTGTATGCGGACTTTTAGTACCACGTGCACTTGTTTACATACTACTGAAACTGCAGCCAAAAGGTATGTCGCTGCAGTTCAATAATACTGCGTACACTAACCTAATCATATGGTTAGTATGGATCCACGCGAGCAAATGTAACGCACGTTTACAACCTTCAACTCGTACGAAATAGTAAACAAGATGATTTAACTTGATTTGATTGGTTTCTGGCCTTTCTGGTTTAGGAAGTTATGTCGAAATTTTCAAATCAATATGGGTGAGTCAATCAGGCCACCTTGATGATTTGTTAAAAATATATATATTAATACAATACGTCCCCTACTGTTGCGTATACGAGGAAGTTAACTTTCTCTAATGAAAAGTGTCATTTTTTGGTCACCCCATGTTTTTAGCCGAGTTTATCCATAATATACCTTCATTTATTATGAATAAGCGTGACCAGTGATTTGAAAGATTTAAAAAAAATAAAAGGCACGATCTAATCCAATAAATTGAAGATTATGATGTTTCGTACTTGTCACGATAATTTTTTCTATAATAATCCTTTTTTTATATGATGTTTTTTACGGAAAATTTTTACGGATAAAATGACACATTCTGTTGAAATGCCCATCTATAAAATATTTAAGAAAGTATATAAAGCAATCTTATTCACTCTAGATATATAGACGCGCACGAAGTGCGCTTGTGTCACAGTTTATGAACCCTCTATAAGGGTGAATCTCACCCCAGGAACTTTAGACACCTAACGGCAAGCGCCGAAGAAAGACCATCGAGTTTTGAAAATTTTTTATTTTCTCCAATTAAAAACTAAGTGTAATTAAAAATTTTGGTAATAAATAAGAAATATTATTTCAGAAATTAAAAATTCTCAGCGTAAAATAGTTTGCTAAATATGGCACCAGTTTCCTCCAAAGTTCGTATTATTTCCGCTTTATTTATTACTTTCATTAATATCGAAGTGTTGTTTCCAGTAGTTAATTCAGGTAAGACTAATAATTTATAAGCCTTTATTAATTTTTTAGAGAGAAAAAGGTGTTTTTTTTTTCAGAATCACAAATATTTCAAAATATTTATTTTCTTACGTCGCAACTTTTTCCACTAAAAGATAAAAAAGATAATAAGAAAAAAGATAAAGTTGTATACAAGAAGGCGTAGGGGAAATATATAGATTCGCAATTTACTACCTGTTGAACTTATCGTTCTTGAGAAGTTTCAGCGTTTTTGCTGCTACAAATTGCTTGATAGAATATCTAGCCTAAATTACAGCTTTAATAAAAAAAAAATAACATCTTATAACGTCAATCCTTTAAATCTTTTTTTTTTATAAACGAAAATTTAGATCTTTATTTTAAAAATGTATCAACAAATTAATTTAAGCAGATAGCGACATTTATTGCCAGACAGAAAAATTAAGTAGATAGACATTTTTGGTTAGACATATTACATCTTCGGATTTTTAAGGGCAAGTGGTAATTACCATATGAGCAAGTTTAGTTTCGCTATTTTTATACGCTCGCAATAGTAAATATTTTTAGCTAAAACAAGGCCATTTACTTCTGTTTCGTACAGACGGAGGTAAATATATTTAATTAAAATTATGTATTATTGTAAGCGTAAATTTAGCGAAACTAAATTTTTCCTTATGGTAAAGTATGCCCTTTTAAACATTTTTGTGTTAAAAATTCTGAAACTGAATTTAGTAAAAACTGCGGGTTAGAGTTGGATATAAGTAGAATACTAAGTAGATATAAACGTTTTTGTCAGACATATTGAATAGTAAATGTTCTTCGATTTTGCAAGTCTATTTCCATTCAAAAGTCGAAAGCTGAAATCAGGAAAGAATTACAATAGAAAGTGCAGGATTTAGTCAGACAAGTGTTAATCGCCGGGATTTGACTGAAAAATTCAGGATCGAGTTCAATAGAAAATGCATGTTATAGTGGGACATGCAGTAAGTAGAAATAGTAAATAAGTAGATAGCGGCGTTGTTCCATGAATAAAATAATCATATTTCCATACGATTTGATTCGCAATAGTGCTGAAACTGGATAACGTTTTTTGATGTTGTTCAGTTATCCTATAATTCTTGGAATGAATTACGTGACTTATAATTTGTGAAAAAATCGATTATATGTACGGTATGCTCTGGATAGGAATTAAGGACATTCTACGCATTTGGGATTATATATATATATATATATATATATCACAAAAAAGTTGCGGGAAAACATTTTCTCAGAAGAAAATAAGGTGAACGTAGATTGGAAACAAGATTAGGGTCACAAAAAAAGAGAGTATTCTTTAGGGTAAAGCCGAGGGTATAGCCTATTGAAGAGCGGCTAATATATGCACAATAAATGCCAAGTATAATTTTTATCTCGAAATTGGATGATAAATGTTATGCTTGGGATTAATACTGATGTGATTATAGGTTTATAATTCAGTCAGTGCCTATAGGATTAGAGGCATTGATTGCCCCAATAATAATTATTATTTAGCAACGAATTATGAAATATATATATAAAATATTGTTATTAATTGTTATTGTTATTAAAAATTGTTATTATTATTAATAATATAGAAGTTTTCGAAACACCCATGAGGGTGTACAATGTGGGTGTTTTAATGGCCTCACACCTCGATAGCCCTTTTGATCTGGAAAGGTGTGGACCAGCTGTTGATTTAGCATTGACGGAAGTTAACGAGTTTCTGGCTATACATAATATTCAACTACAAAAAGTGCAGGGAAGGTAAGAAATTAATCATTATATTATATAGAAAATATATAGTCTTTAGAATCAGAATTCCCAGAATACCCGGGAATGAGGTGCCCATGATAGTGTATTCTAGAGTGGAATTGACCTTAATTTGAATCGACATAATCATAAAAAATAAATAGGGTGAAAAACAAGTTTACCATTTGAATTCGTATGAATTTAATTTCAAGATTCTCTTTGTTTAAGTCTAAAAGCTTATTATTCAAAATAAATAAGATTATTAAGAACTACTTAGCCTATAACGAAGGTATATTTACAAAATTTCAAATGAGATGCAAGTACTGTCTACAATTTTCAAATATATAATTCTATCACAGATTCTTCAAAATATATGGTAATACAAATATATGTGAGAAGGATATACACAGTTGATTCCTTTAGCCCCTGGAGGATTTGAGGAGGATCCTAGCAAAAGATTTTCATTCGTATCACTTTTCTAATAACATTTCTCAAGAGAAGATAAAATACCAGAGGATTTTCTGAAAAAGAGTTGGATTTGCTGACTGTAATTGAAAAATCTTCATATATCAATTTCTGCAATTTTGTAACATTCCTGGAAAATATTGACTTTGTGCACATTTTCTTTGACACTCAATTTGAAAAGTTTAAATAGAATCATACTTTTTTGTAAGACAATTTTTGTATAATAAAAATAATAATTTTAAAAACTTTCTTATAGAGAGGGTGATGAATTTCAGGGCGTCTAGTTTATGTAACGTAAAAAATTCTATATTACAGTCTTGGATTAATCAATTATTTTATAAAAGTTAAAAATTAGGTTCCAAAAACTTGAAAGGACAATCGTCAACAAACAAGTAGAACTGAAGAAATGATTTCCTTTAATTACTTTCAAGCGAATAGGACTTGAGTGAAGGGGTACAATATCGTGTTAATTGAATGTGCACATGTATAGGTGTGCAGAAACGTATCTGCATGGCTTCGTTGGCACGCATCGTTTTCACTTGGGAATATGTATGAATATATTAGTGTGCAATGTGTATTTCGAAGTACGATTATATGTACGTACGCACATGTGTTGAAATTTATGACTCTATCATCCTGTTGAAGAGCGAAGATGAATTGAATATGTGTTTCTCTATAGCCCAATCAATGGTTATTGTCCATTTCGTGATGAAATTAGTCCTTGAAATACCATATGTAAAATTATTAATGTGTATCCTCTATAATTTCCATGCAATTACTTTACTGTTACGGTCTAAACTAGATTACTGATGAGAAGCATTTTGAACAATATTTTATAATTTTCAAAACAAATTAATCATGACTACATATATTCCTCTATTTTACTTAAAAATTATAACCTTGATTATAACGAAATTGATTGCAAAAAAGTTTTTCTGGATTTTGTGTTCGCCTAGTAAATAATAAAAGAGGTTTTAGTGAAAATTAATTTTTTAGGCATTGATTAATAACGTTAGTCTTGAAATTCGTAAGCTCAACGTTAAGGTCTCGGCTAGGTATGTGAGGTCATAATCTTTTGATCAAATGATATATCGCGTTCATTCCGGTTGACATGAACTTTCTGTGATTTAGCAGAGCGATTTTTTCCTTTTTCCCGTGGGTATAATATTTATTTAGTGGCGAGAAAAAAAATAAATGAAATAAAAATGAAAATGAGAAAAAATAATTGGCTCCTCATATGAGTTTAATTGTAAATGAAATAAATTTTCTAAGGGAAGTTTTCTCTATATTCTTGTACCCCCTCACATATTTCTTTCTCATATTTTTTTATAGTTGAACATGAAAATTTAGTGTATTATTAAATCAATACTTTTCAGTTATCCATCATGTAGTGGTGCTCAAGCACCAGGTTTAGCAACCGATATGCATTTCCGTGACAGTGTAATTGCCTTTATTGGTCCGGCTTGTGCCTTTGCTTTGGAACCTGTTGCAAGACTTGCTGCATACTGGAATACGCCTATTATAACAGGAATGGGAGATCAGGTAATACAAAATTACTGAAGACCCAAAAACGTTACATAAAAAATTTAACATGAAATCGGTATAAATCAAATATATCTTTCAAGCCACCTTCAGAAGGAGAATTGTCTGTAACATCAGGTATTCTTGGAAGAAAATGGAAAAATGAATCTTCGGTAATTATTGCACACTATTTAATGTAAAAATGCTTTAAGTAGATTGATAGAAAAAAGTTGCTCTTTATTTTTGACATTTTTGTTTTTATCCCAGGCATTTTTACTGAAAAAATACTATCTGTATTATTATATATGTTAGGAAAAAGGCCATGGTCAGTGTCGTCTTACATTCCATTCCAAGTGGTTGCAACACTTAATTAGCTATAAGAGTTAATTAATTCCGCAGGAGCATTCATAAAAAAACTCTGTGATATAAAGTGGAGTCATAGGGCTTAGAATACAGTGCACTGGTCATAAGTATCTGATAAAAGTACACTGAATCTATAATGAAATAAACTAGAAATCACAACAAAAAATTGAAAAACACATTTCCGTGTAGTTGATTAATAATATTTATTTTGTATGTTCATAAATTAAATTAAAATTCTCTATAACTCTATAATTAGCATTAAGAGGAGACTGCTTCTTAGAATTTTTTTAAATTCCTTTTGGATTAAATCTTGAGAAATAAGGAGGGTTTCATAACATTTCATTTAGAAATTTCAATATTCGTAAAATTTCTCTATATTTCAGGGTATTTTCAAAGACAAAAGTAAATATCCTACATTAACGAGGATGTCGTACTGTCAATGTCGTTTAAGGCTCGTATTTTCGAGCATATTTAAGGAATTTGGCTGGTCCCACGTCGCCCTGATTTTAGATAGATCGGACTTATTTTCATTGACAGTAGGGAAAAATTTGGAATATGGTTTGAGAAAAGAAGGCCTGCTGAAATTCGTCAGAGAACTCGATGGAAACTCAGACGTGGAACCTTATCACCTTTACTTGCGAGATGCAAGCATGTATGCAAGAGGTACAAATCAAAATAAAAAATTCTGTGAACACATTTTGTGCTTGAAAGAATCGGATCAAGATATTTTATATAAAATTAAGCCAACCCTGAAAAAAACATATATTTATTGAGATTCTGACATCATGGAACTTAATTTTTTTACCTTCAATGAAAGGAACTCATAAAGTGAGAAGAATTTAATTTGAAAAACTCAATATTCCAGAATTGTTCAATCAATTTTTATGAAGATAAAAATGACTAACAGTTAATTAAGTAACCTATTCATTTCTTATATATCATTTAATGTTTATGATGTATAGACATTATTTAATATCTATATCCTATTTTATTACATGATGTTTATTTACGAATGTGTCGTTACTGTCATGAATGATTTTTTTATAGTGCTAATCTTGAGTGTTCGGGGCACCCTCGTGAGGAAGTTTATGTTAGCGGCACATGCCTTGGGAATGACCAAAGGAGAATGGACATTTTTGGATGTAGAAATATTTCAGGTTCTAAAAAAATCTCTCAGAATGGAATGCTAGAATCAATTTTTAAAAATTTGAATGTTTTATTTAATAAAGATTGTTCAAAAAAATTCTTGACTCTCTTTTCGTATAAAACTAATTAAAAATTTGATTTAGGGTTCATATTGGGGTGATCACGATTGGGAATTGGGAGACAGTGAAGATTCAACCGCTAGGAAAGCATACGAGGCCCTTTTAAGGGTTTCTCTTCTTCAGCCAACAAGTCCTAGATTTCAGGACTTTGCAGAAGATGTTAGATTGAGAGCCCAATCCGATTACAACTACACTTTCTCAGAGGGTGAGGAAGTAAGTGACTATGAAAAATGAACGAAGAGTCATAAAAAAGATCAATTTTTTAGTAGATTAATGCAATGAATAGTATTTTATCGAATTAAAAACGCGATTTTTCCATCCCTGCACGGAAAAAACTATGGTTGCGACAACCACAGAAATAGTAAAATATGGTGCAACTACTAATTTGTAGTTGCCACAACCACGATTTTGATTGGCAGAACCACATGTGGTTGTTGCAATTATTATGAAATAGTTATGGTTGTTGCCACATAATAGTTTTGGTTGTGGCAACCATAATTGTGATTGTGGCAACCACAAATTGTAGTTGTACCATGTTTCACTATTTCTGTGGTTGTCACAACCATAGCAGTTTTTTCCGCGTGTCAATTTTTTTATATCTTCTATGAAGATATTTGCAATTACTTGATGCGGGTTTCGATTTCGTTTATATAATAGGTAAACTTTTTCATTGGAGCTTTTTACGACGGTGTTTACCTGCTTGGAATAGCTTTGAATGAAACACTAGCCGAAGGTGGCGATATAAGGGATGGAATCGCCATAACCAGAAGAATGTGGAACAGAGATTTTATTGGAATTACTGGACACGTGAGGATCGATGACAATGGAGATCGAGATGCAGACTACAGTATTTTGGATTTGGACCCAATAACAGGAAGGTTGAAATTAATTTACTGCTCAAAAAATTATCACAAAACGAAAAGATTGTAACCATTAATGAAAAAAGTTTAATATTTAAAAATGTTTGGTATTTTAGATTTGAAGTTGTTGCCCACTATTTGGGACTAAATCGAGAATACAATCCAGTTTATGGAAAAAAAATTCATTGGCCGGGAGGTAAAGAAGGTCCCCCAGCAGATATTCCAGAATGCGGCTTTCTAGGAAATGATGCTGCATGTTCCTTTAAATCCGAAACGTACACTTTCGTTGCCTATTCTAGTGTTGCTCTTGCTGTTTTTTTATTTGCAACAGCTGCTGCTGCTTGCGTATTATACAGGTAATAAATAAGATACAAATATTACTAATAATAATTATTAACAAACTCAGGAAATAATTATCTTTATTTAGAATTATTTTTGACTCTAACAAAACATTGTAGGTATCTTTAATTAATTTCTTTGATTAAAGAAGCCTTTTTTTTGAAAGGCACCTCAGACTTTCCGCTGATTTGAACAATATGTCTTGGCGGATTCGTCCCGAAGAGTTGCTGATTGAAGTTGGAAAACCTTTTTCATCAAAAATCAATCTGCATCAAGCTTTGTCGGAAGTGAGTTTGCAGTTTATTATAATATAAAATATAAAATTTACAAATTCATACTCCATAAAACTGCGGGATAAAAAATTATCTGGTGATGAAAAAATCGATTTAAAAGAGAACAGTTAGTTATTTGAATATTTAGTTTAAAATAATCTTCAATAGACTGAACAATCGGTCGGTTAAAATATCTAAAAATTGTGAGGGTATTTTTGATGGATTGACTTATGTCAAAAAATATAAATTACTTGGTTCTTTGAGGGTAAAAAAATATTTACTGAAGCTAGAGAACCATGAAGCTTGAAGAGGGTAACCCTGCTGAGTTGATCGTTTGATGAATATTTGCATCCAATTTCGTATTTCACCCCTCTCAAATATATACAGACGATTTATTCTTGAACCCGCATTGACATGTATTAATCATATAATGCAATAATAGGATGTTATTGTATTACTATATTATATGTACATACATTAAATTATGCGTGACCTGTCGGGAGAAAAGAGATCTTAGGGAGCAAGAAACGATTTTTCAGTTGTGAAAGGAGTAAATTTTTTGGAATTTTTTGGATTCATTCATTGGAAAGAGCAATTCATAAACTATTAAAAAATGAAAAAAAAAACCCAAAAACAGATTTTTGACACCTAAGGTCCTTTTCCTCTAGACATGTCACATATTATAATTGATCAGCGTCTCATATAATTATAATTTAGAAAAGTAAATAAACTATATAATATGTAAATATAAAATTCTAGAATTACGGACTTGAACAGCGTATGCGTCGTGGATCTTTAGCTAGCTGTGGATCTTTACCCCCGACAACTGTATTTACAACAATAGGTGTATACAAAGGGGAAAGGGTTGCTATAAAAAAGATTAAAAAAATGAAAGTCGTTGACCTGACGAAGAAATTATTGTGGGAACTAAAACAAGTTAGGGATATCACATCCGAAAACACCGTAAGGTATAACTTTAATTAATTAATTAATTAAGTATAAGATATAAGGATGGTTTAGGTTTAATCTTTTAACTTACCATTTTTTTCTAATTAAATAAATTAACTCAAAAAAATGATTTCCAGATTTATAGGTGCTTGTCTGTGTTCTCCATCACCAACGGTTTTGATCCTCACTGAATATTGTCCAAAAGGATCTTTAAAAGACGTTCTCGAAAATGAAGCCATAAAGCTTGACTGGAATTTTCGAATGTCTCTGATTCACGACATCGTTAAGGTAGGACAGGTGCTGAAGGTACCTTTAACATGATTATGAAAGTAAAAAAATCAATTTTTATAAAATTCATTAAAATTCATACTTAAAAACTGTGCAATCAATCTTATTTTCAAGGGAATGGCTTACCTTCATGCGAGTGAAGTTTCAGTTCATGGAAAATTGCGCTCCTGTAACTGTCTCATCGATGGTCGATTCGTTTTGAAAATATCGGATTTTGGTCTCAAGACTCTAACTACACCTTCGGATTTAATTATGGATGAAACTTATTACACTAGTAATTAATATTTTATTGAAGATATAGTTTAATTAATCAATGAATTAATTAATTATTTAATTATTTTTTAGAGTTACTTTGGATTTCGCCAGAATTATTACCCTTGACTATTATGCCAGGCAGTGTAGCTACTCAAAAAGGAGATGTATACAGTTTTGGAATTATTTTGGAAGAAATTGTTGTTCGAGGTGGCCCTTATGAAGCAGCACGGACATACATGACCTCACAAGAAGTAAAAGATTTAAATGATTGATTGCAATTAATAAATGCAAAATAAAAAATTCATTCAAAAAAGAAAATAATTATAACAAGTAGTATTCAAAAGTCAGTAAAATCTTTTATAAAAATTGTATAATTAATTTTTTTGGTAAGGTGGTAAGCCACGTGATAGCTTGTGAAACACCGCCTTTCAGACCAGAGGTAGCCCCAAAGGATTGTCCTGCAGATATATTATTACTGATGGAAAAATGTTGGAATGAAGTACCGGAGGAGAGACCTAGCTTCCACACTATACGTGGAACTATTCGAGGCATAATGAAGTAAAGCTGACAACGATAATTAACACTATATTTCTATATTTTCTCCTTAAATGAGTGCAATTTCTTGAAAAAGAAAGGAAAATCAATTGCACTATCATTTTAACAAGCAAGAATATTTTGTTGAATTATTATATTCAATTATTTTAGGGGTTATTGTGAAAATTTGATGGATGATTTACTAAGAAGAATGGAACAGTATGCGAACAATTTGGAAGCTTTGGTTGAAGAAAAAACAGAGCAGTTGAGTTTGGAGAAACGTAGAAGTGAGGAACTTCTTTATCAGGTGTTACCTAGGTAAATTTTATAAAAAGAATATTTTTCAATATTTTGAACCAAATAATATTTTATGTTTCGACATAGAAAGAAAGAAGGATATTTATTCTTCTATTCTCTGAAAATCTAAGCATTTAAAAACCTTCTGAAAAATTTCAAGTTCATTTTGAAAAAACTTCTTTGCAGACAAGTAGCATGCCAATTAATGGCCGGCGAATTAGTACAACCAGAACAATTTGAATGTGTGACAATTTACTTTAGCGATATATGCCATTTTACGGCACTTTGTGCAGAAAGCACTCCCATGGAAGTCGTCGATTTTTTGAATGATTTGTACAGTACTTTTGATCGAATCATCGAATTCTATGATGTATATAAGGTAAGAAGATTAATTCGAATCTATAAAAACACGGCTTCCTAAAGAAATTCAAAACAAATCATTTTAATTTCTTAGAAAATTTGTGCCGTATAAGTAATGCATCAAACATTATTCAATTTAATATTAACATTAATATTTTTTTGTAAAACAGGTGGAAACGATAGGTGATGCTTATATGGTAGTCTCTGGACTTCCTGAAAGAAACGGAGACGAACATGCCAGAGAAATTGCTTTAATGGCTCTAGCAATTTTAGATGCAGTTAAATCTTTCCAAATAGTGCACAAGCCAGATTCTGCATTAAGTGTAAGAATTGGAGTTCACAGTGGTCCTGTTTGTGCAGGGGTTGTTGGACAAAAAATGCCGCATTATTGTTTATTTGGAGACACTGTAAATACAGCATCCAGAATGGAATCATCTGGTCTTCGTAAGTTTAATTTTCTGAATTATTAGATAAAATAAGGATAAATAGAATATCACTAGATTCTTTCTCTTGCAGCACTGAAAATTCACATCTCAGCAGCAACAAAAAATATACTAGATAGGTATGGAACGTTCATCTTGGATTTACGCGGAGAAGTCGAATTAAAAGGAAAAGGAAGAATGACTTCATATTGGTTAACTGGCTGTTCTGAACCAGATCCCAGGCCACCCACACCAAAGCACCGAAGACACAGTACAAGCCCTTTAGAAAACACTGCACTCAATCCCTTAATTTTCCCCCAAAACCTTCTTAATGGACCAAAAACCAATAACAATACTTTTATCAATTTATCAGAATTATAAAACGTAAAAAAATTGCTGAGGACTAAATAAGCTTATTATGTTTTACTATTTTAAAAGTCATGTCTTTCCAAAGTTTATATTAATACAAATTATCTTTGTTAATATATTTTAAATATATCTACATAATATGCATTTTCGTCTGCGTAGAATTATTATCGCTCTATGGATCTTTTCGATATAAGCTTTTTGTTCTCTTTTGCAGTAGTCCATAATTTTTGGATTTTTTTAAAATTATACCGGCACCTCGCACTCGATCGCGCGATGACGTTCAACTTTGAACTTCAATACCTTCCTTAATAATTGTTATCATCAATCAATCCCACTATTTGACAATGTAAAGTTCATAATATGCCATATTGAAAAATGTGTTGCGTATTTTATGGATGGCCTCAAACAAATTTCACTGGGTTTTCAATAGAAAAAGATACTTTTATTTTATTTTCTATTTTGAATTATACTCTATATTCAAATTTTAAAGATTTTACTTTTATATGCATAAAATGGAAACTTTTCATTTCGTGTTTACATAAACTAGATATGCTAAACACTAACAGGTTCATTTTTTAATTAAACCATTTCAACGGAAGTGAAAGTTTTGATACTTGTACGAAATTTCCTTATTTTTAAGATAATTATTGTAGTTTTTACACTAATTATTATATTCAGATATTTGTTAATATATTCTTAATGCTATTGATTAATTTCTTTTAATAAAAACTAAATATGATCAGAATATCAGTATTTTAAACACCTGTTTGATAAATACTTCTAATGCAGAGATTAGCGTCTCGATAAACTTTAAATGTAGCTTCAACGCGCATTGCGTAGACAATTTTCGCATGGCAAGATCTCGCAGCATTTTTGACATTTTTCATTGCGGAAAATTGGGCATTTTTCAATTTCGCAACGCTAGTTTGCAGTTCTTTTATCGCTATTTGATAATCTTGAATTTTGAGAACAACGCACTTTTCTATTCCTGCATTTTTTTCTGAAGAACAATCGGTTAAAATATTATCCAGGTTCTTTAGAGTCTTACTGGCAACCTATAAAGAAAATAAGAATGAAAAAATTATAATAAATTAATCGAATTTAACAGTTTAACATGTTAAAAAGTACGAATGTAATTTAAAAAATTACATTATCAACTACTCACTCATGAACACTTAAATTAGAAAATATAGTTTCAAACAAGGACAGCTTCGTCATGTATACTTTTTTCTAGAGCACTTTTTTAATACTCTCTTGTAGAACACTGTTAGAGAGTTTTTCACGATTTATGTAGTTTAAAGAAAAAAAACGGTTGAAATGAGTTAAAGCAAAAAATATCATGAAACTTTAGCAATTGGAACAATCTCTATATCAGCTATTTAAATCATTACGCAAAAGAATGCTGTATTGTAATTCATTTTATAACAGAATGTAATAATTTTGGTACAATGAATGTAAAATTAAAAACCGTAATCTACTAAAAAAGGGTGTTTTTTATTTGCAGCTTTATTATGCGGATGGAGTCCGAAAAACATTGTGCAATATAATCAATGAGGCGTGACAGTATAATACCGTTCTCCTTTCATTTTATGTGCGTGTAATATAACCACTTTTACTATGAAGCATTCCTATTACTTTGAAAAAAAAAACGCGTCGTATATATCCTATCTGGCCTTGCACCTTTTTCTCTCTACTTTGTCTACGGTTTATTACATATTCCTATACAAACTTTAAGAATTAATTTATCTATTTAAAAACACTTCATTTTTTGGCCCTCCCTATTAAATATATTAATTTTTGGATACTTCCAGAGATTTTTAAAATTCTAATGATAAGGAGTATTAAGACACTTTTAAGAAATAACAAATATACAAATCTGCTAATTAGAAACTAATCATTATACACATAAATAATATTATAGGTAGTGTGTTATTAGTACTCTAAAAATGGTTAAAAATCAAAATACAGTATTTTGATTACCTGAATTGTGGAAATAACGTTTTTCAAGAGAGGATCGACAGCGGACAAAGAAATTGGAACGCATTTATCAAATTTGTGATAAGTGGTCTCGTTTAGTTTTTCCAAACTGTTTTTAGCAGTTACATGACATGATTCAGCATCTGCTCCTGTTAAATTAACTGCACTCACAGCTGTCTGTTTTTAAAATAAATGCAATTAAGCTTAAAGAATATTTTTGATGGTTTTAAAAATTTTATAAAAAGAAAAGAACTTTATAATTCAAAAATCACCTCGATTCCATGAATCACATAATAGACGATACCATCCAATCGCTTCAAGGAATCATCTTTGATGTGATTAATTTTAAGTTTAACATCAGACTGTAATTTTTCTTCATACCGCTTAAGATCTTTGATTATCGATTGGGTAGTATTTTTTAATCCATTTATAATTTTTGTTTGTTCATCTGAAATAGCTGAAACCTGCGAGAATTTATCTTCAATGAATTAAACAATATTTCACTGAGAATAATATTTCAGATCAAATAAATTAGATATTAATATATTTGATTAAAATTCAATTAATAAGAACATATTTTTGGAATTTTTCAAGGTAGTAATTTTAGTTGAACTTACTTGGAGAATAACGAGAAGGGTACAGAAAAGTATAAATTTCACCATATTTGCACTTATTACTTAGTCGATTGATTCATAGAAACTGGTATCCTGTTCTCGTTGGGAGTAGTATTTAATAGCAATGTCACAGTAAAATAGAGTGGGGCAATCTGATAC
Source organism: Synergus magnus (assembly GCA_032275165.1). Classification (NCBI taxonomy): domain Eukaryota; kingdom Metazoa; phylum Arthropoda; class Insecta; order Hymenoptera; family Cynipidae; genus Synergus; species Synergus magnus. Next base: position 16,676,574 of record JAUESH010000015.1, read on the forward strand.
CTTTACTTTATATAAAACAATCTCTCCTCAGCCTAGACTGGGTTCAATTACAATTAGTTAAGGCTATTAACAAAATTGTATTATATTATTAAAAATTTTAATTGAAAATTTCTTTAACGAGAAACTTTTTGTTCTCTATGAAAATTAGATTAGTTATTAAAACTTGTTAAAAATTGCTGAAAATTGTTTATTATAGAAAGTAAAAATAATTTCACATCACTATTAAATCTTTAAATTAAATAAATAGAAACACAATAATGAACATTTAAAATCTTATAAATAACTTGACCAAAGGTAACAAGGAAAAAGAAGTTAAGAATGCTGCTAAATTCCGAGTGAAATAATAAATTTTATTGAAATAGATGCGATTACAGTATATATAGATTTCATATCTATAACACCTAATATAATAAAGAGAAATACCTAAATCTAAAGAGGATACTTGTGCGCACACAAAGAAGCAATGATGAATCCATTATTTACACGAAGTAAAAAATAATGACACCAAGCCTGAAAGTAACTAAATGGTTACAAGTAATGAGATCTTAAATACAACATCTATAAAACATATTTAAACGAAATATGTAGAACCTAATACTAAATAGAAATATATCAAACCGAAAAATTAACTTAATCAGGGTAGCGATTCGGCGGACGATTTCAAATTCCCGGTTAATAAAATTCCCAGTTATTTCCCGGTCAAGACACCACCCTGTTAATAATTGCGAGATCCCTCCCCAAGAATGCCTTTCGGAAGTTTCTTTCGACTGCTGAAAGCAAAGAATGTATTTTTATTTTGAACATGCATTGTCTTAAATACTTAAAATTTGAGTATAAAGATCTATTTTTCAAACTCCAGAAAAGCTACTTAATCCGAAACAGTGGAGCCTCTAAGTTTTATAGATATCTACTGAATAACTATCTATGCTCGTTATTTTTGTATTTATTAGAGCCGATTTATGTACTTGTTATCAATACTTTACTTAACATCTGTCAAGTACTAAATGATGTTGTTTGGAGACCTACGATTGGTCATTTTTTCTAGTCAATAAATGATTAACGAATCCAGCGTCAGATTAGGGTGCGTAAAATTTTTTATCTAACAATTACAGCTGAAATTAAACGTCACCCTTCACTCGGTAGCATCTATACGGGTAACATAATTTTCATTATCATGAATAGCGGCTTAACTTATATTTATATATAATAATAATGTCTCTATTAAATTTAATGTGATTTGTGGTTCGGAATTCATTCACGATTCAACCTTCTGTGGAAGTGTAACGTTAGCCGAACACATTACTTGGATGCACAAAACAGTATTAATCTAAAACAAAAAAGAACATTTAATTATTTGCCATTTAAATTCGATAATGTAAACTGTCTTTTTATTAGAAAAAGTAATTACCGGAAACTGATAGTTTTTGCAGCCAAAAGTCTATTGCACTCAGCAGTGTCTGGTAATGGTAGAGGCAAATAGGGGCTCTCGTTATCAGAGTCGGAGAAGTCGTGTTTGTGGATTCTTGGGTTGACCTTCATATCTCCAAAAGGTCCCTTCAAGATCAAGTAATGAAGTGGCATCGGACAAGTTGTTTTTGATTTTAAAATGAGCTGCAAAGTACGAAAAATGTAATTAATATCATATTAGAAAGATTACTAAGAAATCAGCTCCAAATTGCTCTACTAAATAAATTGAAATGATTTTCTGTAATTATTAATTTATTATCAATGAATGCCTGCCTGGTAAGTCATGTCACGCTCAGAACTCTGGGTAGGATCTCGCTGGCTGTTATTAATTCTAGCTTTCACAACCCATTGATGATTAAAAGCTGTAAATCGTGATGTCTCGTAGAAGATTTTGTGGACGAATTCATCTGTTCGATATGGCTTCATTTGCAGATCTATAAAATGATTAATTTAATATATTATTATAAGGATCTTATAATGTTCTAAGTGTAGAAGATAGATTTTGAAAAAACAAACATACCATTGAATGTAATTTTCTCGTAAGAGAGAAGTTCAAATACATTGTCATACAATTTACGCTCTTCTAATGTTTTAGTATCGATATCGCTTAGGGCTTCCATTACGTCAGCGCCCGTACGATTAGGATGGACGCAATTTGTCTCATGCTCTGTTGATTCATGATTTGGACCTCTCCACGGACATCCAATTCTACTATATTTACAGTTGGTTATCCTGTTTTTAACATAGAAACAAATGGAATTAGAGAAATTAATGATTAGAAAAATTAATTAACTCAATATAATTTTTTGCAGTAGTAATAATTGTACCTTTCTTCGCACATAGACTCTTCATGTCGCTCCAAAGAATTTCGTGGGAATTCTTTAGCACAGTACTGACACTCGGCTGGCAACTCAGATACAGCTTTTTCAACAGCGAGATTTCGAGATGCCGAGGTCTTGCTGATTTCAATTCTGCAGTTAGGACATGTGGCCAATTCGTCTCGCAGCCTGGCATCAGCCAGGACATGAGTGAAGCATCCAGCGCACATCAAATGACCGTTGGTGCACTGTGAACACCAATTTATTGCATATTTTGAATATTATCTACAAACTTGCGCACACAGCGATGCATAAAAATACATTAGTTTTTAAACTGAAAATATAGGTGCAAATAGTTGAAACTTCTTCGCACCTATTTTTCAATTACGGCTTTAAAAGTCATCTTATTAAACCCCTTAAGCATATTCTACATGAAATAACATAACCAAACTAGATTATACTCGTTACCATTAATTTGATGTTTTAAAACCTGAAACACAAAATCGTATGGGCTCCATTAATATTTTGCGAGAGGTAATGAGTGTGTCGAATTTAAGGGTATAAATGATCATTATTAGAATTGTTGCCACATATTAATTCGAGAAAATTAAAAACGGGACGGAAATGGAAAAGGAGATTGTACATACTAAGGATAATACATCAGGATAATACACTAAGGGTAAATTCAAAATAACTGACTAATGACCTTTAACTTCGTTTATTTTTTTCAAAATACTTTCAAGCTGTACATATAATACAAAAATGGCTTAAGAGTTTTGCTTTCTCTCTCACTCTCACTCTCTCACTGCTGAACATAAATCTTGACATCGTTAGGTTCTCGTAGCTTCCGAACATACCTCCTAAGAAACTATACATAAGTACTTAGTTTCTTCCCTTTTAACATTTGTTTCGAGCTATTTAAGAACTATCGAGTCATGTGATAAAGAATCAATAATCTTGGGTATTTTTTTAAATACTAAATCACATCTCAAGTTATTAGATATTAAAATAAGCCACATGGCTAGGAAAAGTCCGCAATACTAGTCCTTCATTTTATCTTATAGCATCGCTAGCTATCGCAAAAACGCAATTACTCTATAGCTATGAAAAATGTTTTAAAAAATTAATAAATAAATGTTCTGAATTATGTATTATTTACATTTTATACCAAGTAGTTGTTTAATATTTTGAAACTTATTATTTTTCAATTATCTGTTAATGGACAAGTGGTCCGACAAGTAAAATAAAAAAATAAAATGAATATTACTACTACCTACTATTTTAGACCTAATACTTGGGTTTTCTTTTTTCAAACTTTCGAAGCAAGATAATCCAATTTTTTTAATTTGATTCTAATCCGATTTTGAAAGAAACTCAAAATTATTTTTTGATACTCAAAAGTTACTGTAGGTTTCACAAATATATTTTTTCCATTTTTATACCTATATATTTCCAAAGAAAATTCCAACAATATAAAGTACATGCAATTACCTACCTTCAATACCTAGTTAGTATTAATAACTAACTTTTGTATTAGTTTATCTTACCTTCTTCGTAATAAACCAGAATCATTCTGTGCAATTGCAATTTATATTTATACTATAAAATTATATCCAAATTCTTAGTATTTAGAAGAAAAAAAACTTTGTTAAATTATCTTTAAAAATATATAAAGATATTGTCAATGAATAAAAATTTTCTCTCGCGATTGCCTGTAAGAATACGGATTCTATTTAGAAGTCTACAGCGCAAGAAAGGAAGAGCAGCTGGAAATAGGAAAAGGGGCCTTTTCGGTGTTACAAATATAACTAATCGAGTGAGAGAGAAAAGAATAAGTATTCAGCTGTAGCAGCTAGTAAAGTAGAAAGAAATTACTAAAATAAGCGGGTCCAGCATTACTAAAAGCAATTGGAAATTTTTTTTTTTTTTCTTTGAAAGTGATAGGATATTTCAAACAATTTACATCTGAAATTATTGTGTAACAGGTTCAAAATTTTGTAATACTTGTATAATTATTTAATAGATCGTTAATTAATAAGATTTCGATTTTTACCTAGTTCATTTTTTGTTGAAATTTAATCTTAAAATGCCTAATTTAATGAATTGAAATACAAAATGCATTTACTGATATGTAGTACAAAAAAATTATGAATAGGCATGATGATTTTCAAAGCACTTCGTTTCATTAAAAGAATTGTAATGATAATATGTTCTGCTACACATTGTTAAAAAATAATAATTGCTTACAAGTATAATAAAAGAATATTTTGAAAATTGGAAAGTAAAAATTTTGTCTGTAGTTCGGTAATTTTATATTTCGTGCTTTTCAATTCATGGTGCATTTACATTTATAAGCAATTATTATAAAAAGAGACAAAGATCAGAATACATTAATATTAAAATTGAATTCTAAAACCACTGAAAATTGGTATGTGCAAGTGTCGTTATTTTTTTATGAATCTGAACCTTCAACTAAAGGAAAAAACTCTATAAAAATACACTGTAAGTTAAAGTATTGAAGAATAAAATAAAAAAGGTTCAAGCATATATGATGCTTGAGAACAAAGAACTGGTATTAAAAATAACTTGATTTTAAAGGTCGTTAATTACGTGACATAATAAAAAAAATCCTAAAAAAGTATTCTAGTTAATATTTTGAGGTTAAGTTACCAATAATTCTTGAACTTCTTGACCAACAAAAGAAATCATGTACAAAACAAAAACATAACATGATATTGCGTAATAACTTTCTGACAATGAGGTTGCCTCAAGCCTCAATATGTCACTTTCCATGTCAACAAAGATCAGCTGTTTTTTGAGATTCAACGAGAAACTGAGACACGGGACATCTTTGAAATGAAATTAAAGGCACTAAAAAGATGAAATGAGAGACTCAAAGGCTAAAAATATTCAATTCGAACACAGACGTCGAAGACAAAGAATGGCGTCGTTTCATATCCTCGTATCCTGTAGTAACACCATTAGTTTTTTTCAAATTTGATTTCAAGATCAAAAAGCATATTCCAGGAGAAATATTAAATAAAAAGTGAATTTTGTCACGAGGTTTTATGAACTTAATAGAATCTAAAGAGGATTTGATAGGCTTGCATACCTGGTAAACGGCCGCCCTGGGCAAATCAAGGCAAACGGCGCAGCAAAGGATTCCACCCAGTCGATGCTCCAACTTTTGCTCAGTTTTTCCCTCAGCCCGGAGAATTTTACGACGTTTTGCATCTGGCTCAAGAAAATCCTCACTTTTTTCCAAATCCTCACGGATTTGAGGAGCTGGAACTACTTGCTCTGAAATTCCACTCGATGAGGCAACCTCGTTGCTTGGGTCCGCCATTTTGATTGTTTTGATTTTTCCGAACTGCGCAGATGTCAAGTACGCAATTAATAGTTTTCTTTTCCTTTTCCCATGAAAGGATCGAATGTCATAATTTTCTTAATCAGCAATGGCTTTTTTATATTCTTTATGCAGAAAGTAAAAAGTAGCGAGCTCAAACAGCAGGGGATTAAAATTGAATCAAGGCAGATAGGTTTTTAATTTTAAATTCATAATTTTACGATAGAATTGTGGAATATGGAAAAGAGATAGCGATGTCAGGACCCAGATGGTCTCGCAAGCAAGCCCCGAGCGTACCCAGGCAATCGTAATCGTCACTGACCTGTGTCAATTGTGGAAGAGAGGATTTTATTCAATTTTATATTTAACTTTTGTCCCCTCATTTGTGTAATTTTATCTACTTTAAAGGCTCAATTGCATTAAAAGAAAACATTTTAATTTCCTAGACAACTAGTGACGTCGCGTCGCCGCAAATACTGCGTAGAAACGATTGAAAACGTATTTAATTTTTGGGATTTAAAGTTGTAAATGAAAGTTAAAATTAGGGCATATTATTTTAGTTGGTGTACTAAATAGAGTACTAACCTTTGTTTCAGCGGTATCTAATTTCACGATTTTTTGTGACAAAACGTGACAAGATTGATAACACAACACGCCGATGCACCAGCTGACACTAAACGCTTAATGACGCAGAAGAAGGAACAAGGAATGAAGGAATACTTTCACTACCCTCTCCCTTCAATTTTCCGGGCGAGCCCTCCAATCCCTATGACGATTACAGTCCGGCAGGGGCGTAGCGAGGGGGGGGTGTTGAGGGGTGTGACACCCCCCCAAATGTTCGTGCCGAGTCGGCATTTTCGGGAATCGGTCGGCATTTTTGGGAAGCGGTTGGCATTTTCCAGAAGTGGTCGCCATTTTCCAGAAGTGAGGACCTTTTTTTTTTTTTTTTTTTTTTTTTAGGTACTGTAAGGGGCAGCAGAAACGGAGTCGGCATTTGTGGCAATACTCACCCCCCCAAATGCGATACGCTCGCTACGCCCCTGCAGTCCTGTCAACAGTTATAATTTTACAACTATTTTTGTTATACAAATTTTTCGGATTATTTCTGGAAATCGAAGTGCCAAAGGCATTTTAGGAATTTTAAATATGTCTCTGTTTTAAGTAGACTTCTAAAAGAGAGTTACTTTGGATTTAAAATAGGAGAATTAGAGAAGAAATAATGCTTACGAGTTGGTAAGACTTATGTTGAGTACAGTTCATGAACACATGTGTATTTGTGCCTTCGCTGCGCAGAAACCTTGCGGCGACTCTCGGCCAATCAGAGGCGTGGTATTTTCGGGTGGGGTAAAGGAATTTAATTCCAAAACGTCCAAAACGCAATAAATAGAATGCTGATACACTAAACACAGCTGTTCGTTCCACGTGGAAATTATATAACAGCACAGCTTTTTTTGTTTCCAGTTTGAAATTGATTCGATTTGAATTAAGGGTGTTGGATCCAAGCTCTAATCTCAAAATTCGATTTCTTCGATTTACTAAAAAAATACATTTAAATTAGATACATATTTTTTTGCTCTGTAGCGGTATTCACTTTTGAAATAGAAGTGTGCGTGTAAAGCGAAAAAATATTTAATTGTAATATTTGTTTGGTAAAATGAAGAAATCGAATTTTGATGTTAGAAGTTGGATCCAATCGATCCAATGCTCTTAATGAAGGAGCTGAAAACAAGTGTAAAATCAATTTTTTATCAAATTACTATTCATAAAAGATATTGGGTCATTTTTTAGGTAATTTTTACATCACTATTCAATATTTCATATACTACTTAATAGTAAACCAATAGTAGATTAAATACCGAATAAAACCAGTTAAAAACCAAATTGAAATAAAAAAAACTCTTAAGAACCGTTTAGAAGTGCAATTGGATCCTATGTACTATCTAAACGGTTTCTATTTTAATTGCTTAACCGGAATTTTTACTAAGGTTTACAAGTTGATTTATTTTTTTATAAAAAAGTTATGATGCACGTTTTAATTCAATAACACCTAAAATATTGTAATATGGGTAGTGAATTTATTAGAAAAAGCGAAGCATTACGAGCATCATTTCCTTTTATTTAAAGAGACCCATACTGCTATAACATTTCATTAACCGTACTTGTCACACATTTGCATTCATTCATTTGTCACAAGTTATTTTATCTTCCACTAATAAATGTTTCTTAAAGTTATAGTCACTACTTTCCATTTTTTCTTGATTAGTCTTGCTTTGATTTCTTGCTTTTTTTTCATAACTTTTGACGATATTCGTACATCCTTATACTCCGCATTGAGCATTGAATACTTATTTTTAGGAACGAATCAATAAAAATCGTTTTTCTGAAGGGAGTCTTTTATAGAACTCCTCGTGCATTGTGTTGCCATTAAGTAAGAAGAAGAATTAATGAAAAACACTCTTTCAATCATGTTTAAATTTCAAATATTGTAAAAACAGGGTCGTGGTTATTTTCTTACTTTCTAATATATGTATTATAACGCTGCTTTTATAAAATTGACCGTAATAACCTAATAATTTGGCATCTAGAAAATAACTTAATTCAAATGGACTTTATATGAATAAACGGTATCACATATTCTACGATTTCTAATTTAGGGCATAGTGTAGAATGAAGTACTATTTTAGTTTCAGCAACTTTAAAAAAGGGTAACTCTTTTCCACAGAAAACTTCACAAAATGATATTTAGTTGAAAAAAGTAATAAAATAATATATTCAGCAATTTTATAAAATGCATTATTATGTTAAATCATGACAAATAAGTATAAAAAGCATAATTTTCCATTATGTTCAAATAAAATTCTTTGGCAGATTATAAATAGGGATAAGCCAGCTAATAATAATAATTAATACAAAGTCAATTTACGAAAAGAATTTTAAACTGTATGAACCAAACTAGTAATATATCTACATATCATGGATATTGACTTTTCACTACATATTTTTGTAAACTTCATCAATTATTAGAATTAATTTAATTTGGACAAGTTTTTAATCATCAAAAACCCTACTCCAATAATCAAAATTTTGTACAAAATTATTGCAATTCACAAAAATTGTATCTAGAACACCTCAATTATATCGTACATAGAACTCTACTGAAAGGAATACAATTAAAAATTAATGAAGTGTAATTGGTCTCACACACAGTGCGAATTAAAAATAAAAATCATTTCTAGATTCAAGTTCTCTTAGAAATTTGTAAAATATCTTGCAATGTGGTTTGTACAGGTAACGCCTATTTTTAACTGGTATTAAGTACACGAAATTATGGCATGTTTGTGATTATTAATATTTACAAATTCAATACTTTTCAGAAGTATTATCTACTGAGATTTGTTTTCGTAACAAACTGCGCAGAGTATTTACTCACTGACGACTTAAACTGGATCTTTTCGGTCTATCTGTCGACAAATTTCTCCCCACCGACAACTGCTCTCCTGTAAAAAGTTGAAAAAAATTATTAATTTAAATACATTATAATTTTTGGGCAACATCATCTAATGAATTATAATTTTTACGACAAATATTTCTCGTTACTTTCGTTTGTCCGAAACATATTTAAACATACCCATTTTTCTTTTATCTGCTTCGGTTTTAATTTCTTGTGTTCTATTTTCTTGTAGTGAAAATGGTGAAGGTCTCCAGAAATTGTCTCCAGAATTGCCCAGTAAAGGAATTGGAGCTTGATTTTCAGTTTTTAATACTGAAGCTTGTGCATTTTGTAAATTACTGTATTGTTGTTCCAGTTGCTTTAACGTTTTATTAAATTCGGAATCTTTGGATCGAATATCAGTAATCTAAAAAAAAAAAAAATAAAATTAATATACAATAACGTTTATTTAATAAAATATTACTATAATTTTCTTGGAATTTAAAAATTATCAGACTATACTATTAATAGTAATTATGTTTAAATACCTGAGTGCGGATGTCAGCACACTCTCCGCGTAACGATTGAACACTTGTACTGATGTTCTGTGTCTCGTCTTTGAGAGAATACAAAGTTTTCTAAAAAAAAGTACGAAGTTAAGAATATAATTATAAAAAATCGAAATAGAAGTATTTATAAATCTTCTTTTAAATCTTACGTGATTCTCCTTTTGATCATCTAGGACCCACTGAAGTCTCGTCGTGAAATTTTGATTTATAATCGACAAATCGTTAGCTAACTGAGAAATGGTTGCTTTCAATTCCTCAATTTTAATGTTGGTTTCATTCGTAGACAACAATTGAGGTTTCTGCGTCATATTCGATAAGCTTAACCAAGAGTCCTGTAACATTTTGCACGCAACATTGAAACTCTGATTTACTATACAAATTATAATTTCGTTTATAGATTTTATTTTCAATTATTTCAGACTAACCTTAAGACTAGTTATATTCTGTTTCATAGTCTGTTGCGTAATTAGCAGATTTTTGTTTGCTTCTTTTAAGGCATCTACAGTGGGTTTCATGTCGCTTATCTGACTACCAACAGCAGCCACACTACTTTTCAAAGATTCAAAATCGGTGGGTAAGCTCGCTAATTGAGGTTCTGCTTTTAATGAAGCCTGTACTTCGTGTAAGCCTCGCTGGATAGCAGTCATCTGAAAAATATTTTAAAAACCTTGTAAGAAACTTTTTTTTAGTTATTTACGAGAATGGAATCGATTTGCACCAAGTTTATAACAAATCGATTTAAGCTGAATTAGAATAAATTAATTACCTGCACTGTAAAATTATCAAGTTGAGCCTTAAAATTGGAGAGTTGAGTAAAGATATTGCTTTGATTTTTCTGAAGTTCCTTAGACGTAGAATCACATTTTTGTATAGCATCAGGAAGTCCTTCACTTCCTGCTATCACTGAAAAAAAGTAACAATAGAAAATTAGTTGGATGTAACTCTGAAATTGATCTTGAAAAAAAATTACAATTATAAAATGAAGAACAATTTCACAGTAGTTTGTACATGTTTATTTACAGGAAAGAAAATCATTTCGACTGTACAATAAAAAATTACGGGAGTCTTATTGCTAACTTTTTTATTTTTTTCCTCTTTCATCTGGTTCCCCACTGGTTCAGTACAATCTTTTACCAGAGTGTATATAAATAAGCTTACAGACTTGAGAAAAGGGTGAACATGTTTATTACTTGAAAAAAGCAAATTCAAAATAGCAAAATAGTGCCAAGGTATCCTGGATTTTTCGAATTTTATACCTTGGTCTAGTTCACTTCTTAAAGTTGTAAGTTGCTGACGAACGTCGATAAAAAGCCAGATTAAACTAGCCGTGGCGAGGATTACGGCGCAAGCCAAAAAAGCACTACAAGCTCTCAGGAGACCAGGACATGATTGACTGCTTGGGTGTCTGGATTTGCGAGGGCCACGTGTCGAAACGTTCCAAAATTCGGAACATTCGTCACTGCTGTCTGATAATAATTCCTATGGAAGGGAAGTAATTAGAAATGAGGAATTTCAATCAGTTTGCCCATTTAAAACTTCTATGTCGCGTTTCTTACAAAGATATGTCTTATAAAAGCTAATATATTTGAATATTTAATTGTGGGACAGCAGTTATGTAATAAATTCAAAGATCATTTTTGGAAATAATTAGATGTATTTTTCATTATTAAAAAATTGCCTTTCAAATGTTCAAGCTAAAAATAAAAACGATCTCAAATTTGGGTGATTTTTAGTTTCATATATATTTCAGTAAAAAAATAAACATTTTTATTCTAGAAAGCCCTAAAAAATAACTTTTAAACACAGGAAAAGTGTAAGCTACAGTTTTTCAAACTTTCCAGACATTAGATATATTTTTTTTAATCATTAAAATAAATCCAACCTTTTTTAAAACAAGATGCCCAGCAAGTCAGATTAAAAATTCTTTTTTTTTTGTGATGATTTTCACACTTATCTACTGCAAAAATATGTTATTAGCGAATGAATCTTTTTTTGTAATCTTCAGCAAAAGGCGAGCAAAACGCTTATACAATTAGAATTCTCCTTGACCTGATATTTTCCTGATTTGTCTCTGAGCAATGAAATTCCCTCAAATTTCTCTGACCTCCCTGACATCCATGTTCGTTGGAAACTCTGTAAAGGTTTTTGTATTTGTATAAACAATAATAAAAAAAAACTTATATAATTCTTATAAGAGTTCTATTTATGCATATTTTTCATATTAAAAAAGTTTTAAAATAGCGATTTTTAAGTTATATTCATTATTTTTTGGATTTTACACGATTGTTTTAAAAACAAATAAAAATCTTCATTCAACTGCAATTTTAAATAAATTTCAGATTAAAGAATGATTGTCTGCTGCCCCAGTTAAAGTAAAAACTTGAAAAAACAATTTTTAGAAACTAAACTTCTTGATGGAAAATATATAATAGAAGGAAATAAAAGCACCTGAATTAAGATACAGAAAATTGAGTAAAATTTCCCTATTTTTTTTTCATAATTGCAATACCTGAGAGCTGCGTTTTCCAGTACTTCGTCGGGAAACAGCATGAGGGGGTGCAAGGGCATCAAGCTCTTTTCGTTTCTTCATTTTTTTCGTCGGTGGACGAAGTGGTACCGTAACAGCAGCTGAATCCATCTTAAAAATAAAGCCACTTTGAAGTTTTCCTGCTCTTTCAAGCTTTTTAAAAGTGCGCTGCCACGTATTTGTTATCCTTAACCAGGATTTCTTTGTACGTATTCGCATCACCTTTCTGCTTTTGTTTCAAACTCACTTTCTTTAGATTTTAGAACATCATCTTCTTTTAAATTTTTCCTGGATATCTTGCGATTTCCATTCGTTGTACTCGAATCATTCGACTCGAATTGTTGGCAGACAGTGCCTACACTATGAAATTACGTTTGAAAAGCATACAGTATTATCACGCTATCAGCCATATCAACCGATATAAAGATAGGGCTTTCCGGCGATCGCAGGTACAGATTCTGCTGGAAATTCCAATATTGCTGTTATCTTTTGTTGCACCAAATCTTCAGTTGCAGATTTCAATTTAACAAAATCCATCATTTTATCGTTGTGCGTTATCTTTTTCGACCCGGACCTCATCAAACACATTGCTGGAGACTAAAGAAGCATCACAGAAAGATAATTTCCGTAACTGATGACCACTCTGAAAAATTAATAATTAACTCAACAATGATTTTTATTTTAAAAGATAATATAGAAATTTAAAATGAACGGAAGCGAGAGATACACTTTTATTTTTATTATTAATGATTATTATATTCCATTTCAAAACGTGGAGCCATATGATTGATATGAAGATCCTCGTTCTTTCTATAATCTGGTATAATTATCAACATTTATAAGATAAAATTTCATCTAACAAATTACAACAAATCTAGAAACTGCGACAAATAACAGAGCAGCCCATCATATTAATAAAGTAGATTTTGGTAACTATAGTTCAAAGACCTTCAAACAGAGCCGAGTAGCAAACGAATGAAATATATTTCGAAATTGATAACGCCAGCATTAAAACGGCGATAATGTACCTATCTGTGTGGCAGAAATGAGGTTGATATTCCGGCAGAAGGCTGGAAAATCTTATCTTTTTCCTTCATACTTATGATAGTGATACATACATTACAATAAACAGAAGGATTATTCAGGTGCGTCGTTTGAAAAATAATACGGAAATAAATTTGAGACAGCTCGCACGAAGAAGCTTATAATGGAAACATAAACAACGATGTTTTCAATTTTTTTCAATAATTATTCAGAATATTAAACAAAGAATTTCCTCTTTGTATGTGAAATTTTATTAGCATTGGAATAATTCAACCAGGATATATCATCGATTGTAATTCCAGCGCAAAGTCTACACGTGACAATTTTAATCTCCACAATCTATTTTAACTTTTAAATATTTCGATCGTTGTGACTTTAGCGTTTCAGGCTTATGAAGTGATAATATGTATAGGAGGCTACATAATCGATTGTTGAAGTTGTTGTGGGGTCTGATTGTTATAAAAAGTGGCGAAAAATAGCTAAAAGATTATAAGTCGATCGATGCAGATAAATTGCAATAGATTTGTGAATAATTACATAAGCTGAATGCTACGTTTTAGTGTTTGTTTATCACTCGAGACGCACCTAAAGTACATATATAGCACATGTAGCTCAAAAGAGTACAGTTAACATACGACTTGTATATATGAACAAAATACACACATCTCTATATACGTATGTACAATCATGTACGTGACAAAATTATATTGTACAGAAGATTAGAACATATGTACTTAAGAATAGAAGACATTAAATCAAACATAAGTACGACATTGTACTAACACTATGAAAAGCAAATTGTCACTAAAAAGAAGCGTTAAGAAATTATTTGTTAGAAGTATATAATTTAATTTAAAAATTGAGATTTAAATTGATGAATCGCTATGACAAAAGAGAGTGCATTGGATGTAATTCATTGAAATGTTTAATTTCGTAATTACGAAAAGTCTGAGAAAGCGAAAGAAGCCACTGAATCGCAACTATGAAGAAATGTACGGTACGTTTGCAAATTACATATGACGTTTACGATTACATGCACTTGTTTTTAAATACAATTTAAGACTCGTGCAACCTTTTTCCACTTTTCTTACAATTAGTTGTGTAATCGAGTAACTTGAACCTCATAAAATATTAGCATGAATTGATTCGCTTGGTGATAATCTATCACATACTTGTGAGGATATAAATGAAGGTGCATTTATTAGAAAACAAATGAAAGAATCGAAAGGTTGTCACCTTGAAAAAATGAATCACTTTGAGATTTCTGTTGAGTAATTCAAATTACTGGAATGGTCTTGAACTCGATAAGGATAAGAATAAGAAGATACACCGTTCAGAAAAACGACTATTGATCACTTTTCATGTTCAATGCGACTATTAATAAAAGAATATGTGAAGTGCAATATCATTTATCAACCTATTATTAGAATATTGATTTTTTGACTTAATATTGCATATAGTTTTAACATTATCAAAAAAATATATTTCTTCCTTTAAATCTTTCATTGAACCTCTTATTTGCTAACCTTGTGCCACTGTAATAAATTAATGTAGATACGCCAAACGAGCCACTAAATACATTATGTACTCTAATAATTTCGAAATTCAATTAAGAATTCAGCGCCTCAGGAGTCGAATGAACAATTCAAGGACACGTACCAATTTATTGCTTATCAAATTCGTACTTGTCAATCAAAATTAAAGCTTTTGCAGGAGAGGACATTTCGAAAGAACGAACATTTTTTTCCAATTCTATTTTATCCAGAAATATTGTTCCAATTTAAAAAAAAATAGGTATTCATATAGAATTATTTTCAATGCAAATGAATCAATATTTTAACACTGTTTATAGTTTAAAATTAAATCAGTACAAAAATTCGTTCACTCGAACGGTCAGAACTTCAACCATATAAATTTTACACTAGGAAGATAATTGGCAAAACGGAAATTCGCTTTGAGAAATGTTATTAATTAAGTGATTTTAAACATATATATATATGTATATATGTACAGTACAAAGCCTTGAGAGTACTACAAACGACTTCCAGTAATTACATTTTTCCTGAGCGCTATTTCAGGAAGAAAATAATGATGCACTAGTTCGCGAAGATTTTATTTAAAAGATGCTTTGGCAGGCCACTGTAAAGAAATTTTATTATCATCTTAAATAATATTCGTTAAACTAATTCCAAGTAAACTATCTCCAAAAAAAAACTTTAGTACAAACATGTTTTGTGTATAAATAGAAAATTGTAAAGTACTAGTACACACAGATTAAATGGTTGATAGTATGATAATTTTCCAATATTTTGTTTTATCTATATTTTAGCTCTTTCAGTAAACATTGCATCAGAGTAACTTTTTACATTCTCATCAGAGAATGTATTATTTAAATGTATGTATGTTAGAATGAAATGTTTTTATTTGTCATTTAATACTAATAATAATAATTTCTTGTTACAAATAAATGACCTTTAAAAAACTGAATTATTTTATAATTTTAAAGTTTATAAATCTTAAAGTATATCAGAAAATTAATGTTTTCCAATATAATGACGTTGAAGGGCTCTTTAAATATTTAATTTTGCTTTTAATAGACATAAATCTACGTTTCAGAAAATCAAATTTTTATATAAATTATTTTTTTAGCCTAATGATACCCTGGGGATCTCAAAGGGAAATTTTGAATTTTTTAAGTAGAATTGTTCTTGTCATACATAATTCAGAGGAAGTGTATCTCTTGTAATTCCGTGGAAATAAACTTTTGGAAACAATATTCCTAAATTATTAACAAACCATACAGGATCTTCGGTTCCACGACTCACTGATTCAGGGTCACACACTTTTACACTTCATTGTATATCACTGGGAATTGTAAACATTTTTAAAGATTTAAATATGCGTTTTTTGTGTACTTTCAATTTTATAAATGTAAAATTGAACGACGCACATAGCGTAGACCACCGCCTCGAAACGATTCTCGAATAAAACTGCGACTGTGTTGTCGCCGTCGTACTTCCGCGTGATGCTCGCGGCTCGGGTTTGATATCGACTAAAGAGGGTTGGCCGACATGAGAGTTGAAACAAGTGAAGGGTAGACCGTACACGAAAAAAGTCAGATGACCGAAAAGAGGATTGATTTTGCAGATATAAAAAAAAAAAATACGTTAAAGTGATTAACCTGCTGAAAGTTATGTTCCTAGAAGAAACTAAATAAAAAATTATATAGTTACTGTTGTTATTATAAAAATAGAAGTTAAGTAAACTCATTAAAAAAAGATTCTATAAATGACAATATTAATTTTTGGTATCTAAAATAGGCTGATGATGTAATTTTACGCATTAAGCAATTGCTACGTTGAAAAAGATTAAATTATATGCAGAAAAATAAAACGAAGTATATACACTAAAAATATGAAAATATGAAAGACTTAAAATGAATAATAGAAAATAAAAAAAAAAAATTAATTTTGAATCCAGGGGGATTCAGTGATTTCTGGAGACTGCAGTTGTTTGAGTCATTCAGTGATATTTCAGAAGACTTCAGAAACCTCTAAAGACTGCAGTAACTTCAGGGGACAACAGTGTGACTTAAGAAAATTAAAAATTAAAAACAATTATAAAGATAAAGTCAGGATAGAATTATAACTGGTTGCAGAAATACTATCAATTACACCTCTAACCCTTTCCATTGCGGAAATACGATCAGTTACACCCTTAACCCTTGCTAATTACATTGTCCAGTTACATTGTCTTTGGATGATCGGTACCGGTAAAAAAAAATGTTTTCACTGGTACGGGTGGTGTATACACAACCAGATCAAAATGATATTGTAAATTGTATTAGAAAAAATGTCAGCAGCCCTAGAAAATTGTATAATTTGAGGAACTAATTATAAAAATAAAATAATAGTAGGTTTGAAGATGCGTACTAAAGAAGTATTAGATTTATCACTATAAGAGTATTTCCGTCTAACTGTAATATAAATCTTCTTTACTTAACAGAATTTATGATTCATTTTTGTCGCAGTAAATAAACATCAAATGAGCATTTGAATTCTAAACTAGAATTTGCAAGTTGATGGAAGTGAAGAAAAAAAGTTTGTATTACGTGTATTCAACGGCGGACCTGTAAATTCTATAGATTCAATATAATCTTTTCAAAATATACCTTTATAAATATATCTATAACTATTTTTTGAGATATTTTCTATTCACTTACTCGACTTAATAGAAGTGTCCATTTTTCCGATTTCGCCATATAAAATAACTGCCAGCCAAGACAGGGCCATTAACCATATAGTAATTAGTACAGCAGCAATCCATAATGAGGCTACTCTCATTTGGGAACGTTTGCAACCGCAGAAGCTATTATGTTTCACCTTGACTGCATTACTGGAACGATGTCGTCTAAAAAATGTTTTCAAAATATTAAGATTGCACAAACTCTAAAAAAAGCTATTCTGTTAGACCTTCTTAGATACTCTAAGTTTTATAATACTTTTTTTTTTTGGAATAGACATTCTTTTATATCGTAACTAATTTAATTTTACCGTTTCACTGTAAAATTAATTTAAATTATTTAATTTTCATGTCTATGCTCTTTAAAAGTCAAATGTCAGGTAAAATGAAAATGAGTAAATGTTATCTATAAATGGCAATAAAGTTTTTTTTACCTTTTGACCTTCTTCTTTCTTTGAGGTGTAAAGACCAAATCTGAAACGTCAGATTCAGTTTCTGACAGCAAATCCAGAAGATTCAAAGTCTCCTTATTATTAACATTTTCCATTTTTTGTTCAAACATGTAGAAGCGAAAAAGAAAATATTCAAAATTTATCAAAATCAAAACTGAAACAATAACACAACCTCATTCCACAGGAGAAAACCCGCATTGATCGCACATTTAATCTTAAGGATATTTGACATCATTTTATTTTGATAGCTCAAAACTAGTATAATAAGTATTTCTTTGTTCCAGTTTCATTTCTTAGCTGAAATCCTTCTTAAAACAAGTACGATTCAAGTGTACATTTTTTTGGAACGAAAAATAGCTCCAATAGGCACTGACATTAGACATTAGACAGAGGTGACATCAGTGAAGTATTTTGATTATATACAGAAATGATCCCGGTTGCCCTCTCTCGGGTAATTACGGTACTATACAGAAACCCGGGAAATTTAAATCAATTTTCTTTTAATTTTTGAAAAAAGATTCTTAAAAAGAAACATTTAAATCTTCTTCAAGGAGAATTAGGGAGAATTAAAAATAAAATATACTTTAAACAAATTGAGAAAATATATCTTTTTTTTTTATCTAGTTTTTCGCAGAATTTTTGCAGGGCCTAAAATGTTTTAAATTTTGAACTGCACATTCCTAGCACCCCGTTCCCCCCCAAAAAAGATCTTTTTTGAATTCTTTTTAAATCCCTTAAAATTTTTTGAAGTAACGTGAAATGCCTTGACATATATATTTATGTACCTTTTAATCTAAAATTATTCTTGTATGCTATTTTTTGTTCATATTTGTAATTTTAAACTTTTTTTTTGGAAACACATAAAATTTTCACTGCACACTTTGAAATTTGCACTACACAAAATGTGCGGATTACACACACATTTTAGGCCATGAATTTTTTAATTTAAGGGCTCTTAATTACACCTCTCTGTGCACACGGAAAACTCCGTAAGAGTGAAAGAGATGTAGAAAAGCTTTTCCATAGTCTATCTCTTTTACTCTTACGGGATTTTCCGTGTACGCACAGAAGGTGTATATTGGCTTTATTTTACGAATATACACTAAACACATATACCAACGGAAAGATTATAAAACTGTATTATAATGTCCCTTGCTACATCTCGTATATTATCCTTGCGCTATGACTTATTATTATTCAGAGGAATGGGACTGCAGGAAGCCTACGTCAACCATTTATTATTTACATTTTCTTCCAACAATTACATATCAAAATTGCAAGAAGATAAATACGTAACTGCTTCCTCCCAGCGACAGTCATTCAAAATTAAAATCATGCGGATAGTACACGTTGCGAAACTTAAGGAATTATTAATGAAGGGTGGAAGTTTATAGCTGGAACAAACATCGTGTAAATGATATACGTTAAGACAGTAATGTAATGATTTTGTTTTTAATAACCCACAAGAAGTTCAATGCAAAACGTTATCAGTTCCCTTTATGCTTTCCTTAGAGTTTTTTTTTCGTGTAGGATAAAAATGGAAAAAATTAATAAGAGCGTTAATAATTATGAAATACAAGAAAGAAATCCTTTGCCAATTACTGTTCTTAAGTTTTTTGGAATGTGGCCTTCAAATCACTGGAGTTTATTTTTAAAATTACTCTACAGTATTCGTACAGCCTTATCCTTAACTTTCATGACTTTGGACATTATAACTTTATACTGTGTGATATATTTTTCCGAGAATCCAACTCAAGCCTTTTTCGAAAGTTGTTTCTTTATATGTTCTGTATTGTGCACAATGTGTAAGGCAATTGGTGTTTTATTCAAACATGATAAAATTGTTCTTCTTATTAAAATGCTGCTAGGAAGTAAATGCCAACCTCGAGATTCTGTGGAAATTGAGATACATAATAAAACAGATGCTGATTCCAGGTACTAATGTACATTATTTTTGGACAAATATGAAAAAAAAAAAAAAAACTATTATTTCGAAGACATATCACATTATATCTCTTTTATAGATGGATTTTCAAACTTTATGCGAGCATGATTACAATGAGCCTAAGTATTTTTTTTTTAGAACCACTCCTTAAAAGTGGAGATGAAAGGATAATAGCTTTAAATGCTTGGCGACCTTTCGATTTGCATGTACCACTTTACTTTTGGATAACATATTTCCAACAAATTATGAGCCACACTACGACACCGTGCGTGCATATGTCAGTAGAATGCCTAATTTTTGGTTTCATGCAGCAAGCTTGTGCTCAAATAAGAATTTTACAACATCGGTTAAAGATAATGCCTGAATTAATTAAAAATGGCAAAAATGAAGACAAATATAAGTGTATTGATTTGGAACATTATTTATTTTCGGAGAATGTTAGACATCATATTCACATTCTGCAGTAAATAGGTTTTTTTTACGAATTATACTGTATTAATACTATAATTACGTTAAAAAAAAAGTATTGCTTCACAAAATAATTATATCAGATGTTATTATCTAAATTCGTCTTTTTTTTTTTTCATTTTACATCCTTTATTCAAGGATAGCTTGGCCAAAAATTGTTTTTTAGCAATGTCGGCGTATTTTTTGGCATTATATTTCAGGCATTACCCTAGTGTAAGCTTCGGATTTAAATTCATTCTGAACCAATTCGAAATTTTCCGAATCATTCCAGAATTTATATCCGAACCGAACAGTTTCATTCATATCTAATCCCAAGGAAGTTTTCAATCCGAATTAATCAGAATTAATTCGAACCTCCAATCCAAATAAATCCAATCAAACAGAAAACTTTGAATCCGAATGAATTCGGTCGATTTGAATCAATCCGAATGATTCCGAAAATTTCGGATTCATTCAGATTGACCAGATTTATTAGTATTGAAAGTTCGGATTAATTCTGATTAACTCGGAATGAAACTGTTTGGTTCGGATGCAAATTCCGGAATCATTCGGAAAATTTCGGATTGGTTCAGAATTAATGATATTCAATCTGAAGCTTTCGCTTATAGGGTACAGTCAGAGTCATGTATGCCTTAACACATGTTTTTCACTCCCTCTCGTTTGTTTCAATTTTGAGGGAGTGAGATTGCAAAAATGAAAAATGTTCAAGCATACCTGACTTCCACTGTACATTATAATAAATTTTTTCCATCCATATAGATATGTCAAATTTTTTAATCGAATTTTCGTTGAAATAATATTCATTCAGTGCGCTATGAGCTTGGCACTCATTTGTGCCAGTGTCTATCAAATGTCGATGCTAAGCCTATTTAGTAGGTATTTTATAAGCATTCTCACGTTTAATATTTGCATGATGATGCAGCTTTTCCTTTTCTGTTGGTACGGCAATGAAGTCATGTTGCAGGTAAATATATTATGAATTTGTAAATGTATTATAAATATATTCATTTCTGTAAAAGAATTTTCAAGTGGGATATTTTTTTTCTATTTGCAAAACTATACATTCTTCCAGATTTAGGAATTATTTCTGTGCAACAATTATATTTTTCATCTTATATATTTCAGAGTACTAACATCACAGAAACTTTATACGAAATGGATTCTACTTCACTCAGAAAAGATACAAAATCAAACGTCATCATCATGATGATATGTACGTCAAATCCAATTGTAATAACAACAGGTGCTGTAATCCAACTCAACGTTAATACTTTTATTTCTGTAAGTATCCTTTTACTTTCTACTATAACAATTGAGGGTCCGGATGCAATAACTCGTTTTATTTTTAAATAATAACTTTTTTTTTTTTTAATTAGTAACTTTTTATTTACATTAATATTTCATAGGTTTTCTAGTTAACATAGCATTTCTTACATCTAATGAAAGTAAGTTTTACAAGTATTTATTTGTAATAATTTTTCTTACAACTAACAGAAATTATTTTTATACAAACATTTCTTTGGATTTGTTTTTTTTTTTGCATTAAGTAAATTAAAAATACGTTATAGGAGTGTTTGTTCACAGTAATATTTTTATAGATTTTCTGAGGAATGCTTAAAAGTTCCCTATCTTTTTTTAACCTTTTATAATTTTCAACACTGACTTTATGATTTTCGAGTTCAAGGTTAATACCCACCCTATTCCTATGTTCAAAACAAAAGTCAGACATCGGTGCGTCGTTTTTTGAAACTGAAATTTAGATTGTGGTTGAAGTACTTACTATAAGTTGTCTCTGTAATCGGAGAATTTGAATCACCAGTTTTTTCAGTGTAATATTCAATAAACAACTTGTATAATTTAGTTAGAGTTAAATCTGAGTTTTCAAAATATAGTAGTTTAGAAGTTTCTCGACTGTAATGAGATTCAGAATGTGGCAGTGATGAACAGTGTTCATGAATTAGCATTTTTAATTCATCGGTTAATCGTAAAATATGATTATTATGCGTGCCTCGATTATCTTGTAATGATTGGTTATTTATGAGCTTTTTTTGAATAGTAGCAAATCTTCCTTTTCCAATGTTTAACAAAGTGCACAAAAATTTTTTACAAACAGGAACGTGGCAAGATAGAAAATGAAAATCATACTCCCATACAATAACGTTACTCTCAGTTTCTCGAGTCGTACATGGAGGCTTTCTCTTCATTAATCCACTCAGCATAATATTTTGCGATTTGTAGCTGCCAGCAGACTTCCAAAATGCATTGTAAAAATCTTGTTGCTGCGAAATTTCAATATTTTGGAAACATTTTTTGATGCAGCAAGTCTGAACAGGTTTAAATTCTTTAGCAGGAATTATTTTCTTCGCTGCTGAGATATATTCTCTTCCCTGCAATATTCAATTTGCATATTTGTTATAAAAAATCTTTCACTACGAAAGATTTACAAATTAGATTATTATATATAAAGTATTGAAATAGCTTACCTCATTTTTGGCTAACTTTTTTATATTACGTTTCCATGTATTTTCTCTTCTTCTTCTTTTTCGGATACTTTCTGAACATTTCTTCTCAGACATTATTGTATTTTCTATGATTATTGTAGAAACATACCAAGAAACCAATCCAATATTCAAAAAATAAATTTTTCGGTGGAACAGTCATAAAAATCTTTAGAGAAGTGCACTCTTGTATATGACAACCTGAACGGGATGGACACCATGGAAACTCATATAGGCGACCTTGAATTATTATAAGTCTGATCCCGCTCGGAGTATACGCTAGATGGCGCAAAGTTGCTTCTGCCCACACCCCGCAAACCCGTAAACCCAAGCA
This sequence comes from Synergus magnus, assembly GCA_032275165.1. Classification (NCBI taxonomy): domain Eukaryota; kingdom Metazoa; phylum Arthropoda; class Insecta; order Hymenoptera; family Cynipidae; genus Synergus; species Synergus magnus. The sequence continues at coordinate 16,699,714 of JAUESH010000015.1, forward strand.
ACACCATAGCAACGCGCGAACTGTCATGTTTGTTGTTGTTTCCGATAATTACCCGTTTGACAGATGCTTTCAGGTTATGCTAATGTGATTTTAATAAAAATGCCACATAATAACCACACTTTTATGAAGAAAGCAATGAAAAACCAAGCAGAAATACATAAATAATAATTCTAATAATTATTTATGATTTTCTGTTTGTTTTTTACTGCTTTTACGATCTTAGGAATCGGAGTATACGCCAGATGGCGTCTATGATCCTTCATTTAGAAAGCATTGAATGTGTGTGAACTAGTACTACTACTACTACGTGAACTAGTACAACAATGAACGCGTATAACGAATTATGTTTTGTTGACAAACAAACGAATTCGTACCGAAGACCAAAACATTAAGGATATTCGTGAAACACTTAAAATTAGTGACGCCGGAACGAAAATTTTTTTGAGGGGTCAAAAAATTTTCTAAACAAATTTTCCACTAGAATCATATGTATAGTATCATGACGATCAAATGATGAAATAAACAAGTGACATAGGTAAATTCAGATTCTTTTGGGGGGGGGGCTTACGGCATTGAGTGACCCCCAACCAAAATTTCCGCTTATACTTATAAAATCGATATTTCGTTCAATTTTGGATGAATTGATCTGAAAATTTCCAGAAATCTTCCTTAATTCAATACTTAGGCACAAATGTTTCACTGGAAGTTTCTTCCATTTCTTCCATCTGAAAGTTTCCTCGATACTTTTCGTCGGAGAAGCCATAAAAACGTAATTACTGCCCGGTGTCAGTTTGCAATTAAATATTAGTCAACAATAGTATCTATTTCAACTTTTGCTTCTTCTTTAGCCATCAGTAGACTATACCGAGTGTGTACACCAAATTTTAAACAATTTCAACAATATTTGACCAAGTTACGACGATTTATATTTTAAAAACTTATTGATTTTAAAGGTAAAAATCTTTCATTTTTTCTATTAAGAATAATTATGAGATAAAAAAACTGTAAAGGAAAAAAGTCCCATTTTCTCATTTCCTACAAGTCCATATTTTTAAAAAATTATTTTGTCGATTTTGAAAAATTGAATTCTCTGAGACGATCGGACAATTATTATGCGGGTGTTCGAGCGTCGGGCGAGTTATATTGCATCCGAACACTCATTATTTACTGTATAATCATGCGTGAGTGTCAGTGAGATTAATGAAAATGCTCAACTGTTTAGATAATAAAAGCATCATATTCGGCTTTTAACGTATTGCAGCATGCAGTAAATATGGAAGACATACAATAACCTGTAACCAATAAACTAGTGTTGTATTAATTGAAGTTCCAAGTAATTTTTATTCTTTACTTGTATAATATTGTACGGTTCTTAAGGAAACGTTATCACTCATCTGGTCCTAAATATTTATATTAATGAAAAAAAAATTATTTTGAAAAATTTTTTCTTCTTATTATAAAAAATGTGGAGATAGAAATTTACGACTGGCCCAGTAGAGATTGCCAGAGTACCAGTATCAAAAGAATAATTTCAATCGACTATAGCTATTGCCAACAATTGTGACAGTGTCTTAGAACAATTAGAACTTCCTGAAAGATCTATATTGAAAGAAAAAGAAATAATACGCATCATTCAGAAATACAATCAATTATTCTACGTAATATGTAATTATAAATAATAAAAATATGTACTCTATAAATTTGAATTAGTAAAAAGTCGGTCACTAATTTACTTTAGTGAAAAATTTTATTAATTATCAGTTATATTTTACTATTTCATTTAGTAGTTTTCAACTTTTCACTAGTTTTAGTCAAAAATGACTAACAATCAGTAGAATTTTTCACTAAAGAAAATTAATGACCGAATTTTCACTAATTTAGGTTTAGAGAGTAACTACAAATAATAAATAATTCTTCTACGATTGAACTTTTTATTTTCCAAATGTATTTGATTCAATTAACTGTTTGCTAATGCAGAATAAAATAAAACCAATACTTCCTCATTGAAGATGAGAATTTAAAAAATTATTTCATGTTTGATTAATTTAAAGCAGATCTGTAACCGTTACAGAACACTTATGTATTTTCTTTTTAAGGCATTTTGTCAATTTCGTAACGTGGTATTGCACAACTTCTTATACACAATAATTGAGAAAATATATCTTCTTTTTGATCTAGTTTTTTTGCAAAATTTTTAAATTTATTTTACGAATATTCACTAAACACACATATCAACAGAAATTTAATTATAACGCTGTATTATAATGTCCCTTGCTATATCTTGTATATTATTCTTGCGCTATGACTTATTATTATTCAGAGGAATGGGACTGCAGGAAGCCTACGTCAATCATTTATTATTTACATTTTCTTCCAACAATTACATATGAAAATTGCAAGAAGATAAATACGTAACTGCTTCCTTCCAGCGAAAGTCATTCAAAATTAAAATCATGCGGATAGTACACGTTGCGAAACTTAAGGAATTATTAATGAAGGGTGGAAGTTTATAGCTGGAACAAACATCGTGTAAATGATATACGTTAAGACAGTAATGTAATGATTTTGTTTTTAATAACCCACAAGAAGTTCAATGCAAAACGTTATCAGTTCCCTTTATGCTTTCCTTAAAGCAAACATAGAAAACTCTTAAGTGTTTTTTTTCGTGCAGAATAAAAATGAAAAAAATTAATAAGAGAGTTGATAATTATGACATACAAGAAATAAATCCTTTGCCAATTACTGTTCTTAAGTTTTTTGGATTGTGGCCTCGAAATCACTGGAATTTATTTTTAAAATTACTCTACAGTATTCGTACAGCCTTATCCTTAACTTTCATGACTTTGGACATTGTAACTTTATACTGTGTGATATATTTTTCTGAGAATCCAACTCAGACCTTTTTCGAAAATTGTTTCTATATATGTTCTGTATTATGCACAATATGTAAGGCGATTGGTGTTTTAGTCAAACACGATAAAATTGTTCTTCTTTTTAAAATGCTACAAAAAAACACATGCAAACCTCGAGATTCTGTGGAAATTGAGATACAGAATAGAACAGATGCCAATTCCAGGTGTGAATATACATTATGCTTATACAAATATGAAAAAAGTACTATTATTTCAAAGACGCATCACATTGTATCTCTTTTATAGATGGGTCTTCAAAGTTTATGCGAGCATGATTGCCATGAGCATAAGTACTTTGTTTCTAGAACCACTCCTTAAAAATGGAGATGAAAGAATAATAGCTTTAAGTACTTGGCGACCTTTCGATTTGCATGTATCACTTTACTTTTGGATAACATATTTCCAACAAATTATGACCCACTCTACGACACCGTGCGTGCATATGTCAGTAGAATGCCTAATTTTTGGTTTTATGCAGCAAGCTTGTGCTCAAATGAGAATTTTACAGCATCGATTAAAGATAATGCCTGAAATAGTTCAGAATGGCAAAAATGAAGACAAATACAATAGGATTGATTTGGAACATCAATTATTTTCGGAGAATGTTAGACATCATTTGCAAATTCTGCGGTAATGCCTTTTTTAAATTTTCTTTCTTCGACAAACTGGTGATTATTTTATTTTTTTCTCATTTATATCAGATGTTATCACCTAAATTCATTTTTTTTCCATTTTATATCCTTTATTCAAGGATAGCTTGTCCAAAAACTGCTTTTGAGCAATGACAACGTAACAAAACATTATTATAATAATTTTTTTCCATCCATACAGATATGTCAGATTTTTTAATCGAATTTTTGTCGAAATAATGTTTATTCAGTGCGCTATGAGCTTGGCACTCATTTGTGCCAGTGTCTATCAAATGTCGATGCTAAGCCTATTTAGTAGGTATTTTATAAGCATTCTCACGTTTAATATTTGCATGATGATGCAGCTTTTCCTTTTCTGTTGGTACGGCAATGAAGTCATGCTGCAGGTAAATATATTATAAATTTGTAAATGTATTATAAATGTATTCAGTTCTGTAAAAGCATTTTCAGCTGCGATACGTTTTTTCCATTTGCAAAACTATACATTCTTCCAGATATGTGGATTATTTTTGTGAAACAATTACTTTTTAATCTTATATATTTCAGAGTACTAATATCAAAGAAACTTTATACGAAATGGATTGGACTTCACTCAGAAAAGATACAAAATCGAACGTCATCATCATGATGATGTGTACGTCAAATCCAATTGTAATAACATCAGGTGCTGTAATCCAACTCAACGTTAATACTTTTATTTCTGTAAGTATCCTTTTACTTTCTGCTAACAATTTACTGTATGAACATGCGTGAGTGTTAGTGACATTAATGAAAATGGTCAATTTTTTAGATAATAAAAGCATCATACTCGGCTTTCAACGTATTGCAGCATACAGTAAATATTGAAGAGTTACAATAAGAGATTCTTATTATTTTACTTGGACAATAATGTACGTTTCTTAAGGAAATGTTATCAGTGATCCGGTCCTAAATGAGGGGTGGCACGGCAGTCGATTTTTCGATAGAATACAAAAAATTCCCGGGGCCACATGTAATTCCCGGGTTTTCCCAGGTCAAACAAAATTCCAGGGGTTTTCCCGGTTTCCCGGTCCACTAATGACAAAACAGTTTTTTAGAGCAAGAAGAATTACTCGAAAAGATGTTTGCATTCCTGTATCGATATCGTAATTATACAATGTCTTAGAATGATTTATAGACCTTCTTAATGAAAGATATTACAGGTATTAAACATTAAGATCTATATTGGAAGAAATGGAGATAATGCATCATTCAGTTTGTACGCTTTTGCGGACCTCTGTAGTACCTATAGTATTTTATAATTGAAAAACTGAATCTTAATGAAAGTTTTTATTAATAAATAACCTATTACTCCAAAAAAAACTTCATGGTTACAAATTTTATCATAGAAATTCTGTGAAACTTTGGATTCTGTAGAGTTTGAAGTGTACAGAAAATTCAACAAAGAATCGAGGCAAACGTTAAAATTAATAATTATGGGCCAGAAATTTTGAACGTTACATATTTTTTTCCAATTCTATTTTATCTGCAAATATTGTTTTAACTGAAATATAAAATAGACATTGAAAGTTTCTTTCATTCAGAATTATTTTCTATAAATGAATGAATATTTTTAAATTGTTTCTTGTTGAAAATACATTCAAAACACTTCAACCACATTATTTATTGGTATAAAAAATCGAAATGGCCCTTATAATACGAGATAAAAATGATATATCAAAGAGAAATTTCGAAGATATTCTTCCTTCAACACTTTTCATCATGGAGTTTTGTAGCCTATTGCAACCTGTTCACGCGAATTATCTTTTTGTTGTATGTTGCACACACGAATTCTTTCTTTCTTTAGCAATTAGAAAAGATTCTTTCAATCTTTGGAATAAAAAATATTAACTTTACCGATTGAAAACAAATACATACAAATTCTTGATACACACAGACCTTGTTTTTCCAATTTTGAAACTGAATCTTAAACAGTTTTTATCATTTTCTCAAATAAAAAGTCCCTGATAATAATATTATATAATAATAATTGTGGCATCACTGCCAATATAAATTTTTACAAGAAATACAGAGACAATTGCAGACGCAATTACATTATCTTTTATGTATGTAGTTTTCTTGTCTATATGCCATCTGAACAATGTGCATCAAGAATACGATGTTCCATCGACTAATTCTAGTCTTACAATTGTCTATGCTTTGCATAATAAAATAAGAAGGGAGGTACCTAGGGAAGGGTTATTTCAATAAATATATAATTACTACTATCATCTTTGCATTCACAAAAGATATTTTCTCTCTATGGGGTGGGTTGACATCATGAAATTTTAATGAATGCTTCCATATCGACATAGAGGGACTGCTATTATCTTTAAATGAAGCATTTCCTTTCTACGAAAGGGTTGGCATCATTATAATGAATGTACCTTGCAGTCACTATTCATAGCCAAAGAAGGAAATAAATAAGACGTATTGACTTCATATAGCGAGAATATTATACAAATGTTTAGTGTTTTCAAGAATTGATGCAAATAGAGTTAATTATAATCAAATAAAGAAGTAATCAATTCAAAACAACATTTTTAAACTCTAAATGGCCCTTACAATACGAAATAAAAATGTTATATCAAACAGAAGTGTAGAAGACATTCTTCCTTCAACACTTTTCATCATGAAGTTTTGTGGTCTATGGCAACCATCAGTTCACATGAGTTCTCTCTTAAAAGTGCTTTATGTTACATACACAATCGTATCTATGTTTATTATAACTTCAATTACATTATCGTTAGTGTGCGTCGTATTATTATCAAAGAATATAAAAATATCTCTTTTTGAAAACTCCTTCTTACTTCTGACGCTTTTCAATGGTTGTATTAAGGCAACAGTTCTTTTGAGCAAACGTGAAAAGGTCTTATCTTTACTAAGCTCATTAACAGAAGATCAGTTTCAACCTGAAAGTCCAGCTGAGTCTAAGATACAAAATAAATTCGACGAAGAGGCTAAGTAAACTAAAAAAACTGTATAAATAAGGACGATTTTAACTTTTGTCATTATGAACAATTGATTGAATTAGTTACGTATTTGTATTGTATTTTTCCAGACAATTTACTCATTACTATGCAATTATAGTGGGATTAGCTGTAACAACCATGTATGGAGTAATTCCTTTTCAAAAAGAGGACGAAAGGATAAAAGTTCTAAATGTTTGGCGTCCATATGATCTGACGAATAAGTTCTGGATTACATACATTTTTGAATTATTTGGCCATATATTAGTTGCAAGTTGTCACATTGTAAGCGATACTCTAATACCTGGAATAATGATTCAACTTTGTTGTCAACTAAAATTCATACAACATCGGCTGAACAATCTTCCTCTTGTGGTAAAAAATGTTGATAAGTCTATTCATAAGCTTAATGCAGAAAGGTTCTGTATGAGAAACATTATAAAGCATCATAACTCAGTTTTTACGTAAGTTTGTACTGTTAATACTTACAGTGTGACAAAAATATGACACCAGTATTATTTTTCGACATTACATATATACAATGTTCCTAATTTACTGCACTGTACAACAAATATTTCAATTTAATTTCAATAAAGCGAATTATATTTTTCAGAATAGCAAAAGAATTGCAGAACACGTTCTGGGAAGTTCTATTTTTTCAATTTTCCTTAAGTCTTATCGTCATCTGTTTCAGCATTTATAAAATTTCTAATGAGGCATTTAATTCTAATTCTGCAGTAATGTACTCGTATCTTTTATCAATGCTGACACAACTGTTTTTATATTGTTGGTACGGAAATCAGCTAATGCTGAATGTGAGTTACTTTATTTAATTCAAAAAATGCTTAATGATGGACTAGCGATCATATACATATTATCATTATTTAATATTTTTTGAAAATATTCCATTTTCTTTGTTGTGCATTTTTTGGATTGCGTAGAATATTAATGGAATGATCTATGTATTGTGCAGAGTATAGAATTGAATGAAGAAATTGCTGCAATTGATTGGTTATCTTTGGGAATAGAAGCGCGCAGAAGTTTAGTTATTTTAATGATTTCCTCTACACAACCCATTATAATTTCGATTCAATCATTGTTTTTCGTCAATCTTAATTTGTTTGTTACGGTTAGTGTGTGATGAAAATTGCATATGTATACTAAGATCAGCTAAGATAAAAAAATGAGTAAAATGTGTTTTAATTATAATTTTCATTTTTAGATTCTACGAGGATCTTATTCAATATTCAATGTTTTAAAACAATCTAGTCTCTAAATATTAACCAGCCAGATTTCACTGATTCAAATAGGTAAAAATGGTTCACCATCATTTCAGTGAAAATTTAACTGAAAATTAGCTTAATAAACAATATTTAAAGCCTTTGTTACACTTAATTTTATTTTTTTTTTCTATAAAATACCGCATATCTCACAAAAGCGCTTTCAGACAGAACGTTGAATCGTTTTACTAAAAATAGATAAGTAGTATTTACTTATGGATTCTGTCGAAATCAAAACTGCTGCAATCAAACGATGCGTCACAAACAACTACAAGTGTCCAATCATAAATCAGAACTTTTTCTTTAGTCTCCATTTAATTATCTCATTGATAGAACATATACAATTGTACGTCTTAAGTTTCATTTTTTTAAAGAATATTTACTATTAATCTTGAATAATTGATTTGAATAATTGCAAATACTTTAATAAAAAACATTATCCTAATTAATTCATGAGTGCAGTTCACAAATTATATACTTGCAGTCAGAAATTAATGAGAAGAAATATTTAAAGGTAACGAAAAAACGTAAGTAATGTTTAATTCACAAAATAATTTGTGTAAAATTACAAAATATTCATTGATTATTTGATATATTTAATGAAAATTAATATTAAATATAAATATTGTACTGGAATATTAATAATGAATTAAATGTTTTTTCTTTAGATTTTGGATAGGCGTTTTAAAATTTAGAGCGCGCAGCACATATATGTATTTGTTTTTTATATAAAAGACAGAACAACAGAAAAGAATCGTTAGTTTTCAAAATGTGGAAAAATTTTGTGCTCTTTGTAATCAATTTATTTTTATTGTTCGAGTTGATAGTCTGCGAGTCTGTTATAAAACCTGATGATCCATCTGAGATATCTTGTACAATAACATACGCGGAAACATTATTCAAAGAACTTTTTGGTGAATTCCTTCCTACTTCATCAAATGACACAGAAAATCAAGCCAAATTCAACAAAGCGAAAGGAGCATTCCGAGGAATCTTCCCAGGTAAGAAAAAGTTATCGTTTATAATAGGATTCCTTCACAATTTTTGAAATCATTCTTAAATAAGAATATTCAGAAATATTTAGAAAAAAAAATTATCAAACAATTTGGATGTAAAAAAGAAATTCGAATTACAATGATTACAATTTTTCAAGATTTTAGACTATAATTAAAATTGATTTCATCTGCATTACACAATAATGTGAATAACTAGGGATTATTTTTAAAAATTTATGTCCAAAACTCATCTCCATTATATAATTTTCACTTATAAGAATTTATATTAATTATAATAACCTACAGGAACTCTTTGGTGTGGAGCTGGAGATATAGCACAGAGTGAGGAAGAATTAGGATATTTTAAAGCTACTGATGCTTGTTGTAGAAAACATGACAATTGTGAAGTCAAAATTTTTTCTGGGCAGAAAAATCATGGCCTTCGTAATATTGGCCTTTTCACAAGGTTAGAGTACATTATATGTATAAAGATTTGATAAAAGTTGTAAAATAACAAACTGCAAAATCAATTACACACCGAGAAAAAAAACTGGTACTGGTTTACTAGGATTTAACTAGTCTCCTTGGTTCGTTAGAAGGATTACTAGGTT
>JAUESH010000015.1:16718594-16740456 GCA_032275165.1 Synergus magnus
TCAAATGAACAAAGTACAAGCTGAAATACAAAGTTTGAAATACGAGTTTGCGTATTCTGAAATTTAAATAAAATTTATTTTTAAAATACATATGAGAAGATAAAAAACATCTTTCTTTTTCGCGACTATTTTAGTCTGGGCTACTTTTTTTTTGAATAGATAACTTTTAAATCATTAACAGGTGAAAGTTTTGAAATTAAAATAATCAGGAAAGAAAGTATACACGGATTTTTTAAAATTGAAATATATGCAAATGGAAGCTGCAAGGTTTTATTAATTTTTTTAGTGAAGAAGTTTTTTTTTCTAATTTCGATTTTTAACAGATCTTAAGGTGTTAAAAGCAAACCACTTAAGGCAATTTTTAGTACTAGATTTTTTTATATAAACAGTTCAATTAATCCTAATGGGGAAAATGGATTTGTTTGTAATTGGAGCACCTCTGAATTCGCAGCACTTAAGTAAAATGGGTAATTCTCACGTGAATCTCATGAACTCAAAATCCCTCAGCTGTGACTTTTATGAATTATCTACAAAGAGCTTTAAAACTAGAGAGCGAGAGTATAATGGAACCGCTTGAGTACGAACCGGTTTCTCTTGATCTTTACCATCAAATGATTCAAATGTTGAGCTCACTCAAGTATGAGAGTCTATGATCTCAACATTATACTCACAGAACAGAATAAAAGGGGGAAACAATACAAAAGTTTCCGTTTGTAAATGAAATGCTAAACTCTTGATTTTTCAAGGTAAACATTTTATAAAGAAACACGAAGTAATAAATAATTCAGCTTATAATGTGAAGAAATATGATAAATTAAACAATTTGTCAGATAAATAATACGTTAAAATAATATAAACGTAAATATCTGATTTTTTAAACACATTACGAGTGATAATAAATCAGAGTTTTCAATTGATTTTTCAATCTTCCACGAAGTGAATTGAACTCTCGGAAAAGGGGCAAGAAACGAATCATTTGTGATTGCTGATATGAAACCATCGCTCTAATAAAAGAGAATTGAAAATCTCGTCCTATTACTGGGTATATAAGCTGGGTGAATATCAGCTACCTACATCTATCTTCCACTCTATATAATTTGAAATTCCAGTTCTTATGATAGTAGTTGGGTAAAAATTAGTGAAAAAATTCGATGCCTAGATGCCTTTTTAAATGGAAAAAGAGAACAATAATGTTTGAAAATACGATTTAACTGGGTTTTAAAATCAGTTTCTTGGCCATCATTAAAATATTATTTATTTTTATATATTTCAATTCCATTTGCAGAACGAGTCGATTTTTAGTTTGAAAAATAATTAATATAAATTGAATAGCAATTTGTAATTTTGACTCTTAATGAAAATTTTTGTTTGAATCAAACAAGTTAGATAGGAGGGGACAAGGATAAAAATTTGCCGGAAAGTGCGCTATGAACTCCTATTCTGAAAATTCTGATTGATTTAAAATCAGATATTCCTTTTACACATAAAGTCTTTGTTTTCCAAGAAATGCACCCGCAGTCCTGCATGCTCGATTGCACTGCATAAGCCTAAGGCGCATACCAGAAATGTGTACAAGCTGATGTATTATCATCAAAGATTATTCTAAGATGTACCATCCTTTGAAAGCATTTCCAGTGCGCTTCTGCACTGAGAAAAAAATGCTGTTGAATCAAAAGTACGCACTTTCGCGCTCGTTCGAAAGCAGATACTATTGATTCAAATGAATATTCAATGAAACAATAACGACATATTTCGGCTTAACAGTGATGCTGTGAATTAGACAGTATGTATATCTATTTTAATCATAGTATATCTATTTGAATCAATAAGATCTGCTTCCGAACGAGCGCGAAAGTGCGCACTTTTGATTCAACAGCATTTTTTTCTCAGTGTGGACTTCTGGTAATGCAATTGCAACGCGTTAAATTCGTTATCACGCCGATATGATGCCGACGCGATGGAGGCGGTAAAGCAAACACTTCTTCAGCTGACATGATGAAACTTCTTTGAAGTGCGCTTCGCTCTCATCTTATTCAGTCTAGTTATCTTATATTTACATACAATTTTTGTACGTCATTCAGTTTTAAATTATTTGAATGCGCAATTTTGCTGATTAAAAGATTAAAAATAGAACAATCTAAATTGGAAACTCTAAACGAATAATTTCATCATTAAAAGCTTCTTAATTTATTGTAAAAGTCTAAAATTAAAGAAGTGTTTACTTTTGAGCCTTAAAATTAAATAGTAACTATTCTCTCAACCTTAATTAGTAAGAAGTTACTAATGACCGGATCTATTTCAAATCAGATAGGTTCTACACGAAGTTGCAAAATCTATTGAGGATAAAATATGTTGTTTTTAGAGGAAATTAGGTGATACGTATTTTTTCGATTAGTTCGAAAAAAAATTTTTTTCTAAGAAGTTATGGGTATTTGAATTTTTTGCTGTTTAAAAAAAAAAACCCAATTTTTTTTTAAACTTCTATAACTTTTGACCCAATTGAGATATTTAAGCTTTCTTCTCAGATTCTGGTAGCATTTATCGTCTTCTTTCGAAATCCGCCAAAAAATTGAGAAAATATTCAAAATTAAGAAAATGGTGGCGGTTTTTTCTGAAAATATTAATAGTCGATTTTGTCAAAAATAACTAAATAACTTTTGTGCTCAGGAGAATTTTTTTTCATAAAATCGAATTTTCGCATTTTTCTCGTAAACGACAGATACGAAAAAATGCTAAGAAAATAGTTTACACAGTTAAAAAGTTCTACAAAAAGTTCTTTTACTCATTTATTATATCTTACAGTACAGAGAAAAATAAAATTCAAATTTCAAAAACAAAGAATTCTCTTGGCCAAAATATATGTCGCCTAATTTTCTCTATAAAAACAACATAGTTTGTCCTCGCGATATTCTGTCACTTCAAGTGTAGAACCTGCCTGAATTGAAATGGATTCGTCCTAATGAAATAGTGTCGATTTGTTTACTAATTCACTTTAGTAAGCATTTTTAATATCAACTAGTTAAAAACTACTATTTCATTTAGTAAGAGTAACTAAATCAATTAGTAAGCCTTACTAAGTGAATTAGTAGTCTTTTACTGTGTAAAAATAAAATTTAGTAAGCGAATCAGTACTATTTTAATAGCAACTTCTTACTAATTCAGATTGAGAGATTATGTTTATATTTATATGTTTTGCAATTAATTTTGTCTGCCTGTATAAAAATAGCAATCTTTCTCACAGAGTTTTCGCGGGTGGCTCTTGTGGTGTTCCCTTGAAACTAGCAATATTACCTACATGAATAGGCATTGAAAAGCCTTTCATTCAAGTCTAAAGCATCTAAAGGGTCTGTCAGAACCGGCCGGCAAAACGAAATAAAAAGTGCACGTGCACGCGCGTGCATCTTACTCCCTTATCGAACGTAGTAGGTCACGATACGCAAGCGCGCCAACCCCCATCATCCCCCATAAATGTATCCCCTCTCACAGAGATCAATAAGTTTCTCTCTACTTACACCGACGACGATCAGGGTAAAAGTGTCAAGAAAACATAATACCACGATATAAAGTTGAAATCGACCGTAAAGAGGTATCTCACCGTGACTAACATACAATATACGTCTCGAGTTCACCGCACGATGAGTGATCGTTTAAAAGTCCCAAAAAAGAACCGGCAAGTTGACGCAAGCGTGTAGGACCAGAGTGAGAATAACAAAGACGGACTGCTAGACACAGTGGTGTAACGAAATTACCCAAAAAAGAGATCTCCGGTCAAATTTGATTACCCTTAACAGTCTCACGGAATGGAAACGAGTTAGTAAAAAATCTTTATTGAAAAAAATTCATTTTAAGTTCACCCCTAATCAATTTTCATTAAACGCTTCGTAAGTCTTCTATTCTCTTCTAATTAAAATAATGTATCTAATTTATACAATTTATTTGCCTCTGTGGTCAAGAATATAATTAAATTTTCAGTTTTTAATCCGATTTTTTTATTAATCGCTGAGAACGTTTCGCGCCTCAGATTATTACGTCCCTGATAGTGGAGGGCTCATGGAATATGAACATGGTTCAGTAGGGCGCGCGCGCTCGGAGAGAGCCGTGGTATTACCCCTATCCTCCGCGTTTTTTTTTCGATAGGGCGTAGAATCACACAAAACTATAATTTTAATTGAAATCCATTCATAAGCACTGATCATTTTCAAATAACTCATGATGAGTGTGCAGTGTGGTACCGGTGATACTATTTTGTACTCGTAGAATCACCGGGGCGGAGAACAAGGAGGAGGAGGAGAAGGACCAGAAGGTAAAGGAACAAGAAAAAATAGAGGGGCGCGACGCATGCCTTTTTCGATCAAGACCCTTGCCAAAAAGGCCTGAGGAAAACAACAACTCCAAAATGGTAATCCTTTTTCATAAGACCAAAATTCTACTTCATTCAGGCTTAAAAGAAAAAAAAAATAATGCAATCCATTTTATTCAGCAATTTTACATTGAAATTAAGCGCATGAAGTTATTCCCATCAGTGATCTTTAATAGTAAAAGTAGATTTCTTAATTAATTCTTGTGTAGAGGTAATAAATTAGAATGAACTGTAATGATAGATATTATAAATGTATCTTCAGGTGAAAGTAATGTAAAAAATATGTGGATTTATTTGACCTAAGGGTGTCAGATTCTTTATGAGTTTACACTTTACGATCTCACGAAGGGGTTCTCCCATCTTTTCTGGCCGTTCGTAATACCAGCTTCCGGCTCTAAGAGAGAAAATAAGCTTGGCAATAATTATACCGTAGACATAGCCGAAGATCCTGGTGGGCGTGGAAGATCTTTAATCAATCAGTGATGTTATAAGTTCAGGGAAGAGGGAATTAAAGACTGCTCTTGATTTATCCAATAAAAAAAGCATGAGACACTTGAGGGCCTTCATGGTAATTAAGAGTAACACTCGTGATCTTATTTTCTAGTCATAATAAAATGAGGGCCCTTCAATCCAGCTTTCAAGATTTCCCATCTCAGCAAGCGATTCTGTTACAAGAATCTCAGCCTAATATTCTCAATATATTAAATTTCTAATTCTTTAAATTATTTTTAAGAAATAGAAATTCAACTGATTCAAATTAGAAGACTTTAAATGCCAAATTCTACATTCTTGATGGCCTCTAAAACTGACCTTATTTAATTTAATTCACCGCCACCTTTTAGTAGGTTTTTGCTTTTTAGTGATCAAAGAACACATTCCACTTGTGGTTTCCTAAAAGTGCAAGTATTAGGGACGGACGTGACTCATACCAGAAGTGGGTTTGCAGCACGAACCCCTCTTTTTCCCCCAAATCCAGGATATAAACCTCTGTCATTCGTTACAATGAACTCACACTGTTTCGATTCAGAAAACATTCCAAATTTTACGGTTGTTGAATGCAAGAATGTTGACAGTGTTTTGCTTCGTGCGAATCATCAGTCAAGGCTGCTCTCATTGAGCCAATCTTTTAGCACGTTCTCTCATCACTGACTGATATAATAACGATTTAAGTGTCTTGTGTAGGTTCAGCCCGATGACAATTATTATACAGGCACGCGTGTCTTTGATAGGCTTTTATGAGACCGTGCTGCTTTGACTCAATAAAATTAATTCTCTGAAGAGGCAGGAATCTTAATTCAGTTCATAAACACTTGCACAAAATTAATTAATATTCTTTTGACATTGTAGTATATCCTCCTTCAAAACATTTATTAAAATGCACTCTTATCAGAAAATACTTGAAGATATCAAAAGAATACTTTGTACAGTTATTAAAAATCTATACTTTGTCATAAATATGATTTTTGACATTATTAATAGAGTATGAATTTAATTTCAGGACCAGTCCGAAGAAGCATTGCGTAAACTCTTGGAAAGGGAACTTCGGCTGCTGGATCCTCGAGATTTGCGCTCTCATGCTTGGTACCATGGCAGCACTCTTCGTGGAGGTCGCAAAGGGGCTGAAGCTGAAGTACCTAACGAGGGTGACTTTCTAGTTCGAGACTGTGCATCTCAGCCAGGCAACTACGTTTTAACTGTTCGGTGCAAGGGCCAAGCTCTTCATTTCGTTATTAACAAAGTACGACTTAAATCTTTTCTACAAATGATAAAATATAAATTATTTTATCTTTTCTAAAAACCTTCCTTTTGCAGGTCGTCCTCCAGCCCGAAACGGTATACGAGCGAGCTCAATATCAATTCGAGGATGAAGCCTTCGACACTGTTGCTGACTTAATTACCTTTTACGTTGGCAGCGGTAGGCCAATAAGCCAAGCAAGTGGGGCCAGGATAGTGAATCCAAGACCAAGAGCAGTGCCTATAACTTGCGCTGCTCCTGCAAATAACCATTGTTCTAGTCCTTCCTCCTCCTCCCTCTCAACTGGTTCTCCGCCACGACTGCCCAGAAAACAGCAACGCAGCCATTCTTTAACACCTCAACAACACTCCCTAGACCATCCCAATCCCCCGTGCACTCTGCCAATACAATCAAGTACGCTACCTCGAATACCTCAGATTCAGAATCAACCACCTGCCTGCTCCCTCTCGCTGGGGCGACAAAAAATCACCAGGGTCATTTCTGACCCTTCTCTGCAACTTCCTCCACAACATCAACAACAACATTCGCAGCTTCAAAAGCATCAGCAGCAGCAACCCTATCAGCAGAAACAACACAATCATCAGCAAACCCAACTTAATCAAAATCACCAAGGACCTACCCCACCTCCGAAACCACCGCGAGTTCCCTACACACCAAATCATCAGCATCATCACCATCATCACCACCATCATCAAGGATATCAAGCTTCTGGCAGCGACAGTGGTAACGGTTCCGGGGACAGTGAATTTGAGACAAATAATTCTGGAAGCAATACATCCTCTGTGCCAATAAAGGGAGTCGTGATACGGAGTCATTATAATCTGAACGAAGGACCGAATGGGAACTCGAGCGAGTACGAACTCTCCACTGAAGAGCAACTCGTCGTAGCGGCGCCTTCTCTGGAAATAGCAACAGTACTTGACCTCGAGGGTTTCACGACTCTGTTGCTGCCAGCCGGTGAGCATCGACCTCTGGACCCCACGGCACTCAGAGGCGTTTCTGGAATGCTGCATGACTCTGCACCAAGGGTCCTCGCCACGCACCTCACAAGAATTGACCTTGAGATAGCGTTGAACCCTGGAATGGGAAATCGAGGAGGACTAAGTGGACTGGAATTGGTCACCTTGCCACATGGACGACAGGCAAGGTTAGATCTGATCGAGAGATCAGAGTGCATGAAGTTATTGGTGGCTGTGACTGTCTTGGCTGGAGCCAATGCTATTGAAAGGGCCGCTACTATCAGCAAATGGATCAAGGTGGCCATCGATACCAAAACTGCTTTGGGAAATTTGTATGGATTTTGTGGTGTCATGTTAGGCCTGTGCCTACCCCAAATTCAGAAACTAGCGAATACTTGGCATCTTTTGAGGCAGAAGTATACTGATGAGGCTTTTAGTTTTGAGGCGAAACTTAGGCCCACTCTAAGGGCTATGAATGAGTGCACGAATCCACAGGCTCCGAATACTACTTTACCACATTTGCTGCCTATTGCTCTGTTGGGGGAACGTGGACTTGAGGATGTTTTAGGTAATTCTGATAGATTATGATTTAAGATATTTGGGATTAAAGAATTAAAGGAAGTTGATAAGTTGAAAACAGTGTTAGGATTGTATCTGACTAAATTAAAAACAATATTGTTAATTTACAGGAACAGTATCACCTTCAGGCGTAGCAGCAGCAATCCTTGCACCTTGGGAACATTCAGCTTCAGACTGTGGTCTCTCGATTGTCTGGGCTCATCTCGAATCTTCCCGAAAATTAACAGAAAACCTCTCTCTTTTTCGAAGAAACGCCGAAATCGCCTTAGAGGGTTGTAGAAGTGACGAACTTCTCACAGACGCTTTTCGTACTGAATTTCATATAAAATTTTTATGGGGTAGTAGAGGGGCTACAGTATCCCCAGAAGAGAGACATCTCAAGTTCTCTCAAGTTCTTGATGCAATGTTCGAAAAATGCGCTGCCAATGAAATATCGGCGTAAATTTAAAAGACTTTTTATTTCGCATTTGAACGCGATTTAACGCACAGAAACGTCTTCTAAAGGCAACTGAAACGACTGAAAATAATCTCTGGGAAACAGTACTTACGTTAATCGCACAAACAATCGAGTTCCAAGAATTTATAACGATTACAAAATCCTGCTTGAAATCTCAGATAGAGAATATGACAAAGTGGGATTAAATATCAAACGACTTTCGTAAAGCCTAATTGCATGTGGTAAAACGCATGTTGTTCATTTTGTACAACATTTCTTTTTTAGGATTTTTATGTATAAACGAAATATAGCGTTGAGACTTACTGTACTGTAGGGAAATATATACAATTTTATTGAAAGTAAGTACAGATTATAAACTGCCAGTGCTCTCGATATCAAGAACAGACAATACGAAGTGACGCGTCCAAAGAAGAGAGCATCGTATCAACCAAATAAGTTACCAGCAATATCGTGTACTTAAAAATAATCCACTGTATATTATATATTATATTATATTGTAAATGTTGTTTATGTTTGTTCATACTTATAAAGTGATAACACTAAGATCGTCTTCTCATTTTTTAAAACTTCTTTTTAGTCCCACACTGTAGGAATTTCAACATGTAAAATTTATACATTATTTTTATTACCCTGTCCAAAAGATTTTGAATGTTCCTGAAAAATAATATCTCTACAAACTTAGTGAAAATTTCATACGTCCGCTTGGATGTACAGAACGTTTTATGACTTCTCGTTCGATCAAGTTAAGCAGTATTTGCTCGGTTATCCTTGGATGGGTGCCGTTGCTTAAATAATATCAAAGGTTGATAATATTTCAAAAACAATTTTGGCACAATTCGTAATTAGTGACAAATATTCCATTTGTTCGTTACTAAAACTACTTTCTACATAATTTTTCTTAAAATTAAAATTAATGTTTTTTGAATACCCTAGTACAACTTTCAACGATAATTTTTACCAGATTTTTACAATGTTACTTTCAATAATTTAAGGAATGATGTACCAATTGTCGATATAATAGATCCTTAAAATTTAAATCTGTATTCACTTCTGTTGTTCTCTTATCTGCCATCGATACATGATACGTCATAGATTTAATACAACAAAATAAATAAGACAAACATTTATAAAATTATGCATTCATACTTTGTCACAGTATATTTATAATTCCTTTCTAAAAATAGAAGAAAGGCATGTTTTCTATTCTACTACATTACCAACAAGCTCGCGATAAGAAAATACTGTGCATGAAGATAGTTCCAGGAAAGAGATGTCGCCAGTGAATGGATGATATGTATGATATGTTTCAGTTTCCCTCGCGATCTCGTGGTGGATTTCTCGTGCAACAGGTGATGTGACACGTTTTTCGGGTTTCTGTTTGTGTTTTGAAAATAAAAGTGTACAACTGAAAGTGATTTTTACATTAGAACTTCTGTTTAAGAAGAGATGATGATGATGATGAAGAGATGATCAGTTTTTAAGGTGATCTAGTGTATTCCAAGAAATTTGATCAAGGTAAAATGCTCTTTTGTTCCTGTTGTTTTTGTTATTCATGCGTAATTATACCTCCAGTGATTACAGTTTAGAGTCTCGTCTTATGAATCTATTAATTGCAATTAAAAAATTGTCTTTTAATGGCAGACTTTATACGGTGTAAAACTTTTGTATTCAATATTGGTGAGTTTGTTTGTATCTCGAAAATGTAAGTATTGTAAATATTGTAAATAATGTGAATTGTACATAAATCCCAACAATAAGTTATACCTTTTAAGATTTAATTTTTAGGTTTTAACGTGTTTTAGGAATAATTAAGGCAACGTGCACGTAGATTGTGAATAAGCTAGAAAAGAAAATGTCACGGATGTAGTTTAGAACTGCAGCAAGCATGGTAAAGTGCAGGATCGTGTTGAATTAAAATACATTCAACGTCAGAGTGGATTCCGCGAATTGAGTCATTCTCGCATGGTGCAAGTTCTTCGAAGGCAACCTTAAGAAAAGTCTTTGTTATCTTCTCAAATGCATTCAACGTGCCTACTGGATTCAAATACAGTTTAACTGAAGCGTTTTAGTGGTTTATAATAAATCTGTTATTTAATTCTAAAGTGTAACTATGTATGTTGACATTGTTGACTCTTCAGGCAGCACTTTGCAATGAGTGAATATATGTATATGAAGGAGCTAGTTTAACACACATTGTGATGACGCGAGTCATATTTTACTTTTAAGTATCATTAACCAAGAATGTATATTGTGCAACAAGTGCGGAAAGTAGGCAGTTCCAAACGAGTGTGAAGTTTGCTGTACGAGCCAGAGGCGAATCAAAGGCGAGTCGGAAACGATGAAGATGAGCCGATGGCAAGTACAGCAAACAGAAGAGTTATAACTGCCTACTTTCTGCACCTATTTCACACGATATTTTTTGAAACAAATGCATGGAATCTTCGACTTGAGAAACACTAAAAAGACAAAAAAACTTGTTTAAAGTGCGCAAACTCAGAAGTTATAAAAAGTCTTCTTATAACTGCTTTTTAACACGGTTCCAGACGTAGGAGCTAAATTATTACTATATAGAAGCATATCATCATATAAGCAATCATGAAAGTAAACCAATTATAAATCAACATAAATAGCAGCTGAATTTATCACAACACAAGTATATGCTATCATAGAAGTGACACAATCGTAACTTATCAAACATTCATATAAAAATAACATTCTGCAAAAAGAGAAGTTTCATTTCCTACTTCACAACAAATATTTATTTTAGAGAAATTTGAGCTGCTTTTGAGAATGAATAGTTGGTTTTATGTTCCTTATCAAAACATGTTTCTACTCTCTTAATCCTAAAGATTTAAAGTTTAAATACTCTCTAATCCCCACCATTCATGCAAGCTATAAAAGAAGACATCAGTCCCTCGAGGCAGGCGCTTGGTTATTGTGTAATTTTAAATCCCTGAATGCGTTTAAAATATACACATGCCAATTTGATGAACAAATTCGAGCGTGCAATGTCGCGGTGGTGAACGGACTATAAAATTCTCATAGCGTACACATTTCGCGAAACCCGTTTCCATGTCGTAGCGTGTGGGTGCGAGGAAAAAAAGGAACCTACGCACATTTCACATATTTGGTGTGACGTGTACGATGAACAAACTCTCGCTACTTCAAATAAATCCGTACACCTTGTAAACGGTTTCCCTCAGCTTTTTTAAATTATGTGACCAGACGAGTTTCACAAGGGAGGATGAGCCGCGGTCAAAAGTTGTGCGGGGACGGAATGTTGTGCGTAGAAACCTAATATTTTGAATACAATATATTTATTTTCTGCTTTCAGTGGCGTAACAACATCTCATCTTATATTATACAATGTATGAAAGGAAAACAAAACAACTCTGTGATGCTAGACTATGCAGACTTTCAATTTGAAATAACTTTAAAATAACTTTAGAAATGATTGTTTCCACAGGAAATAGAAGCTGATAAATTTTTATTTAAATTTGATTTTCATTCCCAAATGCGTTTGAAAGTTTCTGGAAAAGGAAAATTAAATTCCCTTCCCTCGCAGTTGCGCTATCGAGTATCGAATGAAGGATAAACGCGATTATCTATGTACTTTAGAAGAGTCGCAGCCCTGTTTTTCATTGAAAGGAAGCAGTTTTGAAACTGTGCAAGGCAGTTGGTCTTCCATAGATTCCATGGGGACTGTAAAGATACCCGCTTTCCAAAGTTTTCCGTCGCAATCGAGACAAAACATAGGGACGTCAAGAGTACAATAATTGTATACGGGAAGAAACAATGGCTTTTTCAGAAAGGAGACACAATGAGGGTAGAGATAGAAATCGCTTGTGTCAAGTAGAAGGGGATGATGCGATGGAATTTCTTTTATTGCGTTCTTTATCCAGAATCCAGTTGTATCCATAATACAAGAATCGCGATCAGAAAGAAGTTTAGTCTTCAAAGATTATCTCTACTCATTGTGATAATTTTCCTTATAAATGATCACAGTATCAATTTCACAACATTTATTAATGAATGTTCCGCATGAGTATTTCTTCACGTAACTGTTGCACTAGTCTTTCAGTAGAAAAGTTACTGAAGAAT
Source organism: Synergus magnus (assembly GCA_032275165.1). Taxonomy (NCBI): domain Eukaryota; kingdom Metazoa; phylum Arthropoda; class Insecta; order Hymenoptera; family Cynipidae; genus Synergus; species Synergus magnus. The sequence goes on from JAUESH010000015.1 coordinate 16,730,807, forward strand.
TGCAGAATATGTATTTTCTAACGAAGCAAATAAAGTGCTCAATAATAAGATTTTAATAAATTCGCTTTAGTGGTTGGACACAACGAGGATCATATATTTTATTACTAACTCTCTTAAACATAACTCTGTAAAAAGGACATAGTCGAGCAAAATGGCAAGATATAATAAAACGATAAAAAGCCTGCCAATAAACGTAAGTGGCCACCAAAGTAAATTGCAATTTTAAACGCCAAAGTAAAGGGTGCGCCCACAGAATACTTTGTATCGTTCGTAAGATTGCGTATCCAATAAAAATAGCAAGAATATTTGTTTTCTGAGAATTGCAAAAAAGGCAATTACAAATGGAGTTAAAGATAAAAAACAATAAAAATTTTGATTAATATTATTAATATTCAAGAGTTGCAAATTCTGTTTTGTTTATTTGGTTTGTTTATTTAACCAAGACTCCTTTTAATTCCAATCAACGCTTTTTTACAACTTTTTCTCGAACTTTGTAAGAATCTATCAAAATTGATTTGAGCTTCTAAAACCAGTTCTTTAATATTATGGAAACATAACTCATGCAATATGCATAGAATCTTTTCCGGAAATCTTTTGAATCTAGTTTACTTGAATTGCATGAACCGGTGCACTTTTTATTTTCGTTTGGGATAATAATTCTGCTTGGAAAGGTCCGTGTCTGTAGTGGTCCATGCGCCTAAAATCGATTGAGAGAGACACAGACAGGGCATGAACCTTTATATCTATAGTATATTCCTCGTAACTTCAAACCGAGAGATAACTACAAATTTGATACAGTAGAAAATACATTTATAATCTAAATGAAGAATGGACTTTTTTTCTATTATAGAGGATCTTTTGAAAATACTCGGTAATTTAAAAAAAAAATTATTTCTCTGGAGGGTTAGAGGACCGGGAAAATCAGCAAGTTTTTTTATTTAGAATTATTTCAGTCTACTACTTTTTGAAAAACGCTTCTTTTTTATAATTATGTATGTACTACAATGTAAATTTTTTACTTTGATGCAGATATTCCTCGTTTTTTCTTTTGAATGAATTTTTAGACAAAGGCTTTTCGGGTTAAGAGTAGTAAATAATAGGCACGTCCATACCAGACATTTCTTGAGAGCCAAAATTGGAGGGGACTCTTTCCCTTGGGTGCTTTAAACACGGTCTTAATTTTATGGTCAGCCGTAATCGTTTCACTCGCAAATTATTATGGCCAAAATTGTGCGGCGGTGGGTGCGAATGTCGTTGGAGTTTGAAAATTATCTCGAGCTCTTTATGGCAGTTAGGTTTATTAGCTGTCGTTTCGGTGTGAACTTGAGAACAGACTTACAGTATACAACCCTATGCATACATAAAGTCCCAAAACACTCGAGAGCATCCTTGCTCTCTAAATCTGAATTAGTAAAAAAAACTAATGTTTATTGTAAAATCGTTAGCGTTATTCAAACAAAGTAAAACAAGATATTCAATTTTAACCCATGAATGTAATTTTAAACACACAATCGTAATATACTTTATTCATTTTGGAAAATGTCAGTTTTTCCTCTCATGGGAAAAAGAATACTGATGGATCGAATTCATATTGACATTTAGTGTACTGATAGGAAAGTTCACATTCCTCGCCCGCCGCAACTAAACAAATGGATAATTTATTTGTTACAGTGATATATTTGATAATGAGATTCTTGCAAAAATTGACGAATTTAAAAATAGCAAATAATGTTTACATACCTTCAGCTGAACATTTTGTCACACCTTGAATCAATCTATCAGAATTTGCTGGTAGCATTCTCATTTGTGCTATTAACATATTGGGTTCAATTTTTCCATTCTTGATCTATAAACACGCCATAAAAACTGAATTAATGTAACTTCAAGTAATTATATTTAACTATATTTATCAACATGTTTACCCCCTTTGTCATTTTCAAAACACATCTCATGTAACACTTTAGATCCGGATCTTCAGGAAATTTACCTTTGCTTATTCCTTCAACCAATGCTGGAAAAATTTTGAAAATTTATATGTTTTGAAACTATGAATTACAATACAATCACCCAATTACAATACAATCGGCGAATTACAATATGTTAAAGTTACTGTATGGAAAATTAATAATTCTAAATCTTGCTTTGATTGGCTGAATTGGAAAGGGAAAGGGGAATTTTTCCGTTCCGCTAATGCCATTCGACGGATAAGCTGAACAATTAGACACTCCGAATTCTAAAATTAAATTAAGATTGCTTGACTTAGACTTACCCACATTTACTGGTACTTTCGCTAAACACGATTTACGCATCCCCTTTGCCATATTATCAACTTGATCCTGACTCATGGCCTAGAAGTAAATTGTAATTTACTTTATACACTAAAAATGTCATTTTGAATAGTACAATTCTATAATTAAAAGTTTGACTAACACATTCTGCCTCTTTTTTGATGTAAAGGGCAATTACGGTTAAAAGGACATACAGTCGTGGGTACATCATGCTCAAGATATGTTGAATCGTAAAGACAAATTAAACTAGGAGATTTTCTATCTTAACAAAGCCTTATAAAGCACCTGATCCTTAATTTGTTCAACATTGTGTAATCAAGATAGTCATTAACCAAGCTCCACAATTTTCTTTCATGAATTAAAAAATTCTACGTCTTAATCCAGCGGTCAGAGAAGTGGGAGGTGATGGAAATTTCGGAGATTTTATTTTATTAATATATACTTAAAACTTAAAAGCGATGTTAGAATTGTTTATTTAGTGATAATTAGAAATTGTTTCTAAGTAGTTTCTCGAAGGTCAATTTTAATAAACCTTCATAACTTACATTTACCCAATTGTCTTGAATTACACAAAACTCTGGCAACTAAATTGTAAGCAAGGACCAACGATTTCAAATGACATGTAATTATATAATTGTAGGACAGTTTCAGTTACAGCTCCATATTAAACAACTACTAATCAAATCAGTCGATTAAATCCGTGAGTGAGAGAGATAAAAGATTCTATGAGTCTCGATCTTAACATCAGTCATGGAAATGTCAACCACCGAATAGAGTCACAAATGATTTTCTTATAAATGTCCATAAAAGGTAATAAAAATAATCAAGAAGCTTGTGTTTCTTGAGGTTTTATTTTTTTTTGTGCACGATTAAAAAGTAAATGGTACGGCAGAACCAACTTTCACTCAAAGCTGAATGCAAATGAGATTTTTTTTTGTTCGTTATAGATTTTCAATTGAAACTTTTTTCTGAAACACGCAGCACGAAACATGTTTTGATATTCACATTAATAAAATTAAGTATAAATAATTTTTTCTAAGAAAAATGAAGTAAAAAAGTAGACATTGATTTTCGAAACTTTCTGTTATCACTTCCTCTTCTTTGCCAATTATCTTCCGAAAGAGTTATGTAAAATTTTGTAAGTGATTCAATTTTCAAGAGAACAAATCAGGTGAATTCCGTGTATAATCAACCAATCATGACGATGTTAATTGCAACTCTATATTCAAACGAGTACACTGAGAAAATAATAGGTACTTTTGTTTGTAATATACGTCGTTGCTATTTTATTGGTTAGGGTAACCATTTTTTTTGTTGGCGCAACTACTCACATTGTTACCTCAACAAATCGAATAGTACCGCCAACAAGTAAAGTCGTTATCCCAACCAATAAAGTAGCAACGGCATATATTACAAGCCAAAGTAGATGGCCCTACTACCTATTGTTTTCAGTGATACCATAATCTTAAAATTTGTTTCACCTTTAATTCAGAAATGAACCTAAATTCAGTAAAAATATTTCTGAATTTTTGAAGTTCAACATCTGAATCTCAGAATTTTATCATGCGTTTACTTAAATTCAGATAAAGTTTACTTTAACCTAGGTAAATTTTTATTTAATTTAAGTTCATCTCTTAAGGTGTAACAATTTTAAAGTTTCTTTTTTACAGTGTAAATACAGTAATTTATAAAAGTTCTAACGCTTAAAAGTAAAAACACAATTTCCATTACAATTTGCTTCTTAAAAAAGTTTCTGGGAAACATAGTGTACCGTAATTCAATATGGCTATTCTATTGCTAAATTTGTAAACTTGTAACACTTATTACGGAACTTGTGAAAACCGTTAAACTGCAAACAACTGTAACAGTAAGGAAATTCATTAAGTATCTACTCAACTTGTAGAACCTCTTATGCATAAACATAACATCGAGTCAAACGGACAACCACGACTTGCTAGTTTGTATCTCAAACTAATTCCCCTTTCTATGAAGCTTTGTTGCTTTGTGGACAACTTGAAGTTATGTTCTTGTACATTTGGAATACGTTTGCATATTCAATCTCTTATTGGAAGTTCTACAAATTTGAAAATGTTTGGAAAAATATAAAAAGTACTATACTGAATGTCGCTAAATAATATATTACATTATAGTGTTTATAATTTTAGACGTAAAAGTTGAAGTGCTACTTAACAATGTATGACACCTTAAAATTGCTTGTTTATTCATAGACTTCATCTTGAAGTTTGAAGTCTAGAACATTTCGACTCTCTACCTATGTTTCTTTAACACGAAACTGAAATGTATTTAAAAAGGAAAATTATGACGAACTCAAAAAATTTAATTGCAACTATATATTTACTAGTAGAGTTTGCACATTTGATACCTTCCTTAATTTAAAATTACGTTAATTCCGTGTTCAATACTTTATAATTATTCTTCCTCAGGTTCCTTATGGTGCCTGGGTTTGTTCATATGCTGACAGTGAAAGAATTTATGAGCAAGATCACACTCATCTTCTGCTTCATTTTCCGCTAGAATATTTCAATTAAATGCTAAATTATTAGAATCATTTTGATCTAATTTAGTTATATGATAATTTGCCTGTGTTACCTTCTTTTGCACACTTTTCAGTAATCTCCTCCATTACTTCTTTGTTTTCCTTGGAATGCATTTCAAGTTCTGCTTCGAGCACCTTTTCTATGTTAATTTTTCTGTCTGCCCCCAGCTACAAATATAACACTATTACTGTTTTTCACTCTTGACTAGCATTTTTCCAATATTTTTCTGAACTGACTTTCAAGACATACATATATATATATTTTAAATATTAAAAACTCATTTTTTAACTTACGAAAGCTCTTTTTTTCATTAAACATGCTGGCATACAACGCATCTTTTCCTTGTTCCTATCCAGTTCTCTTTCTTCCTCTAAAAAAATATTTTATTTCACATGATAGATAAATTCAATGAGGAAATACTTCGTGCGATGAAACCAAAAAGTAAAATGGGGCTTACTCCATAATTGTAATTTATTTACAAAATTTTCAAACATGCAATAATTCTGTAAGAACACACAAATTTCAAGTGTGTATATTTTTTTTCTAAAATTATCCTAAGCCTTCACCCAAGTGCGAAATCACAAACGGCCCAACATTGGCCCAGTACTGTCAAAATGTTGTCGACACTCGACACCAGTGCTGCGCCATTACCGAAATGATATCTACGGGCTTCACTTGGCGGCCAAGACTTGGCCCAGTAAAGTGCCATTGCTGGGCCAGACTCTAGCTTTTCTACTTCTAACATGGTTTGACGTAGTAATGTCAATATTGGCAATATTGACCGACTTTTGACTGCCATGATTGGTCCAGTAATGGGCCGTGTTTTCAGTACCGACAATTCGGACTTGGCTAGTTATCGTGACAATATTCATATTATTTATATATTGCCTTATTTTTATTTTACACAAAAATGACACTCCGTGAAAATATATTTTATTTTATGCCAATATAAGACGTTCCACGCGTATAATAATATAAAAAAAATCTTTAAAATGATTAATAAAATTTAAAATACATACCCTCTGTCATTCCAAGTTCTTCTCTACATTCTTTGAAATTTTTCTTCATCTCTTCTGATCGGGGTCCATGTGGGCCTCGGTTTCGTCTGAATTCACGCCACATCTGTTTATGTATGCATTTTTGAACCTTGTTAGCAAAATCACATTCTTCCTCTTTGTCTTCCGCTGAAACATTCAAATGAAATTTACTGTAAATTAAACAGTTTTTTTTTGCAATTTGAATAACTACGATAATTTTGTATTATACCTTTCTCTGCGCATTCTTCGATGATTTCTTTTGCTCTGGCTGGTTCAGCTTCAAACATCTTTACAGCAGACTCTACCATTTTTTCAATATTAAGCTCGTTATCTTCCTCTAGCTACAAAATCAAATATTTTTATATTTTTCTTTCGAAAACTTGTTAATTTCTTTCTTCACATATTACATTAATTCTGCAACTTACAAAGCCCTCTTTCTTCATCAAGCAAGCAGACAGGCAATGCATCTTTTCGTTGTGATCACCATGATGCCTGTGCATTTGATGTACTTCCTCTGAAAAAGGACTTTCGTTTTAGTTATTATATAAAACTGAAAATAAACATATGTAATCAAAATGTAGTATTATCAACTAAAAATAGGTGTGGACATTTCCACGAGAGTGTCATTTTTGTATGTCACCAACATTTTACCAGGTGAACGCATAAAGGGCATGAAAATCTTATTTTCACTATTAATCTATAAAACCGTTTGTTTCAATAGCAATTGTAATTTTTTAAATATTATTTACTGTTGAGTTTTAGGATCCATATGTATCTTTTTAATTTAGTTATTAATAATGTATACCCTCTGTTAGCCCAAGTTCTGTCCTACACTCATCCATATTTTTCTTCATTTCCTCTGTCATTGGAGGATGTCTATCAGGCCTTCCATTTATGCCCACCTATTGAATCAAATCAATGAATATTTTATGTTTAATCAAATCTTCAATATTATAAAATTGCTAAATTATTTGAACTTACCACTGCAACAAGCAGCAGTGCAGCGATTATTCCGAAGGATTTCATGAGTCGTCTGTATAAAAAGACTTTGCAACCAGAAAGATACGAATTCGGGTTTAAACTGACGTGATGACAAATTCGCTTCTATATTTATACAACGTGTCGAAGATAAAATCTAATCTTGCGTTTTTTTTTATCGACAATCATTAACACAAAGAGTTACAAAGATTATACTATTATTGCAGGATGTTATATTCACGTGTAATTGGCAGAAGCTATATTTTATGTAATATTTAGTGGTGAAAATTATCATGACGGTGCAAAATATATTGTTCAATATTTACTTACACGAATTTTCAACCGTGAAGATGCAAAAATAACAATTGGTTGTAATAGCCAAAATTACCATAAATTAAATGAATTTCTAAATTGAAAAGAAATTGAGAGCCATTTGAACAATACGTAACGCTCTGTAAGGTTTTCTATTCATAAAGCTGTCCAAATATCACATTTTTAACAGGCGTGAATATGGCCATTTTTAATGCCTGTAGAGCGACCCTAAAGTGTTTCTTTTCCATCCACGTAATTTTATTTTTACAAAAGTGTTCCTGTGTTAAATAATTACTTTTGAATAGTTATGTAACATACGGGAGAGATTCGGCGGAAAAATTCAGTGGTGAGGAGTGGGGGGGGGGATTTTTATCATAAGAAATTATTTCTGATTTCTGATATATACATATGCAGTAAATTTACTCACCATAGGTTACATAACTAATTACAATGTCTAATATGTGTTTTTTTCAGAAATTTATTTAATTTAAATAATAATTTAATAATAATTTATTTATTTAATTTAAATTTCTCAGAAACTTACACCGAATTTTTGATAATGTATTATGTATTTTTATTTTTTTAAATTCTTAGTCGTTAAGCCTCAAGGTATTCTGTCGTGCTTGAATATTTCTTTTGTTTTTTTCTCTGCACAATTATCGTACGCATTCGCAAAATCACACTCATCTGTTTCACTCTTAACTGCAACAATTAAGCCATAATTAGTATTATTTATTAATAATTTAAAAAATTTATTTCACTATATAATAACAAAGTTTATGGAAAATTTATTCCATCACATACCTTCCTCAATGCATTGCGAAATTACTTCTATGACTTGTTTAGCTCTTCTTGGATTCAGGGCATATTCAATTTCTGATATTTTTTCTAAATTGAGCTTCCCATCTTCGTCTACCTAAAACACGTACATATGTTTAATTCCATGGAAAGATATTAGAGTACGCGTTATAATTTTTTTTTTTTTAATATTAAAAGATATGTGGGCAATGTAGATTTTTATTCTTTAATGTTAATTTTCTTACTTCCCCAGACTTTTTCATAAAACATGCTGAAAAACAGTGCAGTTTTAAAATTCCGTACTCGGTGTCGGTCTTAAATTTTTGTTCATCTTCTGTAAAAGATAATTATTAAAAATTTTAAATATTGAAAAAACGGAAATATTTTTCTTGTCTTTTCAGGTAGTTTTTATAAATTAAAGAATAAACCACTGGCCTTGAGTTATATTTAGTTCTTTCAAACATTCTCGACTAAACTTCCGAAATTCCTGCTTCATTGTGTTGACTTCATCATCACAATTTATAGCCGTCTAATTATGAAAATACATGGAATTAATAATAAAGCTATCAAAAACTATCTTATAATTTTTATTCGCCTAACTTAACAGAGATGAACAAAATACGGAAAATGTTTATTAACACTTGCCAAAGCAATGAGGAGCACTCCAGTCGAAAAAATAATGATTCTCATCTTGTTTTCTTAAATATTATTTCTAAGCAATCAAAACTAAAGCCTTTTTCCAACTGAGCAGTTTATCCATTTTCTCTGGTATTTGTATCTTCCGAAGTCTCTGTGCGTCATCTAGTAACTTTTTTTTTTTTTAAATGAATACACAATTCCAGGAGAAACATTTAAAAAATAATTTTTATGTGTATTTATGTAAGAATGAATAAATTATTATACCATAAAAATTCTAAAAACATATAATTTACACGTTAATACTCAATAGCCAGCCATGATTATCATAATTATTATTTTTTGCTTTGTGACTGTACATCTTCGTTTATATAACGTAACTATAATGAATATGATCATAAACAGAAATAAATTAAAGTCAGAAGATTTGTTTTATCTACTTCATTACTTTTTGTTCAAGTATAATTTTCACAAAACAATATTTTTTCTAATGGAATGAGTAAATATTTCTGGGAAAAATAGGCATTACAAAAAAAGCAAAAGCTTTTATATTTTATTTCTATTATATAATATATTTATACTTATTTCACAAAATAATTTAAGTTTTGCGTAGTATTCTATAAAGATATTGTGTTACATATCATGAAAACTCATAAAATTCAATTAGCACCTTATATATAATTTACCAGAATAAAAAAGCGGAAGCTAAACATTCAATTTACAAGAGCAATAAGTTTAATTACGTATCTACTTTATTATTACCATATGTCGTAAATATTGACTTTTTTCAGAACCTTGTCACTTAACCTAGCGGGCTCTTTATGAAAAAATTATTTATTGAGAACAGTGTTACGTTAAATTATTATTACTAATTATGTCATGACTGAACAGTTTTGAACATTGACTTATTTGCATTGAAAATAATTCTTCATGAAAGAAACTTGTAATGCCTATTGTTATTTTTAGTTGGAACAATATTTCTGGATAAAATAGAATTTGGAAAAAATATTTCGTTCATTTGAACGTTCAAAACTTCTGGTACA
>JAUESH010000015.1:16747602-16758354 GCA_032275165.1 Synergus magnus
AAAACTAAGGAAATAACTAGGAGGACTTTCATTTTGACAATTTTATATGCCATTGTCACTGTCAATTTTTTTGAAGAAATCCGGCGCTAAAACTAAGTAAACTTCTTTTATACCTTTTCGCATCATGTCTATATTGGTTTACAAACCTCAAATTATGAAGTTCCAACTATTAGGTTGATGACTGACTATTTTACTCAGATATGCTACAATCTGCATGTGTTGTTAGTCTTAAATTTGATATCCAAATACAGTATTGCTTGAGTAAATTATGGGACATAGAAGCAATAAGAAGTTATTTGTTTAATAATTAATTATTAATTCGATGTAACCTGTGTTAAAGGATCTAGAAATTAATACGTAAATGATGATGTAACTTTACATACATCCAATTTTGACAGTTACTCTTTTAAAATGTTCTATTTTTAATGTAGAATTTTTATTATTATTCTTTACGTTCCTTGTAAATCTTAAATATTATTATTAGCCCATATATGTCGCTGAAATTTTGGGAAACGACGGAAAATATATTTGCGATTAAATATATTTATATTGTTGTCATGTTTAAAAATACATTCATTACTAATTATTATTATTGTCCATGTGAATAATAATGTGGGTGCATGCTAGAATCTTTTTACAGTTTATTAACACTTCATGCAAAGAAATACAGCTGCAAAAATAATATTTTAAATTATTCTTTTGTTGTTATGAAATATTTAAGATTATTATTTTTGATTTTAAAAAATTGCACTTACTGAATTATCAAATTCCCATGAACATTTCGCGAACTCGTATGCAGCTTCACACAAATCTTCACTTGTCGCTAAAAAATAAAAAAATAAAAATGTAGTTGTTATTTTTAATAAGATAAACAATTCACATTATTACTATACATTATTTATGAATTATGATACCTTTTAATTGACATGATTCTACCATTGTAGCATATTTTTCTGCTAAATCTGCATTTAACATCAAGTCCATTTGCTGGTTCATAGCTGTCCATGAAATTTTATCATTCTTGATCTGCGAAATACATTTTTTTTTTTAATTAACATCATTTTTATATATAATATATATAAAAGTATTATATATACTAATTACCACTTTCATCTTTATAAACATACACTTGAAAAAACACTGCAGTTCTGGGACAGGTGGAAACTGTCCATTTTTAGATGCTTCTACTAGCTCTGTGCATAAAAATGTTTAAGAAATTGTATTTTAGTTTTTAGCAGATACATCATTTTTATTTAATTATCTGTAGTTGAACTATATGTATACGAGTACATACCTTGCGGACATTCAGTCGACTTTATACACGATTTTCTGGGACCTTTAGCAGCATTGTACAGTTGTTGAAGATTCATTTTCTTTTACGGGGTACACAGTTTGAAAATATGCAAACAAAATTAGAAGTTTCATATCTTCATGCTGAAGTGCGATTTTATTCTAGTATTAATTCTTTCTAAGAAAATGACACTTACTCCTTTAACATTTTCTAAAAAGACCAAGAAGAGTATCACTGTTGAAGCAACACATAAAACTTTCATTTTCTATGTATTTTTTAAAATTTATTTTAAAAAAATAAATTTTTTTTTTGAGTACGAGTTGTTTTCAAAACTAATACTGCATGGAGAAAGATTTTAGCTTCTTATATATTCCAAAAAGAAACTGGTTCTAGGGTTGATTGCTGGGTAATTAATTAATTATTACAAAGATTTGAAAGTAATTCTATAGTATTTCTCAGATTCTAAATGAGACTTTGTTTCAGACTACACAATGTTGCACAATGTCTTATAATGATAGGATAAAGTGGTTTTAATACCAGGGAAATTACCGACTGAATTTAAAAAAAATAGTAAATCCTCCTAAGAAAATATTTTTTTTAAATAAGTAAGATTAATTATTCCAAAGATATTTACTTGAATTCACAATTCCTACAATAATAATATAACTTCTACTAAAATATATATGAAGTTGAGTAATTTTGTATTATAGTATATGTATTAATAAGAATATTTGAAAACATATTAGTCTCTAAAAATAAAAATTTGACGGCAAAATATTCGTTTTAAATGTAAATTTTTAATCGGTTTGTTGAGCGGTAGCGACATCTGTAAATTTTCTTTATGGAAAGAAGAATATTTCTGGATCCTGTTCGTAGCTGCATTTCAGAAAATTATAAGCAGCTTCGCAATAATCTTCACCTGAAGCTGCATAAAAAAAATAATTTTTAAGTAATAAGTCATTAAATGATCTAATTAAGAATGGAATTTTACTTTTTAATTACAAACGTGTTTACCCATTTCAATGCAGTTTTTTGCAGCTAAAATACCTCTTTCTGTTTTATCTGGATAAATATCTAAGAGTCCTCTCAACCAGACAGACATTCTCACATAAAAGTTTCACTTTAAAATCTTCATATTAAATTCATGAACACTCACAGTATGCAAAATTTTCATCACACATTTTATATAACACTTTAGTTTTGGGTTATCTTGAAATTCCCCTCTTCTCAACCCGTCCAAAATTTCTGTATAAATATAATAAATTAGATTAATTTTAATCATCCACTCTCTCTTTATCTATGATCTAAAATCAAAAAGTATCAAAAATCAAAATTTATATGAGTAAAAAATAAAAATGTATTTCACTATGATATAAATTTTGTCAGACTAAACTGACTCGTTCTGTTTCCTCAGAAAGACACGAATTTACGAGAAAAATCACTATAACGAAATAAAACATCGTATTTTCAATTAATTTAAAAAAAAATAAATATTTTCTTCCTCCTATACAGACTTTGTGCTCTCAACATTCAGTCATTCTGTGCAGAGTTCTTTGATTTTAAATGTCTTATAAAGAATCGTGTTGTCTTCCCAGACAATTCGAGTAACATTAAATAAGATAATTATTACTGTTAAGTTTTTTCCTTACCGGACAAGATAATTTAAAGTAGAGCTAGCTGGTTAATTTTTAACAAGGAGCATAATTAAGACCCAAAAGTACTTGAAAACACTCATTAAATTTTTTTCAAGTATTTATTACTCAGTTCTTAAATTAATAGTGATTTAAAGCAAATTATTAAACGTTACAATCAATTTATAGAAGCAGAATGTAGGAAGGAGGAAGGACATTAAATTACTTGAGTGTTAATTTACTGAGATGTGATTACTTTAAAACTTTAAAATGTATCTTCGTCTTTAAGATTTGTTCTAATGTCGATTCCTTGTATCGTGGAAAGAACCCTTCGTGCCATCTGGTCAGAATCCACCCTTCGCTTCATTCGCAGACATTCGGCCATTAATCGGAGTGGTACTCTCGCGATGATCGATAATTGAACTGTTTCTTCCCTTCAATTAATTTTACCTGATCTCTGTCTTACTCAAAATATACTTCCGCTTTAATCACTCCGCTTCCAACTGTTTTAGCTCATACAAAAAAATGGAGCTACATATATCAACGGAAATGTGAAATTATGGATTACTGATTGCAGACATTTAGTGATTTAATGAAAGAGAGGCATTTGCACACAATGCAAGATTATATAAAAATTTATCAGACTAAAAAGTGACAAATGCTCTGAGATTTTCATTTAAAAAAAAAAATTGAGTTTTCTGGAATTGTTATCTTCAGCCACTTACATTCCATTTGAAATGCTTTGTTTCTGAAATCTGTATTGATAAGAAAAATATTATTAACAGAAATATTTATTTTATAACATTTTAAGATTTTAACAAAAAAAGAAGCATTAAGAATCCTTACATTCAGATACGTAACAAAAAATGTCCTGTCGCAAGAAATGTAATAAAAGACTAAAAAAAGTGTTTGACTTTAGAACGTGATAACATGTTGATCGAAATTTTTTCAGGCAGTACTTTTAAGCTTCAACGAGCACAAAAGAACATGTTCAATGTTCATCAATTACAATTTGATGAATTTAGTCAAAGCCATTGACAAACGATCGCGCTTACATAGGTTAGTATAAGTACTTTTAAGAGCGAAAGGCCCGGAATGGTAGTGAATTAATCGAGAGAGCCCTTCGTGGTGGAAGGCCCTACCCTTTGTAATGCTAATTAGCTTTCAATTAAAGCTGTAAGCCCGACTTTGGAGTGAGTCAGACTGCCTCCGAAGCTAACTGTGGATTTTCTGAACCGACTGTAGAACTACATGGTCCTAAGGCAATCGGAAGCAACCATGATTGCCGGCTATTTCATACCCTTTTCTCTCTACGCTCTCAATTTTCTCCTTACAAGACAACAGACTCAATTTTTGGGGTTTACGTTATCTCCTCTTTTCTTAGAATGTGGGGTCCATCCTACAATTTATTTTACTTTCTTTGTTTCCTTGAAAAATCCGAATGTATCCGATATGAAAGATGTTCTATTGTTGTAAATAGTCCGTTGAATTTGAATTTCTTCAATTAAACAATTTTAATATCCAGTGTGAAAATTCAATTAATTGCGCGTGCAGAAATGATAATTTATTCCTGTTTTCCTTGAAATCGTGAACGTGTGTTTTCTCGCGTTCGCTCATTTCCTATTAGATGAGAAATAATAATTATCATATCATGAATTCATTTCCAGACGTGCTAATGATAGTAACTTCATTGGATTGGATATAAAAAGGAGAATAAATATCTTTTGCTACCAAGGACGTGGGACCAGATTCTTTAGGAAGTATTTAAAACATAAACTGAACTTGTTTTCCTGAAATTGTTTCTTATCTTATTTGAATCTTGTTTCACATGAAGATCTCAGTAGCGCTAATTATGCTTCAGAGTTATGAGTAATAAAAGATTAATGTAAAAAATTTAGTATTGATGAGGAAAAATTCCGGAGAGCGGAAATAGAATAAAAATTATGCAGATTACGATGTATCTGTGGAATACCAAGTCTTGAGGAATCGATCCTTTTTTATCTACGGGTGCGTTCACATCGGGAAGACGTCGACCTGCATATTTCGTATATTTTGACAGAGTGATTCACTGATGGATTCGAACCACCACCATCTGTACTTCCTCTATGCGTTCCAATGTGTATGGGAGTTTAGTGCATGTTTGAGTGTTAAGGCTTGTCTCGTGCTGTGAGAATCATGGTGGTGGAGATGATGATGTTAATGTTGCTGCTGCTACCAGTGGCTTTCGCCATTAGTGAAGCTCGGGACTCGATGTCGTTAATGTCTTGTAGTTTGATAGACTTTCTTCATCTCGAAACCAAATTCAAGTGTTTTAAACTGAAGCTAATTTTCTCAATGTGTTAGTGATTCATCAAACTATTTTTCTTACGTGTGTTACAACTTTGAAAAGGTGATTGATGCAATTAGTGACAGGAAAAATTCTAATGGGAATTATTTCAGTGGATTACAAATTATATAGTGAGTATGCTTCTTCAATGCATACAAATGGTGAGTTTCTTTTCATTCAAGAAATGATAGGAATAACAAAGGTGTATAAATAAGTGCAGGTTTATTGCATGCCTTCTGACCTCATGTCACGTGTTTCGAGTCACGAGGGCGCCATGACTGCGTTTAAAGTATCGACGTTGTTTAATTAATTATTACAAATTACTCGAGAAAAATTTGACAAGAAAATAAATTGTGAATGATCCTATGAGAATTGGATAATGGTTCTCTTTTTGTTTCTTGGATTACGCAAGAGATTTTTTTAAGGTGATGAACAGTTTGTCATGAATCGTGGGAGATTTCGGTTATTCACATTTACGGAGCCTTAAAGCGACCTACAAGACCTCCTCGCCTTAAATTGCTCGAAAAGGAAACCATGATCCACCAAACAGGAATTACGCTAGCCGCCTTCACGGAATGTGACTTTCCATTTGTCGAATTATAGGATTTTTTCCACATTCCTTGTCGATCCCTTGTCAATAAATGTCGTGATTTTACAATTTAGTACTCGCCGATATCTATTAGATTCGCAATGTGGAAAAAAATTCGCTTCAATGGTGATACCTTTCATGATGTTGGAAATATGAATGGTATAGTTATTTCTGCTATATGAAAATAGATGTAAGATGAATATTCCAGTAATAATTCCCATTTTTTACGTATGTGCTGTAAAATAATTAAACTCAATGGTTTAGTTTATTAAATATTATCTTGAACATATTTTCTTACCATTTTTCACAATTGCTAGGACATCTATTTCTAAGTTTAATAATAGACTTTAGTGGGTTGAGTTTTTAACTTTCTCTAACTGGGTGTAGAATTATTGACTATCGGTACTTCCTGTGAGTCATGAATACTGTGGAATAAAATTAAACTAATTTTGAAATGTTTTAGAATCGAAAATCTTCAGTTATAAGCAATTCTTTTATTCTTCCGTTCGGTCTGCGAATGTGAACTATTGATCGTTTTAACGTTTCTTTACTAGAGTCAATGACTCGACAATTAAAGCAATTTATCGATTAGTGCGCATAATTAGCTTCGAGTAATTAATCAATGAAACTGCATAACTTGAAGACAAAAGTATGTGTTCGATTATGCAACTGATTAAATCCAATTTGTGGAGTATTCTCGCAATTTAAGAGAGCAAAGTAGATTACTTTTTTGAAAATACCCTTAATTTCATGTGAACTAATATTGTAATCAATTCTCAAAAATTGTTTTTGATTTAATTGGCTCTATAGGAAGTTGCAAGAATTGTGATGGATTCCAAGTAGGCATGTCACATTTGCGTGTGGGTAGCGAGCATCGACGAGAGAACCTTTTTGTTGCTCAGGTCGCGAGTCATTTTACAACGGTCGAGTAATTGTTCGGTGAGAGTCAATATTTCACAGAGTCAGTATTTATCCTTTTTTAAAAAGGAAATGCATTTCGGCCAACTTCATGCGTAACCTTGCAGCTAATTTCACGTGTAGTTCGCTTCTTATTCAACGTCCAAATATGAGCAAAAATTCACTCAATTTTTGGACAGTATTCTTGTACTATATTATGTAAGTTTCTTTGAATGTTTTCAAATTCAGATCATTTCAATCGCATACGATTACAGCCTTTAATTGATAAGGAAACGTCTATGTTGTTCTATTTTAATCAGAAAATATTTCAGCCTAAAATTGTCACTTTCTACTGTACAAAATATGTTAAAGTCCCTTTAGTTGTTGTATAATACCATCTCATATTATTTTTAGTCCTTTAAACTTATAATCTTCTGCGGAAAAAAATGATCTTGAAGACAATAAAAAAATCTCGAGAAGTTTAAAAGCGTACAATGCAAAATGTGTGAATCAAATGAAGGTGTGGGGTCGTTTTGCTCGAGTGGCCGGAACTCAAACGCGTGTCAAGGTTCGTTTGCATCGAGGCACACACTTAAGAATATGCGGGTTAGGCACTCGAGCCAATCGTCGCCAATTTCGCACAGTTCCGATCCAGAGCTCGCGACAGATTTCGGAGAACTCGAGGACATAAGTATTTCTCTGAATATTAATAATTTTAAATTCAAACTTGAACCTTCTTTTGATACTTCGAATAAATTATAAAAGCTCCGAACTGCATTTAACAAAATTCCTATCTCTAGAGGCAAACGTGACTTAGGGAATGCTATAATTTTCTTGTCATCCAGAAGATTACTCCCTACTTCTTGGACTCGCAAAAATATGGAACCTATTTACTATTCCCCACAAAAACGTGGATGCATTAAACTTTCCTACTCCCACGAGATTCTCCTCAGGAAATTCTTTAAGTTCATACCAGAATCTTCAACTTCAGACCGCAAATTTTCTGGATGCTTATTTTAGATATTATAAACTCACCACTAAAAAAAACAGTTTGCATTCGTTAGCCCAAACAATTCAACTTGAAATATATTCTGAATGAAATGTTTATTCTTTGGGGGATTCATATATGTCTTAGTGGTTGAGCAAATTTTCTATGCAGAATCCTGAGTGATTTCAGTGACTCTCAATAAAGGGTATTTCATTTTTTATCAACTCAGAACATTTTTTACCTTGGACAGTGTCCATGAACGATGATATGACATACCTTTTCGAGATTGCCCTCTGGAAACCCTTCATGATACAGAGAGATGCTTGCTCCATTTATTCTGACGAGGGTCGGTACAAAGAGAGTGACACTTACCATGGAATATCACATGCGAAAAAGCACCCCAACTCTCACATCGGTTTTTGCCACATTAATACACCACGTCACGAAATTCATTGCCAAGCAAACAATGCTTTTGTTGTTTTAAATGAAGAACTTATTCTGATTCAAGGTGAATCATCAAAAGCACTTTTTTAAACAAAGTTCTTTTATTTTTTAGATTGTGAACGTGTTTGACGATCATGCAGTGTGTCATTGAACTCAATAATTGGTAAATGACGAGACACGTGTATTCAGGCGAATGGAAACCTGATAGTTGCAATTTCTCAATTCCGTTCTCGTTAGATTCTTTGGAATTAGGGTGGACCTTTCGAGGGGTAAATCTAACATGAATTCAAACTAAAGAGGGGCAAAAGAAAGCATATAACCCTACACTGAGTGCCTAACTATGCGTTTAATAGCAAGATGGAATCTGCCTGCAGGCTATTATCCGAACTCTCTAAATTAAATTCACCGTATACAAGTACCCTACCTCGATAAAGGTTAATAAAGACACCCCACTTCTCGAACACTCAGCAAATCGTATTGATCTTTCAAAATTTTCTACTCAATCGAATTTCTCCTTCAAATTAAATACATCTTGCAATTTAAAAATTTAAATTTAATCTTGCAATTTCTTATGCATATTTTTCTAATAGTAAATACTAAATATACCGTGGAACAAAGAAACGTCTGAACACTCGCTTCATTCTACCCTTCCAATTTAAGGGTGGACCTTCAGGATTGCTCCCGAGGGTAAGTTTCAATTAACGAACATTCCACGTACCTGGGGTGAAAATAAAGTTCGTGGCTTGTCGTTGAACGAGATATGCGAAACTGTAATTTTAAAACGTATGTATACTATGTCCACATGGACATGACATAAATTTTATACAGTTAGGCTTGCTTTCGAACTTGAGAGTTGTTAATGAAACATGGACTGAAAAAAATTATTACATATTTTTCGCATAATGATATCCACACTAAATCCGAGGGTATCAATTTGTGATTCAGAAGTGGATCAAAACGTTGCACAATGTAAAAACAATTGACATCTCTGCCTTCCAAATGAAAATAGCCGTAACTGCAGATCGGATAAGTCACCTGCAACTTTTTCATATCTAAAATCAAATTCATAAGAGCTCTTTTTTCTAGTTAGGTTCATAACATTTATTACGTATATCGCATTTCAAAACGCATGTTTATAAACCTAACTAGAAAGAAGAGCTTTTATGAATTTTATTTTAGATGCGAAAAAGTGTCAGGTGACTTATCCGAACTGCTGTTACGGCTATTTTCATGTGGAGGGCAGATCTGCGTAGGAATATGTGAATTTGGTTGTAATTTTCCAATTGTATTTCCATTATAAAACGCTTTGATCCACTTTTGGATCAAAATTTGACACCTTGAGATTTAGTGTGTCAATTTTAGTTTCCCTATCAAGTTTAAATTTGGAATCTTGAACATTGCTTTAATATTTTCCAGTCTTTAACGTTCAATTCTCAAATTTGAAATTTTTTAAAATTTGATTTCAATCATCTTGATAGTCTCATAGATCATAGAATAATTATTGAGATAATATGACGGGAAATCGGAAGCTCCTGTCCTATCAGTTTTCAAAATTACATTTAACGATCGTGAAGGCGATGAGCGTTTTGATTCAAACGCATCAATTAAACTGGGAAACCACAGGATTCTCCCTCAGGATCCTCGTGTTCACCGATATTAATTTCATGTCGTGACAACCCCATCCAGAACGTGTCGTTGCGGGTCTTTCGATGCCAATTTCAAGAGAAATTTATGATGGACTTAACGCCTGAAATTCATAAGCGAAACGAGATCCAGGATTAAAATTCAGATGTTCAATTCCATTTCAATGGCATGTTAATCTAAATGATTTTCATAATTTTTATTTCTGAGTAGAATAAAATTCCCTGCACTCATAATATCAATTTTCAACAGTTAGATCGTACATATTATAGCTGTGCAATAACTGGTGATACGTAGAGTAATATCAGCAATTTTGATTATGTTTACATGCACATATGAGTTAGCAACAACTTAATAGATTTAAGAGCCAACAAATCATTGTCGGCTTAAGTTAGATATATATGACTTCAAGTCGAGAATAACCATTGCGCTTATTGGTACAGATTAAAATCGAATTGCGAAATGGTTTGAGCGCTCTTTGAAGATGACGTCATCCCTCGATTCCGCAGCGAGAGACTGATCAGCATGCGGTAAAGCTGGAGCCAATGGTGAAAGACCATACATAATCAACAGTAGTATCTGTTCCGTTTAATCAAATCAATTGACAATGAGAAAACTATTTGAATAATGCAAAAACCTCTTCTTGAATCTTTCTCCACTTGCAAATTCAACAATAAAGTTATAATCTTTAGTGTATCAGAAAATTTCAATAATAGTAATGTCACGAATCTACATTTCTGAATCACATAAAAGATTGTTTTTTCTTCAAGTTTCTAATACAGAAGTGACTCAATTCTTAGTTTCCGTGAAGTGTTTCGCATAATTTCAGATTAAACATTGAAACATTTATCATTACAATTTCTAATATCGTATTCTTGATGGCAAAACATGTGAGAATGAGTTCAGCAGAAGTTGTTCATCATCGTCATCATCATCATCATCATC
>JAUESH010000015.1:16758454-16770591 GCA_032275165.1 Synergus magnus
CGTATTCTTGATGGCAAAACATGTGAGAATGAGTTCAGCAGAAGTTGTTCATCATCGTCATCATCATCATCATCATCTAGATGTGTCACACGAGATAAACAAAAACTCAACAGGTTATCATTGCACGTGGAACTGCAAAAGCAGAAATGATTCTTTGAATTAATTGCAAGTCTCTGAACTTCCTTTATGAGCATTCAACAATTAAGTGAATATTTTCCCAGGACTTATAAAAGGTCGCAGTGTCTCATATATAAATTTCCTCACATAGCGTGCTTGCTAAATAAAGTTAATATCAGGATAGCTTCAAGTTGGATTTTGTCTTCTGATGAGATTGAAGACTGGATGACCCTTAGAAGTAAATTATACCAACAAAAGTAGGAGATTTCCAAGTAGCACTTCCTGTTTTTCATATCCAAAGTTCATCAATGTCGCTTCGAAATCATAGACCATAAAATCGCAATCAAGAAAACTTAAAGGCTCTGGTCGTAAAAGTAGACACTGGATCTAAATGTATTTCTCATTTTAATAACCTCACCCTGAAAACTTCCTTTAAGAACAATATACAGTTATCTGACATTGTTGTTAGTTCGTAGAATTCTAGAGTATTTGATTTATAAGACAATGGAGTCTATTAGGGAATGTGGAATATTGAATCAGCGGAGGAAATTGAATCTGTGCATATTCTCACTTCTGAATAACGTGAAAATATTAAAAAATAGATTGGGTAACAATATATGAAGAGTGGCCAGAATCTCGGTTGACTACTTTTTCAGTGTTCTTAACTAGGCTATTGTTCATCGCCTACTTTAATTAGCCTATTGTTCTTTTATGAGACAATAAGCCTTCCATAACTTTTTAACACTCGTAAACACAATACTATGCGTATAAACATTCTGTCAGGCTGGTAATAATCATATTTATTTATGGTTTATACATGTCCTTTTTGCGTAATTGCAAATGCATAAATATTAATTTCAAGTGCTGTTAATCATGTCATACTAACTAAATATCAGTTTTTCACAGTTATTATTGTCGATTTTAAAAACTTCATGTAGTATGTTTCTAAAGCATGACTAAGTATTTTTTTTTTTCTTTTTTTGTTACAGATTAACCATGTGCAATGATGTTTTGGAAACAGCAAATTATAATAAACTCTCAGTGTTGTCGTGCAGATTTTATTGACGTTGAATAAATAAGTGTTTCTCGTGTGTGTAACTAATATGACAAGATGTCGTCACTTATCCAGAGGGATCTCGGGACTCAGAAGAAAAGAGATTCTACCGACAGCAATGCATCAAGTTACTTAGTGGTGAGTATTAGAGCTAATCTGAGCAATCCTATATAAGAAATATATTATTAAAAAGCATGTATATTTACAGCAAATTGTTTATAAAATTATAGTTCTTTTACTTTGTCAAATTTAGTTACCATTATCTAAAAATGGTAATATTATTAGTAGCATAAATCAGTTTAAGAATGATTTTCGAGTATGTTTGTGAGAGACAATTTTGAACTGGCCAATAGTGATGAGAAACAATCAGGAACTCAATTCGCTTCCTGTCATGGAACGACATTGCGTGCAGGACGGTATGATACTATTACGAAATTCCGTATGCGCGATACATCTGTATTTGGTAAATCCAGTAATATTGCGCCTAGGTTACATAATATAGACTGCCATCGCATTTGTCCTTGTAGAACGTCTCAAATAAGCGAGGTCTTTTATTGTGAGGACAAAAATTGTGGAAGGCACGCAAAAGCAACACTTCCGCGATAAGACGACATTTGTCAAGACACAAACGATCGCGAGAGAAAAACTCATGTGTTCTCCCCTAGCACGCGTCCCTATAGTTGAAAAAGTTTCCAGCCCCTTCCGCTAAAATATATTGCATCCATTTCGTTATTATCACCACCTTTTTCGCCTTCGGAAACGATATTGTGTGCGAGACAGAAAAATATCCTATTTTTGTTGCATACATTTCAGGATGGAAATATTTGTATGTCGATGTGCGAAAAACAAGTGGAAATGAAATGTGAGAAATGATTCATAAAATGTAGGACATAAACTACATTTAAAGAAAAAAAATTCTAACGTGTATTATGAGATATTAATTCAAAATTGACACGTAGAAACATTTTTGAAATGATTATAATTCGTAAAGTGCAACGACGTGTTAGGCACACCTTGTATGTGACTCTGTAATTTTGCAATTACATGTCCAGCGTATTTTATCTCATTTTCTCCACTTTTTGTTCCTTTGTGGCCGTAATAAGCAATCCCAGCATGCATCGTGCTTTCTTTACCACGAGAGTCGTCAGAACGCCTTACCAGTGCGGAATTCAAATTGTTTCATTGCCAGAACCTCGCCTGCGATAGTCGGATCTCCTTGCTTGTCTCTTCTCTTCTTATACTTTTATTATTCTGTACCATGCGATCGTGTATGCATTGCGAATCAGAAATCAAACCGTTTTACAGCCCTATTCAAGAAGACTTGATTCCTTTCTTCATAAAAACATATAATTGGCATATAATTATAAATTTCGAGAACTTTATACAGAAAGAAAAAGTAAGAGTTAATTTTCTACAATATTAAGATGAGTGTACCGAATGTGAATCAGAGTGGATCGTATAACATCAATTAACACTAATGTATGCAAATCGCAGAGTGAATGTATAGCAGAATTGAGGGTCCGGGTGCAATAACGTCCTATAAATTTATTTCGCCAGGCAGCGTTGGCCCCTGGTCCAACTGCCACTGCCACTGCCCAGGGGCCAACGCTGCGAAAAAAGTTTATAGAATGTTGTTGCATCCGGGCCCTGAATTGTTGGTTGCATTCAAATATATAGTCTAAAATATCAAACATGGTAGATAATGTAGAAAAATAACATATATTTCACTTCTATATATGAAAAGTCGTTTTGCAGTGATGATGCATAGTGGACCCCAAAAGAGAAAACAAAATCTGACCCCGTTTTTTAAAATCGCTCAGACTTATTGCAAAATTATGGCGTATCAATCTTCCGGGCAATCGATTCCATTTCAAATTGATTTAACTGATTCGTTAATTAAATGGTGTGACCTAGGAGCTGTTCGGCGTCGCATTCCGAAATTATCGGCATCCCAGACGACGATTGATGCAATATTAATTATAAGCATTGGTGATCAATCAAAATTCGTATTGAAATGGATGGTCGAGCAGACCTTTTAAGTCCCATTTACATACCGGTCGGGCGGCTGTTTTGCAGAAAACGAGAAGCGAATTAATCTTATCTGGCGCTTAATTTTCTGCAAGCCTTTAATACACTTGATTGCTACGTGCTCTGCTCACGAAATTCACTTTCATTACGAAAAAAATGTGTAATTTTATTATGCAGAAGAATGATATTAAAATTATAGTCAAAATTCGTGAAGCTACCTTTCTTAGTTAAATAATGAATTAATTCAGTTGAGAGAAGTTAATTTCAATTTAAGAAACATTACAGTTTGAAGGTTCACTGTGCTTTATGAAGCTAAGTATATGAGGACAAAACTTCTGCTATTTTTGTGCTATTACACGTACGAAGTGGTTGATCCCTCTATTTTCTCGCAATTCGTGCATGTTCCTTAATCTCACTAATCTCTTGCACATGGGTGATCTCGCGTACCCTATAAAACGCCCATCGCGACCCCATTAATTTACAGAGATGAAGGTTTTGGTCGTTACGAAGGGATATCTAATGGGATAGATATATATTCATGTTCTCCTATTTTCTCTCTATGTACATATATTCCGTCTATACAAACTGCTTTTCTATTATTTACAATAAAATTGCATAAACTTGTTAACGTTAGTCAGTTATTTTATTACGATTGAATTTTGTACAATGTTCCTAATGAAAATCATAATTGAAGTGCCATCTAGAGTTGAATGCGAGGCTTAAATACAATTCAACGTGCATGTCCCTTCCGGTGAAATTAAGTTAATGGTACCATGATGTAATACAACCGTCTGTCAGTCTCGCTAATTATTGCGTCGAAAATTTTACAGATGAGCGTTCAGGCCGATTGTATAAGTCAAATGTCTACTCCTTTTCCAATTAAATTGTCGGCTCGTTCAAATTCCACATCTGTATATAGTATGTACCATACACATTCACCCTTAATCAAGGATCATAAAGGAATAAATAAAATCTTGAAGCATTTCAGACTTCTCATAGTAAAGATATTAAGGCAGTTTAAAAAATTAAAGTCAGAAAAAACGGTGTTCTGTCTAATTTAAATAATTAATTTCGCCACCTTATACACTTCTTCATAAAAATAAAAGACCTTACTATAATTATCTAAAGAAATTTTAACATACTCTAATAGATCATCTTTCTGTGTTTTCCTTTATGTGCAAATTTTATTTGCTGGACCTGCTGCATTATTAAAGAAAACTCTGGAGAACATACTCTCTCATTACACTTTCATCTTGACATCATTATCCTCATGCCGTTATCATCATTTTACCCTTGTTTGTAATAATTTCAGAGTGCCCTCTTTTTTATGGATATGAACCTGCTGCGTGAGAAGGTATTATACAAAGTAACGCCTGTGGATAAAATAATTGCTATATAGCCGAGAGATGAGAGAGTTTGTTTATGGAATATTTTGTGGTTTCCTCTCAAGTTTGAATTTCCAGAGTGCGGTTGGCCGGTACGTTAAAAAGTCGGGAAAACTAATACGAATAAATTTAAAGCAACGCCTTGTATCGTACGTTCTCTCTACAACGACTTCTGAAGCTAGGGAGTCGAGCACTCAGGTTCTCTGGACCACGGCGCTAATAATTTAGTATCGTTTTAGGTTGATTGGACGAAGGATTTATATCTCGGCGCCAATCCGTTCCACTTTTTACGTTCTTTACTGAGGGTCGTTTTGCCCCCACGTAAGGTGTTCGCAAGCTTTTAATGCTAAAAGAACTCTGGATTTATGTATTCTTCTATTTGGGTTAATGTTTCGACATACAAAAACAAGTTTTCCACATAATTCAATCTTAGGAACTATAATACTTCATTTATTAATTTTTAAAAGATCTTTAATTCTGATATAAGGATAAAAACATATATTTCGAGTTTCGTGATGATAGCATTTGTAACAGAGAGGTTTATTTTGCCAAAGTGTGAACGGGTGGTGAGTAACCCATTCGAGCGGAAATGATCGCATCTTTGTCTCTGAGCCAACCCAGTGTTGAAAGGAATCTGTGACGGAAGTTACCTCCTACTCTCTCTCCAGGAATCGTAGCCATTTCGACCTGAAAGCTGGTTCTGATAGATATCTGTCAGCATACCCTTTACATTAATAATACATACTAACAGATAATTCAACTCTCACGATGAGAGATTGATTTTCTGATTAAACTTTCTGAAATTCTCTCGTATTGCAAAACTGATAGCACAATGTACAATTGTACATCATTGCAATTTATTATCGTGACCTTATAACCTCTGGTATTTTGTATCATAATCATATTTTGCATCTTAAATTATTCAGCTAGATTTCACTTCATTTAACTCTCTTTCATACATTTGTTTATTTATTTATTAGTCTTAACTTTTATCTCGTCCTTCATTCTTCAACTAAGGTCGGTACATTTTACTGCCTAATTTAAACCATACACAAAGAAAGTATTTCAAGCTTCGGAAATTCAAAAATAATATTTACAAAGCATCAAATATTCATGTCTGAAGTCTGCGATTTGACAAATCTCGAACGGAAGCTCTTTCCTCTCAGTTCTCCCCTTGCACGACCCTTTTTTTACATCAGCTGCGACTACCATCTTATCAGCAAGATAACAAACCACAGAAAAGAATTTTCGAGAAAAAACGACAGAAAGGTTCTTAGTTCAGAAAAACGATTTAACAAGCCACTTTGTACACGAGTGCGCGACTAGATTGAATTCAAACCTTTTAAACCCAGTTTATTTGAATCACTTCCTTCACATTCTTCAGAATGTACAATTACTCATCTCTCTTCCTTTTTCTCATTCTTATACACTTTTTTCCTGAGCTCCTGAAGTTTCAGGCTTTTCCAGGATATTATGTTTTGATTATAAGTTGCTATAGCAATCTAGGGCTCTTTACCCCATAGGTACGCAGGAATTATCGATTCTCACAGAATTGTAGGTTCCTGAACGACGATTTGACTTGCAGCAAGTTAGTTCTCCTGTATTCGGCTCTTTACTTCAATGCTTATTTCGCATGCTTCTACTCGATTTGCAGTAATTAGTCAGAAGTGAAAGCAGTGCATGCCGCATTCGCAGTTCTAACAGGAACCGGAAGTTCACCGTTCGCTCGGTTACTCGATTTACCGCTAATTTTTTCGGTAGAGTTCTTGAATTTTAAGTGAGGTCTACTGTACTTCATTATTGTAGGTATGTAATTTTATTGTCAGAATGTCAGAGTGCTTCCTAAGATTTTTTGAATGAAGGAACTTTTTCGAGTGACTTCTTATCTTAATGTCTGGTTTGTTAGTTCTCGCTTTCTTTTTATTTCAATATAGGTGTTTAAAGAAATACTATAATAATTAACAATATATATTATAATTAGCAATATATTAGTTTCCAATATTTTTGAAATATGGGTCACACAATTCCTACACAGCGTCATGCTTCGCAGAAATTTTAGAGTATAAGTTAAACATGAGACTCAACAATGAACGGTGGAAGCCTCGGAGGTGGAAACCTACTCAAGAGGAGCACTTATATTCAAATATTCATTGAGCACCTGTGCTCAAAGCGTCATGTTCCATTTGAAAAGCCGGGTACGGAGTGCCAGCTGTGAGTTTATAGTTGATGCGTAACGTAGGTATCGGAAATGTGTGTATATACTTACCGTACGCAAGTTTGTGGCACCAGTGTTATATACCTAGGAACATGTGAAGGCGAGCAAGTATACGAGATAAGGAAAACGTGCACCAGATAACTGACTATCGCAGTCGGGGTTCTCGACCGCGCATCGTATTCTCCATACAATACAGTATGTTTCCATGAATCCTCGACCACGTTTATGATCTTGCATTATTACTGACAAATTTAATAATTCATTTGTCAGGGCGGGGTTTTCCCTGTGGTTTAGTTTGTTGTTTTCTAACTTAAATAATAAATCTAGGATTACGGATGTTCTCACATAAGGGACTCTCCAGAACAAGTCACTTTTGAGAACAGTAACTTTATGTAAGAAATATTTTAGAAAAACAATTTCAGAATAAATCAGAGCAAAAGTAATTAAATTACAAATTATCGAGGTGGTCTAGAATAAATGTTAAGTAGATACTAAACTAATTTTCTATTGTCTCGTTCACTCGATTGTTAAACCTCTTATCTACTGTAATTTGCTCTTTAGTGCACTTTCAAACTGGAGAAGTTTTAATTGCAATTCATTATGCATTGGAATGTTTTAAAGTTGGTAACTTTATAGTTTGGATGCTTTCCGAATCTAGACTTCAAAATTAAATCTCTTTTAAGTGGAGTTAGTTTGTAACTTAATAAATGCGTATTGTAATAAAATATTTTAATTGATATTAAGTATCTTAACTGGAATTTAAAGCCAATTACAAAATATGATCCTTTGAACTTTTTACCATTTCAGATGGTGCATAATAATTACTAATAATAACTATACTTTAGTAATTACACACACATATTATATCTATAGATTTTGTTGCGTGTTCTGCACATGCTAACATGCATTCGCATTGATCATCGACCATAACGTAACGAGCTGACGGATGTCGACAGTGGACGACCATTTAATTGTTATTTCAGGGCGTGTAATTGTTGTTTCTCAATTTAAGCGGGAGAAACGCAAATATTAAACAACCGGGGGAAAAACAATTATATAACCGTATTAAGTGATTTTCTTGCGAACAGATGGTTATTCGAAACCGGAAATGTGACCGAGGTGAACAATTTGTTTTCATAGCTACGAATTTAAAATTAAATTATGTCGCAAGATATTCTTCTTTGTCAGAAAACCAAGTAGTAAGTCGAGAGTACAAATTGAACGTGATTGAAGAACACAGAGAGCTGAATCGGGGGCTTTTATACCAGAATCGTATTAAATTGGGTATGTTTCTCCTTTATAAGGTGGAAGACGAAACTTGGAGAGAAAACCTCTTCTCTAGATTTTCCTTTCAATTTCGAAGAAGTCGAATCGAAGAATTAAGGACTAAGGAGCCTCTCTTTCTTGTAAATCTGTAAAAAAAAAACTTAATTAAGAATAAGATTTATCAAGGAAATTTATTAAAAATTTAAACCATAAAGTTCAGAAATATAAACTAATCAACGTTTTACATCCTGAATTTAGAGAGCAGATTCGAGGCACACATAAAGTGAGAAAGCCACAGTACAGAGCATCCGCCCACATTGTACAAGAAAATTACACCTTAGTACTTTGTCGGCTTATTATACTCATTACACGTAGGGTGAACATTCTATAACAACTATATCTCTGAGCCTGATATCGTAACAATGAACCTAAATAACTACATTTAAAATGAACAACCTACTTATATTATCCATGACAAATTTTATGCTCGATTTATTTTTTTAACTATTTCATAAAAAGGTTAACAGTCATATAATTAACTTATATTAAGGAACTAAAATATTTTTATTATAATTATTATCATCTCAAAGGGGATGAGTTTAAAAATGACTTCTACTTTGCAAGTTCTATGTTTTTTGTTATTGAATTTGATTGAGTGGTAACTTTGTTTCGTGCAATCATTGTTTTCACGGAAGAATCAGAAGTGAATTGAATAAAAATCCAGAGAGGTAGAAATTTAAAACAATTTATTGTGAAGTGCAGGTTTTAGTAGAGGATTCACAATACTACAGTAAACTGGCTGGGTGTAACAATAACGACTGCAACAGCGGCGAGTGCTGATTGGGTCTAATCCGTTTAATTCGGGGAATGAGTTTCAGTGGACCATTTTAATTCGAGTTCGTTCATCGCCGTTCATCGTTCCTCATGAAGTGGCCTCCTTAACTTCACGTCTCAAGTGCCTTGAGCTTGCTTCAATCCCTCGCCATGGATCGTTTATGTGAGACTTTACGACCAATCGAAACTTTTATTTCTCGTTGTTCAACCCTCAGTCGGGAAAATATTTTTTTCCAAGACAATTTCTCTCAACTTCTTGCAACAAATTAGTAAGAAACTTGAAAACACTAATTCAATTATAATATTATAAGAATCAATATAAAGTCACGTAGAAAAGAGATATTTAGGCACACCTTAAAACGTTTACACTTTAATTAATCTAAGAATTGCGCAAGTGTTAGATTATCGCCGCCTTATCAGAGCAAATGGTTTTTAAATTGACTTCCCTGAAATCAGTGAAAGTATTAATTTATTAAGTGTATATAATTCTGAAGAAGTATAAATTATGATTTAAAAAATTGTATTAGAGATATTTATCAGTTTAAAAAGTAAGGCTAATTCTTATTAAACGTGTTCATTTGAATGAATGAATTACAAGCATTCGATATTTGCATATGTAGTATTTACACAAATCATTTTTTCTGTGAAAGCTCGATCAAATAAATCTATCAACATTCGACAGCCAGTATGTCTGGTCAATTTTCTCGATTTACTTTCAGCTCCAATGATTCCATGACTCATATTAAGCGGGATATACCTGCTACAAGTCTGGAATAGATATAGTCGAATGAACCTTCTCTTATTTGATGTAACAAAAATATTTAACACAAATATTTCCAAAGCAGATCAAATGCCAGAGATCAGATATTTCCGTTAAAAAACATTAAACTTTCTAGAATTAATTAATAATACTTTGCGATCACTGAAATTCGCATAACAATAACCATAAGTGCTATTTGATACCTTCATTGGAAACAAAGTACAATTTTCACCCTAGGTGCGTTTTATGCTCACTATATTGCCTGGAATGATGCCTTTACGACCCTAGCGACGAGATCAGTGTTTGGGAGAGCTTTTATAGACTCGAGCGTTTTATGTCCCTGACATACTCGTCACTCTTTAGAAAAACTGCAAACTATTGACAAATTGGGGATCTCGTTTCTCGGGACTAAGGGGAGCTTTTGGAGTGGACCGCGATTATATTTCTGCTATAGAACCTTCCAAACGGCGTAACCTTGCGTATTAAAATCATGTGCGCTTGAAACCATGGCTACGCCCCAAGCGCGCATCAATAACCCCATAAGTCTATAGCAAAGTACATAAACGAATGCCCAATAAGTACTCCATACGCAGACACACATGATATTTGCACATACATGTAAAATAAGGCTATTATAATACGCCTACATATCTGCGATGCCTTTGTGATTTCAATAATGACCTGACCTATAAAAAGAGGGAAGTCTTTTTTTATGGGTAAACTTAAGATTCCTTCCAACACTTAGGTTTCAGGCAATTATAGTCTTCTCGTGTGATTATTAAATATTTTGATGAATGTGCAGGAGTTTATACTTTTTTTTTAAATATCTTTAGTCTTTTATAATCAAGGCCCAAGATTGTTTATTATAATCATATAAAATTGCATACAATTTTAAAATAAACTTCATAATCAATATGTGTATGTTCTCTATAAAAATTCAATGGTTTACACACCAACATACTTCCTTTATGTAAGGTTTGTTAACGAGCACCTTATTCACCAAACACAATGGATGTGTTTATCGAGTTTTTCTTCGCAAAATATATGACCTGCCTATCATATTACAAGGAGGCATTGACCGATTTCTATCGATCAATGGCCATTATTTCGAAAGTTGTGTCTCGCTTACATGAACACTCACACAATTAAATTGCCCGGACGAAGCTACATTTCTCTTGAATCCGCGCATCATTGCAGGAAACTGTTCAAATAGATACGTGTACATACAGCAAGCTATAGGCGTAGAAACTTTATCGGATATCTTCGGCCGGTTCAATATTGACTTTGGGAAAGTGCCCCGGGGAGAAGCCTTCTAATTTTCCAGATTCGAGCCCCAATGACGAAATGTAAATACACGAGTATAAGAAGGAACTATTACTATTGCTTGAATGTCTTGTTACAAAGATACGCAGGAAGTTAATGATAACTTCCTGCAAATTCTGAGTTCTATAATTTTAAAGTTACGTTAAGTTTGCCGATTTATAGAAAGTTAGTAATTTTGTGACGAATAAGGGATCACGGATATTGTGAATTTTGAAACGTACAATGCACTTTGCTAATTTATTTATGAAAGGAAAAAAGTTGTGTGATATAAGCATTTCAATTTCAATGTATCATGTACGTGTACGAATTGTGAGATTAGGATAAGGATCGAGCCATTACTTGTAAGAGATAATATTCGAGTTATGAATTGGTGAATGTAGAATCGTTTTTATCTTAATTTTCATGCATGTAAACGAATGCCTGAAATATCTAGAATTACCACTTGACCAGCGAATTATGTTTCTTTTCTTTTCATAAATTTAAGTAAGCGAACCATAGAGGTAACTTTGAGAAAGTTGAGTTTATAATCTAGAATTAGAGTAATTTTGATATAATTGACGAAACTAAATGATTTCATTATTTGAAATACATATCCATCATATTTTAGGTCAAATAAAAAAATAATTAAAAAGAAGGAGCAATTTAAGCAATAGAGAGAAAATTTTAAAAAGAATCACGTTTATACATTTAATGTTATAATCTGAAGCCTCACATGGTTTCATATCCAGAGATTAAATTAAAGGCAAATATTAATCAGCGGGTTTCATACACCTCGAACTTTGTCTATTTAATCAGAGATCTCACATCAGAGAAAAAAGTGTCACGTATTTCCATTTAATAATGTACTCACTTTCTCTCCAGCTATATTTACACAGTTCCTCTTTTCCATTTTCTCCTAATCCAGGCATAAAATGGGCGCCTGAATAGAAAATTTGAATAAAATGTCTGTTTACACATAAAATTAACTTAATAAAACGTTAGAGTGTACAGTAAATTTCTGACAGGAGTTCTATTAAATAGAATTTAAATAAGAAAATTGTTACACTCGTACCCCGATGTTAGCGCAGCCACGGGGGTTGAGCGCCTACGAGCGGGGTCAATTAAAATGCGATGAGCGAGCACTCTCAGGTCTAAACTCAGGACCGCATATATAGA
>JAUESH010000015.1:16810185-16821869 GCA_032275165.1 Synergus magnus
ATAGTCCATTAATTCCTCGTTCTTTCAGCATAAAATGCATTAAGTAGAAAAGGTACATTTACACCATTTACAAAACGCCTTGTCCCACGCCAGAAGCTTATGCATTCAGAATCGATTTTCAGCTTACAATGAGAGGGTTGCCAGAGGACGATTTTCTCTCTCATTTTTTCATCGCCCCTTCTCTTTTTCCTTTTTCACTAAACCCCCACCCTACTCTTATTTCCCCTTTTTACTCCAACCCATTCCAACATCATGTAAAATATGAAGTGTGCGTCTCCGCATCTTTGTCAGGATTCACAATAGGAGCAATGGGGTTATACCATTCATTATCATACTGCCTGATTTTTACATTGGGTCAGAGGATTTTAATTTTTTGCTGCAAGACGAATTTTATATAATTAAACAATTTAACCTAAACTTATTATATATTATTTTATTAATATTATTATAAGTAATTTTCTCTTAGAAATTAAATTTAGTTACATTTTTTGACACTCAGGTTCATTTTTCCTATTTTATAATTTTAAAACGTAAATAATCACATTTAAGTATCAATGTCGTAATAATAAAATTATATCTATTATAAATTTCCAATAGGCAAACACAAATAATAAATAATTTCAAATAATTGAAGACAATTTTTTTTTAAATTCCAATTCTCGTTCTAAAAAATGTTTATACACGTGACTAATGTAGTCTTGATAAAAGAAATTCGATTGTGCATATGTATATAAAAAATGCCATAAAAATCTCAGCTCTTGAACTGAATTATTAAAAACGGTCGTAAACAATCTAAGCTAAAGTGGCACCCCGGCGTTTTTTATAATCGAGCAAGGGGTTGTTAGAGGAAATGCCTTTCGGATGGAAGAAGGGCAAAAGCCCTTGACAAGGGCGTCAAGAGGGATGGTAAGTTGTCTCTCAGGCGAAAGGCGACAATAGAAGGCCCCATTTTCGTCATTGTCCTGGCGTTATGAAGTGAAAAATGAAAGATAGCGATTTTCTTAATGTGTACTCTCGAAGGTAATGCAGAAGGCACAAAATCCTTTTCCCTATTTCTTCTCTTTTATTCAACCCCTTAATACATTTCACATCCTCCTTCGAGCAAAAAGTCTCTCACCTCGCTTGCACGTGGAAATTTACACGACCCCAAATTCCAAGAGACTCTTTGCTTTTTCATTTTTTTTGTTATATATATATATATAAATACGAAACTGCGCGATCACGTGAAGACGTTGTACCTCAAAATAGATGAAGCGTAGGGTACTTTACAAAATTTTCAGTGAACCTCCTACAATGGATTATGAGAGATAAGCCAACAGGGGTTGCCGAAGTTACCGGGGGATACTTGAACCGAGGTGGATTCGCGTGAGTCGATTTACGACCGATACTATATCATATTTTAAAGCCGCAAGATCTATTTGTTTCGCCTCCGCGATGAAAACTTTTCGCACTCCATGTGGCACTTGCCAGTTTCTCAAGGAGTTTTGTCATGAGGCTTCCAAAATTTCGCTGAAAAAGTGCCCGTTGCGTGTCAAGAGCACAATTTTAGATCAAGAACTTAACAAAGAGAATGTAAAATTTTCAAGTTTATTCAGAATATTTATATTTATTATCAGGGAAGAGGAAATAAATGAATAGAAGCCAATTTCATTCATTCAATTTTTCGCGAAGGGATTCAAACACTACCGTAGAGAATTTTCAGTGAGCCATCTATCAAACACATCATTAAATTTAGATTTTCAAGCCTCAAATTCTGGCTTCCCGCGTTAAGTGTAATTCCTCAAGCAAATTCGATTCCTGTTAATTGAGCGAAATCGTCTTAGTAAATCATGACAAGTAAAGAGGGACTCGAATCTCGGGAGAGGGGAAGAGTCAAGAGGGTCCAACGGCGAAACTTCGAATTGAAAGCAATTAGCGTTAAAGTCTCGCTAATTCAAACTTCAGCGCCAATTGGTTTTCTCGACAGGAATCACGTTCAGTTCTGAAAGACCAGGACGTCTTTCCAGAAACTTGGATCCTTCGAAAGTAGTCCTACCGATGCATTTTTTTCTTTCACTTAAAAAAAACGAACCTGATTTAATTCTTGGATTATTCACAAATAATATAAACTTGTAAGATTTTTTGCTAATCATTAAATTTATTTTTATGTTGCAGGTAAGTCTTTCATCGCAAAAACTCTTATCGGTTGTTAATGAGAAGATATTCCAAACTCCTCAGGAAAATAGTGTCGCAGGTATTTTTATTTAAGCTGAAAGAAGTTTTTTGGGAACTTCTTCTGAAAGAAGCTTAGTTTTTCGAGCTATTATAACTTGAATTGAAACATAATATTAAAATATGTATATTTGTAATTTATTTTGTCTTCTGATCAGAAGAATCGTGAACTCCATTAGGCCATTTTCTTTTCTAATATACACATGGAAGCCTCGTCTACAATGTAAGTTGGATAAGTTCGCTGTCCGCATAAAGTAAAATGCATATCACATTTGAAGTTTCTAATTGCCTTCTCGGGAAGATTAGCGAACAAAGAAGTCACAGTTGGCTATTTGTGGACCCCGACTAATCGAGACTGGTCGTCGATATGACCTTCACTTTCGCAAGATCTCCTTACAAACTTGACGAACAGCTCCTGGTTCTTGTCGCGATGAACTCCTTTCGCAATCATCCCCATTTTTCCAACTCCCTTCTGTAAAGAATTTGAATTTGCATACGGAACAACTTGCTCCAGCTGCTTCATTCAAACCTTGCACATTTTACAACCTTTTCTTATTTTTAAAACTTTAAAATATGTGCACTTGAAGCGAAAAGGAATCTTTTCAAAATTACCTTGCTTGTTGCAACAACCTTTGGTTAAAAATTTGTATATATTTATGGTTAAAGCGATCGCTTTGAACTAGATTGTAAAAATAGGGTTATAAGACCAAAATTATAGTTCTGGTTATTATAAGGAACAGGTCAATAAAATTATAATAACCAGAACAATAAAATTATTCTTAACTGTATTATTTCCATATAGATAGTAAATGTTGCAGTATATTACTTTCAGGGTGAGAAAATTATTTGTGAATAATCTAAAGACACTTGAGGCTTGCAAGGTAGAATACTTCCTCTTTTTTGTGTGCAACAAATATGTTTTGAATGAAATAAAGGTCGTTGTCAGTGCTAACGAAAAGGAAAGCGCCAACAGAATCAACTGTGCGTCAAATGAATCCTTTTCGTCTCGAAAATACTGGAAATTCCGGTTCGTATGCTTGACAGATTCATTTTCTTGTCCTTCACTTTATGGTACAAACGAGTCCTGGTCATCCCATTCCTGTGCTCTTCTTTTTTCATACGTGGTGCTACCGATAAAGAAAAATCCACGTTCATTTCGCTTTTAAAAATATCCCTAATTCTATGTGGTCAGTTATAATTACGAAAGTACATTTTCTCATGGATTCAATAATTTTCAACTTTTTAGACCCAAAGCACACAGTTTACATGAATATTAGAAATAACGGTATGTTATTAGAATTTCTAGTCTATTAATTGTGACTAGACTTGACTGCTTTAATTACACGTTGCTGTAATTTATTTAGACTGCCGAAGTTCGCTTCCTTTTCAAAAACTGGATGCAATTTGAAACCGGTTGAAAGGTGGAAATTCAGTTTCACGTTCCATAATTTTACTATCAATTTTATAACGCAATATTTCATTTTACTCTTAGGTATAGTTAACATAATAAATATAAATAACTTAAATGAGAAGAAATAAAAATATAAAGTAATCTAATATAAATAATGAAATTGTAATGCAGACCTAGAAATCTAGACTAAATATCAAAATGACATATCAGGTCAAAATTTCTAAAGGAAAATATTCAAAACATTTTCTAGTTGATTTTTATAATTTTTTAAATTAACGTTTAATGATTTGAGATCGCCAATGGGTTTTCACATGCCTTTGATTGAATGTAGTTTATTTTTAAACATGATCTGCTTCGATTTTCGCGTAGGCATTAAGAAAACTCGTAGACCGCGCGCGTGACGTCAAATAAACTCCTAGACTTGAGGCAAATACTAGACGCAAACTTGTTAAATAAATTAATGGGTAATGCAATCTATTTTATTTTCTTAAATTGATTTCTAAATAAGACAATGATAAGGAGGATTATTTCTGATTTTAAATGTAGGCTACTTTCTTAAATCAATGTCTAATACTCAATCCGAATTAAAAGAAAACAGTTTGTTTTTTAAGAAAAATTCCATCGTATTTATTAGAATCGCGGATATCAATTCCATTTATGGTATCATGAGATATTGGATTTCTACATTTCCTATCAAATAATCCTTTCTTTTTGGACGATATAGGAATCTGCTTTAGTGATTGAATTGGCTTCAAAAATTCGATAACAGACATTATGTCAACTCCAGTCATTTCCCAATATTCACTTACCAAAGAACTCGTTTTCAAATAAATTACTTGTCCATCTTCATGTGTCATACACAAAAAAATAAACCTCTTGATTACAATTTTTAATGAAAAAAAAAACTGATTTATATTCTTGACAGCAATTATCTTTTGATATTGAAATGTATAAATCAGGAATACCAATTCTATAATAAATTACAAATGACAATTTAATAACTTAATATCCAGAAAAAAGATGGAATTGTAATATACACTTCACTCAGAAGGTTGATAAACGATAATAGGGCTTATTTGCTGATGTGGCAGAAACCTTTTTCCAGTTTAGATCATTTACTTATATTCTGGTTATCAGCAGATGTTTATATAGAACAAAAGTGCCGATACTGTTATTACCATTTCTGTCAATACAGGTGGTATGTTTGCGCAGGATCATTAGCCTGCAAAATTTCCGGTTCAACGACTCGTTTGAAAGCACCCCGAAGCCATCTTCCTGGCAAAAGCCCTTTTCGATCGATGCTTACCTCTGCAGTTCTGTTTCCAGAGTTGTAAAATAACACAGCACCGGTAATGAAGACAAATTCATGCTTTGAGACTGAAACACTTTTGCAACAAAATTCCCATGATTGAACGATGCAAGTCGGATTAAGCGTCAGTTTAACATAAGATACTCGGAGATGGAGATAATAGGGGACTTTACTCTGTTATTATTTAATTTTCTTTCTCGTACCTTCCGCATCTAAACGAGTGATGATTTCGAATCAATCACTACTGTGCATGCCTCGAGCAGTAACAGTAAACGCTGATCTCATAATCAATACAAAAGATTGCGAATTCATCTGTTTTATGAGA
Organism: Synergus magnus; assembly: GCA_032275165.1. NCBI lineage: Eukaryota > Metazoa > Arthropoda > Insecta > Hymenoptera > Cynipidae > Synergus > Synergus magnus. The sequence goes on from JAUESH010000015.1 coordinate 16,815,442, forward strand.
AAGAGGTGTTTGATGAAATTAGATGTCTCTACTGAAAAAAATAGGAAGAGATAGAAATGGAATAAGAATGTCCAATGTTATTATTAGTACCCGTGTGGAAAAATTTTGGGGAACTGATCGGGCCCACATTAGACCGTCTGATTGGTAATGTGGAGCTAATTAGACAGACTAATGTGGTGCTAAATAGAACTTTAACGTTTTTATACTTCATAGGACTAGACTAGATGAGCTAATTGGGTGCCAAAGTAGGTTATTAATTGGGTGCTATTGATTAATATTTAAGTATTAAATATTAATACTGGTATTTAATGTTTAATATTTAATACTTACATATTTAAATATTTAAATTTTATTTAAAGTAATATTGCTTTAGCATCAAAAATTGGGCTGTGACAACAAAATAGAATCAACAAAATCATTTTGTTGCCATTGCTACATTTATTTTCTCAGGGTAATGTGATGCTAATTAGAATTTTGCTTTTTCTGCCTAGCTTAAGATGAGGCAAGCTATTTGAGTTATGTTTTATATATTTCTATATTTTCCAATTAAGTACTTACCATATATTTCAAGTATTATAATTAGAAGACCACTAATTTTTAATAAAATATAAAGTGTATATAAATAATGTGGACCTGATAGGGACCTAATTAGACCATTTAGATTAGTTGGACTAAATTCAGCCCCAATTGAACTTAATACTCCTCCAAAATTTTTCCACACAGGTATTACTCTCGCATAAATCTCTAACTTTCTACTCGCACTTTTCCCATAGTATAATGTTACTTCTCCAATTTATTTGAAACGAGACACCTCAAGTCAAATAAGCAGATCAATCTTAGAACCGCCTTTAGATTTGCATTTGCACAAGTAAGGAGGGGATTTCGATAAGATCTGGGCTCCACAAAGAACTCGGGTATAAAATCGCGAAAGCTTTGTTTTTTATTTTTATTTAAGACCTTAGGAACGGCGTATCTGTATTCCGCAAGTGATACTCGTTGGCAATGCTGAATTATGTGCAATACGGTTGATCGCGGAGGAAAGCAAGTGGTGGTCAAAACCAGAGTGCTCGATCCCTTCACGCCCGGCATCTGTAGGCGTAAAACTATAGGAATATAATAAATATACTCTCACAGTTTCACGATCGTAAGCGATTTTACATCGACACTGTTATTCGCAGGTCCAAATGTCTATACGCATCGACACATACGTGAGTTGCTTGTGAAGGTGTGGGCGTTAACAATCACAAACGTACACTCACACAAACATAAAAAGGACCATGATGCGTTGCACATACATGGCAAGCGAACTTACCGGTTACACACAATAGGGTGGAATTGTATAGGGTGAGATAAAGTCACAAACTAAATTCATACAATTGAAAGTGATGCCAAGATTTTCTAGCAAGAAAATATTGTTAATTGTTCATTGTTCTTACGTGAAATATTTATTTCTGAATTGAAACCATGCGTCGAAAAAGATTCTTACTAACATTGCAAAAAAAAACGTTCTTTTATATGAAATAAAATTCTGAACATCAAAAGCTTCAATTTAAGTAAAGAAAGTGAAAGTGGAAAGTCATTTTTTCATATAAAGAATTTGAGTTGCATAATTGGCTAGGTATCATCTTGAAAATAATTTCATTAGCATTCGCTTTAAAGCCAGGAAAAGAAAGGTAACTTTGTATAAGATAATTTGTATTCAACATCATTATGAACTTTTACGCAAACAATTATTTTAATTTAATCGATAAAAAAGTTATATTTCTTTTTAAAAAATCGTGAATTTGATATTTAACAACTTTCCCTCCCTATTTAAATTGGAAACAAAAATCTCATTCCGTCACACCGAGACAGCAGTAGTTAGTAAAATTTTTCAAAGAATTTTGCACCAATTTTAACATCCATATATAGTTTTTTAAAATAATTCTACAACTCATTGAAAAATGAAATTGATAATTGATTATAAAATACATGATTTAACTATTCCATTTCCCAACTTTAAATTGTAAAAGTGCTTTGCTAACCTCATACCTAAATATAGAACCCCCTCTACTAAAACCACTTACAAACCCATTAAAAATAGTCTATTTTATCTCCAATCGAATAAATCCTTTCGATCATATTTCCTTTAACTGAACACCATAATGGATAAAAATCTACACTGCTCCAGTGCTAGGTTAATCGCGACTAAGTGGACTAGGGCAATTTATTAAGCTAATCCCACATCGTAAAAATAATACCGCTAGATCATATTTAGATCTATCATTGCAACACATGATTGAACACCATGAGATTCACAGTTGCAATTTGGCGTGAATTTCAGGACACCCCGTGTACATGCATAAGGTGCCCCGTGTCTAGAGTCTCCAGATGAAGGGACTATAGTGTTTAAACACTAAGGAGCCAGTCCATTCGCGACCGCCAGCCAGGCAAGACATTCGGATCTTTGTCTGGCGCACGCCTTCTATAAATAATTTACCGATCCCACAGCTTGATCCTCTTCGTTTCTTTTCTTCCTTGCTCCAATCGCCGGTACCAAAAAAACGAACCGATTCGACAATCGCCAATTCTCGTGCATCTTCGAACCAACCCGAGTCAAGGTTGCCCTTGACATCCTTTACAAGAGGTTGGGGTTGCCAATTATTTCGCCACTACCACCTTATCGGAAACCACATCTTCTAAATCAATGCATATTCTAAAAGAATAGTTCAATTCTTTCACCAAAGAAACAAATCAAATAACAAATAAATTGGGCATAAACTCTGAAGATTTTTTTCAGAATATAAGAGTGAAGTAAAAAGTGAAAGATTCCTTGTTCTTGCAGCAGAATATTTTCCATTGAAACAAGAGCCTTAGTGTAAAATGGTGCAAAACATAAAATCGTGAATCATGAACTGAGAATGTTGATGAAAGTGGAAAATTGTGATATCCACATCAAAGGGAGTCGTCTCTTCTTTGCAGAGCAAGTTCCCGGCTTTTATCTTCGCCGGAAGTGATAATGTGGCATTAATACTCAGATTGTATGCGCCTAGTGTTTCGTCGACAGTTACGGCGATAATTTTTTCCCCTTGTTTCCAAGCACACAATGTGCTGAAAATGATTAAAAGACGTTTACAATGTGTGCTTTTGTGGGAAGATATATGAATGGAAATATCGTTTTTGTTTTCTTCTGTAGTCTGCTCTCTGCAGCTTCTTTAGATTCTTTCTAGACGACTTCTTCCCGAAGACCCAACGAGTTCCCAGAAGGGGAAATTATTGAAGCAAATGAGGTCTAATCAATTAGAGTTCAAGGATATTAAGGCCCCTTCATGTTCCCTACATGAAGTTTTATTTTTTTTTCTTATACTTGTAACTTTTTTACTTTTTCGTATCTATTATTCCTTCAAGGTTAGATATTTTTTATTTATTTTGTACACTTAGGAATAAAGAAGTGTTCCGTGTTCCTATCTGTACAAAATTTATCAGCTTGAAAAACGATAAATGACAAGTTGTTTCGTTGGCTTGTAAATCGAGAAGTGATAAAAAAATGAAAGGAATGGTCAAGATTACGAGAGAAAGGTTAAGCTCTGAACGTATGGTAACTAAACATTTTTTAAATAAAGATACTTTATAACTTTGTAAAATTAGCCTTTCGAAAAGTAATTTAGATTTTGCAAGACCTGTTAAAACGGTCCCTTTTATATTAAGGGCATATCATAAACATACATCTTTTGGTTATTAATATCTGAGAGCAAAAGAAGCACCTTGTCACTAATCGTTTCCCAAATTGATAAGTTACTGGGGGAAACACGGAAGACTTTAATAATCTAGAACATGACAGAATAAATTAAAATTCGGAGCTTATCTTTGCTTTTTTTTCAATGAAATATCTCGAAAGGATTAACATTCTTTAAACTTTTTTTTCAATTTTCAGAGTCTGAATACATAAGAGCTTTGCAAAAAATCTTTCTCACCTGATAAAAAGCGGAATTTAAATTTTCTGCACCATCGCCCATAATTTCTACTCATCAGAACCCTCTTTTTCTTTACGACTTTTTTATATGATCCAGATAAAATATTCATCGATAACCGGTTCCTTGTCCCGCAGAAGTTTGCTACAAAAAGACGCCTCCCCTGTGTTTTTCTGGGGCGAAAAGAAGCTCTAAAACGGTTTCGCAGATTTCACGGTTGACCCAGTGTTGAGAAAGATCGAGTGTAAAATCAATTTCAATCGGTTAGAAAAACATAACAAGAATTCATCAAGCGAATCACACCACATCCTGTGTCAGGATAAAAGGGACTAATAATCAACGACAAATCACGAGGAACTTTGTTGGCCCATCAGGAAACAAAATAGGAAGATTATTGATGGGAATTGTTATTGAAGTTGTTTTATCCACAATGTAGTGACTGATTTTAGTAGGGTGATACATATGAAAATGATTAACTCGTGAATAATGCATTAGATGTGTTGTAACTCAGACTTAGAGAGTCTTTACCTTTGGATTTTAGTTTGATATTTGTTATGATTTTCGGCTTGAGAGATAATAATCATAATGTAGTACTTTGAAAGCCCACGCACCGAAGTAGTAGATTTGGTAGTTAAAATCAACCGTAGAAAATTTGCTTGCTGACTCAGTCTAAGCGAGAAGAATAACTATTTTGTTAGCGAACTTAGTGATGCTGAAGGTTCTCTGTTTATAAACAGATTTTTTAAATAGATCATTTCTTGCGCAATTTAAACGGAAGGATTTCTTTTTATGAAATTGTAAATAACTCTTTTCATTTTGAAGCAGGCTAACAAAGCATAAAACGATAATAAACGAATTTGAAGTATTACTCGTGGAGATGAAAAATGTAAAATACAACTCTCATTAAAGAAAATTATTGCAAGGAATGAAAAATGTTTGAAATGGGAGAACTGATGTTTGAAGATCAGTAGCAATAGTAGGTCTTGATCTCGATTAAGATTTGATTTCTTGACTGGCCTCGCAAACATGGAAGCAATCGGATGTCTCTTTTATTCTTTTGTTTTTTCTTCTGCCTTGAGGATTGAGGCTCCGAGCATCTCCGAGGCCGTCCTCTTCTCTCTTCTCGATCAATGTTTTTGTCCACCTTTTACATTAAACGCAGCTTCGATGCTTCTGAGTTAATAACAATTATCCGCGCTGACAATCAATGCAAGGTTATCATGACGTTTGCGTTCAATCTCGCTTCCACATTCCTCGAGTTGGTTTTGATGATGAGAAGTCTTATCGAAGTTTTTATCCAAGTTTTTATCGAAGAATCTTTCATAAAAGGAAAGGAATCTCGGAAGCTTCGGGGTTGATTAAATTTTATATATAAATGGACATACATTTAGATCTCCCTTAAAACTTCCATTTACTGTTAACAGCGCAAAACACTTGAAGCAAGCAATAAAAATCCATCGATAAAGGATAAAGGAAAGTGAAAAGGAAAGTGGAAAAGGTCAAGAACACAGATGCACTCTCAAGTTCCTTGGCCTATCGTATCTCATGGAGCGAGGTTGAAGCTCAAACGGGATTGATCATGATCGTGACTCGCCGGTGCGGCGTTTATATCCCGCTGCTCGGATAATAAGATAATCCGTGCGTGCAAGAGCACAAGCCTCGAATTCATCGCGACATCAGGGGCATCGCATCGGTTGCAGCAACGGGAACCGCTTTCTCCCGTCCGGATGCGAAATATGAGCTCTAAATTTAGCGGTAAGAATTTTCGTGGTACGGGTGGGCAACCTCCCTGTCGCCGCGTGCTTTTGGACACTCTTGCTCGATTTTCGCAGATGCAATCCCGAATTTATGCGAAACGAGGGGTCTGAGTACCACAGGAACTCTCTGGACACGAAAACCGCAACAACTCATCGAGCCTCGAGGCTCGTGTCGCGTTACGCGCGTCAAGTGCTGACTGCCATGTAATTACATGCGAGTTAGTTGTGCTGATAAAAGTTTAGTGCGAGGGTGAGTGTACGAGTGACCTTGTATCAGACTGCAAACCTGTCCTCTCTGCATCATTTGGAATTAGCGGACGCAAAGGAGATAAGAAAAATGCTGATCACTAAATATACGACGATCCTGCTACAGTCCACCAATCAGCATCTCATTCGGTGAGTTACGGATTTATAATGCACTTGTCCGTAATGTCAAAATTATTCCAGGGTGTCTATATACCCACCCAGAAAAACCTGGAAAACTTATAAAAGTTGTTTCTTTCATAAACGAAGAGAATTTATTTAATAATAATTTGACCGTGATACATATTAGTACTCTTAGAGTATAATGTATTAAATAAACATTATTTTGAAATACATCTGCGATATCACTGTTTTATCATCCGTTATACTTTTTCCAAATTTAAATAATTATAATTTAAACGTTAAAATGTATACAAAAAATGTGGTCTCACAATTATTATTAGATAATTCTGTAATC
>JAUESH010000015.1:16858007-16868265 GCA_032275165.1 Synergus magnus
AGGATTCTGGAATTCCCCAAGAATATAAAATATATAAATTGCTTATGACGCTCTTAAAAACATTCTCTCAAACATTCTGAAAATCTCACAAAATTCCTAGAAACCTCTTGAAATTTCATGTAATCCTTTAAAATTCAACAAAATCTTTTTAAAATATTTTAAAATTCAATGAAAATACTCGCATTTCCCTGACTTCCTTAACAAATTTTTTTTCTCTAACTTTTCCCTGACATAGTTACTTTTAATCAGTATTTTGTTCAAAACTAGTCACTTTTTATGTTCAATATTAGTCAGTTTTAGTCACTTTTTAGATCAAATTAATCACTTTTGTCACTTTTTTGAGGTACATTAGTCTGTGGCAGCCCTGAACATATTTGAAACGTACTTCTTTCATTGCTGCTATTTGTAAATTATAAATGTACCAGAAGTTTTGAACGTTCGATTAAATCGTTTTCTATTGCTAAATGGCAATGAAACAATTCAATAAATGCTCTTACGTTCATCACCATATCTCCCCCGGAGGACTTGATAATTTTACCCACAAACTCGTTGTTGAACTTGTTGAACATTTTGTCTTACAACGAGTTTGGGGGTGAAATTAAGCAATGGTCCGGGGAAGATATGGTAATGAAACTTTTTTTGGTATCACAGTTCATCATTTGCTAGCAATATTTGGAAAGAAATCTGAGAACAGAGCATTTAGAGGGTGCTTAGAAATTTTTTTTTGAGAACTTTTTTTTTTAGAGTCCGGGGGTTGTAAAAACACAATCGAATGAAAAAATCGAACGTGAGAGCATTTTTTGTATTGTTTTATTGCCATTTAAACAATAGAAAACAATTTATAAACGAATTTTTAAAAATTTAGATTTTCGTTCATAAACATTGCAAACGGCAGTTACATCTTTTTAATTCAAAAGTTGGGGGATTGAAGATGTTCGATTTAAATTCTCTGATTGCAAATGAAAAATGGAATGTTGTATCTTGTTACGAGTGAAATGTAATTATAAATTCACACTGACACAGGGGTGGTTTAGACTAAAGGGATTAAACAGAAACGTGAGATGCATGCTGAGTAAAATTAGCTAATTGCCAGTTTACTAATTACTCGTGATCAAAAGTTTACGGATTGTTAACAACTGAGCCAAACGAATCAAACTTTCACTACATTTTAAAGAATGTACTACACATTCTATTTATTATATATATTGAACAATCAACTTAGTTGAATCCTCGTTACTTGTTTTCTTGACTCGTGATCATTCATGATAAAAAAAAAAAGTTTTTAAGACTTGCATAATTTACTACCTTTTTTACTTTTAAATATACTCTTCTGTAATTAAAATGAGAATCTCTACATCTCTCGCGACATAAAACGACTATAAAGATTTGTAATCCGGAAACAAGATACAATCCAAACAGAGTAAACACAGAACGGTCGTCGAAAGTCGAAGTCGTGAATCGTGAACCAAGCGCAAATATGGAAATTCCAACGGAGTCGTCCCTTAATCCTCAATTCAGGGGTGTAAATCCTCCCTTAGGGATACTTTGTGACAATACACTCTAATACCGCATTATATTCCCGTAGGGTTTTACGAATGGGCCAGTGGGGTTATCTCAATTTGCAGTCCATGCGAAATTCTCGATTTACTTTTAATGGTATCTGGACTACATCCGCAACTTCTAAATCTCGCTTCTTTTTTTGCCCCCTTTTCGATTCGCGAGACCGTGAAATATTCGATTTTCGCGCAACAAAGGAAAGTGGATTATACTTGACTGCTACCCTGATAGAGCCGGGATTATGCCAGTACCCGTGTTTCCGATTCCATTTTAAATATATTTTACTTGAGAGCCAATCGCAACGAATTATGGCACTCTCGGCTCTCAATCGGCTTTTTTGCCTTCGCCGCCAAACCGGCCGCGACTACACTTTGATCGATAGTGATTGATCGAATCATTTTATAGTGGCGTAGGCAGCTTTGGTCCACGATCCGACTCATACTTTTTTTAACGATTTATCAGGATTGAACCTCATCGCTTTGAACCTTGAAAGATTTATCCGCAATCCTTGTCGCGGATTTTATATATTTTTTCGCTGAATTCTCAACTAATAGATTGTCCTTTTATTTGATAGTCTAATATGTTATGTAAAAATAAATTTTACAAAAAACTTCCACATTGTTTTGAAAATATTACGCCAGAGGATCATTGTAACCGTAATTGCGAAGAGCAAGTGACCGATGATTCATTAAACTGTCTAGCATGCATGTATCTCTATTCACTGTACACCGCATCCTGCTCAAGTTCATTAGCATAGAAATGATTTTTCACGCACACGTTGAGTCTCCACGTAATGATAAGAATTAGTGATGTACGCAGCACTATTAAATATACATACGATCAGGACAAATTTGCATCGATATTCGATTTTTGCACTATCTTTTGTCTCAATTAATTTTATTATAGTAGTTTCCTTTGGCACATGGAAATTTATTTTATTTTCAACTTTCTCTGCACTCTAAACCAATAGATCAAATTCACATAAAATAAAAAAACTTTGAATATTTCGTTCTCTCAGGAATCACTTTTCTTTCATTCTACTGACTGCACTTTCAAGTTTCAAAGTATTTATGAATACACGGAAATATTTAAGGCTTCTTCTTCGATCACCGAAGTTAAAGCAACGCTTGGTTCGGTTAAACTCGGATGGGAGCCGTCGTACTATATAGGGTGAATTTTATAATCACACTGTCAAAAAATCCAGACGGAAGTATGTATCAGAAGTTTTGAATGTTCAGATGAACGAAATATTTTTTCCCCATTCTATTTCATCCAGAAATATGGTTTCAACTAAAAATAACAATACATAACACAAATTTGTTTCATAAAGAATTATTTTCAAAATGCAAATGTATCAATATTTTAAATATTTTTCTAGTTTAAAATACAAACAATACAAAAATTCGTTCATTTGAACGTTCGGAACTTTTCAGTCATGACGGAAGTCACTTAATTGCTAAGCTTTTTTATTTTCTCACAAACTGCACATAACAAATTTTTATCTCGTATACCTCTGTTCAAACGCTGAATAAACAATTTAAAAATAGGTTTTTCAAAGACATGTAAAAAAACTGCTGGATATGAATGAGCAGGAAAAAAATTGGATAAAGTTTCAACCTATGCATTTTATCAACTTCCTAAATAAGTAAAAGCTCCATCTGGTCGAAAACCCTTCGCTAGGGGACTGTAATTTGACGGATTTTGATATTCCTATAAAGGTTTTATGCTTTCGAGAATTGAAACGTGTCTACAGTTGTAATATTCGTTTGATGACTCTCGTAAATTGGGCAAGTCTTTACCCAAATCGTAATCTGCAATGTCAGGGCTTGAGAGTCAAATGTCCCCTTATAAGGTTTGCAACGATGATACGATACTTTCCACCTCTCACAGCTGAAGATGCAATCCCAGCCTCTCTTGCGGTTGGGATGTAAGTATAAAAGATGGTAAAGTGACCATTGCTTGGAAATTGCCATTCTTATCTACCCTTTATGCCCCTCGTCTAGACGACCAACTTCAGAGGGAGAAAATCGAATTCTTCTTTTTTTAATTTCCACCACGACTCAGATAAAAGTTCATTATTTTCCAGATTTTCAAGGAAATAAAATTATTATCTGAATGAAATTGCATGTTTATTTAAGCTGAAGAGTGCGAATGACGAAGGGAATTTTATGTTTGGGATCTAATCATTTTTTAAGGTGTAACAATCACAAGTTTGACGATCAACTTTGTTAAACCAAAGAATAAATAAATATATAAATATTTTGTTTTGTTTCAGAGCGAAGAATCTTTATCGTCTGAAGGTTCTGCAACCTCGCATGGATCTTCAGCTTCGACAGAAGATTCGGGCAGCGAAGTTGCCTGCAATATTACTCTAATCGAAAGACTCATTAGATCTCATCCCATTTGGTTTCTTCCTGGGATTCAAAGAGCCGGTGCCTTCCACTTGCTGCAGGGAAAAGAAGAAGGGGTCAGTATTTTTAAATTTTAAAATTATTTTGTTTTTATTACTTTTACTCAAAACTTTATTTGCTAGCACAATAACATTATTACGAAGAAAATTGAACTAGTGAAGTTAAAATGAAATATTAATGAAGATTTATCAGTCTTTCACTTCTAGTAAAGCGAAATTCTATAGCAGGTCTAAATTAAGTTTCTGAAGTAGTGTAACTGAAGGAATAACTGTAAAGGCTCAAATTTATGGACTAAAAAGTTCGATACTAGTACCACAAACCATTTTGAAACCACGTAACTGTAGTTTAAGACGGTTTTTGCAACGTATGGCAATTTGGCAAGCATTTCCCTTTGGTTTAATATGCAGTAAATGCAGGGACTATCATGAGGACTGAAATACTGGGCATTTAATTTTTGGCTGAGATCCAAGCACCAAAATTACGAGGGACCCTCGAGACTGAGGATTTGAATGTACGATTCGTGATTCGTGTCGAACCTCTCATTTGATTTTCAATTCCAGCTACATATATACTTAAAAAGTAAAAAAAGTTGTACCAAAAGTTTTGAACGTTCAAATGAACGAAGTATTTTTTCACAATTCTATTTTATTGAGAAATATTATTCCAACATTACAAGTTTCTTTCATACAAAATTATTTTCAATGCAACTGCAATCAATACTAAAATTCGTTCATTTGAATGTTCAGAGCTGCAACCACATAAAAAAAGTTTTAAAAATACTTTGTGTATTAGGAAAAATAACTTAATAAGTATATATTAGTCTGTCTATCAAATTATACATGAAATTAATCAGATATTTTATAATGGTACTAAAATCTGTTGCGTGCTTCATGCACGTTTAGTTTCTTGTTTTAAGGGCAAACTCATTTTTAATGCAAATTCAAAATATTGAAATTGAAAGTTATGTTTGAATTTCGATAAGTTGAAATTTTTGGGTGTCCGAACTTCGGCGAGTTAAATTTTTAGGGAGTTCGCACTTCAGTCAAAAAAAAATTCAATTGAAATCGCCGTCGTGTCGTTTTTCCTTTGAAACCCAATTTATGCCTATTTGAAATGAATTTAGTCTATTTAAGTTTTGAATGATTACAATTTATGTATAAAATCTAATTCAAACAAAAGAATTGCTATAAATTGGAAATAACTTCAAGTTAGAAGATAATTTTACAAACTTGATGTTTATAATAATCTATCAAACGTACTTTGAGTTAATGGTATGGCCTATTTAGTGTGAAACTGTATTATTTTCTCATTAGGCTTAATTGTCATTTTAATTTCTGAGAATTTTCATTACTGGGAATTAAAGACAGCTATTTGTATTAATAACTGGGTTTCACGCTGTTCTCAATGAGGAAAACGTCAATGCGGGCTGAAAATGTGTGTCAATGCCTGATGTTAGCTGCCTGAGTGCGAATGAGTGCGAAAGTGCTTGTTTCTTTAAAACAATGGGCCATATTGTGGGAAATCACTTACGAGCTCTGCATTGTGTAAACGATTGTCAAGAGAATGAATGAAAAATGAATTGACCAAGAGAACTACAGTCCTTCTATTATTGTTGCTTTGTTTTCGCGAAATAAATTGTTAAGTCGGCACCTTCTATCACTTTCATTCTTCTAGTTGTTTGCCAACTTCCTCTATTAAACTACTAAAATAATAGCCTGATTCATTTCCAATTTCATTTATTTATAAAGATTTCAGTAAAATGAGTAAAACAATTGATGAAAAAAGAAATGAAAGTAAAAATTGTGATGAAAAATCATAATATGCGACATTGCACTTTCTCATAAACATTTTTCCAGTAAGTAAGCACAAAAGCTATCGTAATCAGCGCAGAAATGCCTACGGATGAGGCGAGGCATTGTCGGTGCATTGTTCCTGGCATTCATTGTTTTCCGGCTTTACCGATTGTTATATTCCCCGAGCGAGAACGAACGAATGGCACAGCCAAAAAACAATGCTCTTCGCAATTACTCGTCTCTATCAAGAAATGCGACCACCCAGTGGAAAAGTCTTGCTGAAGTAGCAAAAATTGTGCAAAATACAGATAACACTATGCAAAGACCAAGGGGATTGAAAAAAAAACTTTTAAATCACAGCACCCAGTAAAAAAAAAAAATCTGATGTAAATTTTCTACCAAAAATGATATTAATTTATAATAATATGAATGTATTTATTTTGCAGAATTTTGTCGTTCGACAATCAAGTCAAAGTGACACAATGGCACTTTCCGTGAGACTTCCACCTGGAAAGGGCCCTTACATTGAACATTACCTCATCCAATCCAACAAAGGAAAATTAAGTTTAGAGACGAGTGAAAACAGATTCGATAATATCCCTTCACTCATCGCCCACTACTCTCAATGTTGGTGAGTAATCTATTAATTTAACTAATGATATTAATTTTTAAATAGAACTTAATCTTCCAAAATTACAGACAGAAACTAACTTTAAAGTTAATTTTATCAACTAAATGATTTAACTGAATATTCATGAGATCATGTTTTTTAAAACTGATTTTGATCAATCTGATTCTAATTTTCATTCTTTGGTAAGCAGTGACGAATTACCAGTACAATTGACACTGCCAAGGGCCATGAGGGAAGCAAAAAATCGACAACAACTCTCATCATTAGCTCTTTTGGGTCAAGAATTTTGGAGGTATCCAATGGCTAATCCCAAACCTCCTGAAAGTGGTAGCAGTAATACTTCGAGTTTAAGCAGCTTTCATTGTGGTAAGTTGTTCTACTTTATATATATGTATATTTTAAAAAAATAATCTTGAATTTATTTACAATTTATCATTTCCAGGCAACAACAACAACAGCATCAACACTCCCACTTCAGAAAGTATCGTGCTTAACTTGTGTCCAATCTCATCACATGATACTGGTAAATTTTACATCCCAAATTCATTTTATTTGATATTCCAATAAAACTAAAAATAATACAATTAATAAAACATTGTAATTTTTGCAGCGAGTTCTTCTCCAACGAGTACAGTAACGACGTCGACCTTCGCCTCATCATTGCCACGACAACCAAGGCCGACGCCGCCGAATACTTTAAACTTGACGACGTTTAACGAACCATTCGATGCCAAAAAAGAAAGGCTGGAGAAGCTTTCACCAAGTGAGAAGCTTTCTCAGAAGCTCATTTCGCCCAACCTGGTTCAGAGCGTTCGTTGCCCCTCGCCTGTGATTCATAATGTAGAGAGTAATGTTCTTAGCCCCTTGGAATCAAGTACCAACACCGAGACTACAAAAAGTGTCGAAGTTCAGACTTCCAAGTCAATCGTCGAGTTCTCCAGAAGTAATAAATTCTCCTCGAACACGTCCTCTACCTCCAACTTCCTTCAGAACCTCGCAAATTTCAATAATCTCTCGAACACGAATTCACCCATCCTACCGGAAGTGAATAAGAACTTCGTAGAGAGTCAGGGATCGGCACAGAACATTAAAACACCACCTCCACCACCTCCAAGATGGGCGAAGCCCGGCATCAGTCAAAGTCAAAACAATTTCACGGTCACGACGACAGTGACCTTCAATGTGAATCAGAATAATGACTGCTCATCACAGGTAATTTTTAAAGTTTAAAAGTTATTAACAATTTGATTTGATAGAAATGAATACCAAACTTCTGCATCAGATTTCAAACCTAACAATTTGAAATTTAAGCTGTTCAATACTAAACAATCAAAACATAAAAAATGTTTTAATTTTCAATCTTTATTTTTTTTTGCAGCAAAATACACCATCGGATCCAAGTACATCACTGCTCTCTCCTCAAAGTGCGACTTCGACGAAATCCTTGTCTTCGAATCTCTCATCAAAATCACCATTATCCCCAACAACTCCAGTGCTCTCTCCGTCATCAAAACTAGTCTGCTCGAAAACCCCAAGTATCCTCTCCCCTGCCACACCTTCGGGTACGAGCAAATCCAAACGTCGAAGGGATCGCGACGCCAGAAAAAATTCACAACATTATCAAGAATCCGACATTCTTGAATCATATTACAGAAGTTCCCCAGGCGACAAAATCTCGGATTATGAAGACATCTGGAATACGACAGACCAGTCAAATCATTCCACTTGGTGTCCTAATGAAAGAATAGCTCGTGGTGAACTTCAAATTGATCGCTTGAAAAATTCTAATGATCGGTTGGTGGGTTCAGATCGAGTTGTAAGTCCTGGGGAAAAATCTTCTAATGAAAGGCTAGTAGCTAATGATCAGCTTGTTCCACGGAATGAAAGGCTTGTGATTCGAAACGATAAATCTGTGGGAAATGAAAAGCTGAGTTATAAGGAAGTAACGAGTCCAGAGTTCACTAGTTTCAAACCAATTCTTGAAGCCAAGAGTCCAGATAGTGGATCTCTTGAAGAAACGGGGATAGGGAAGAAACCAGATCTTCTATCTAGAGTTTGTAAGCTATTTTTGTAATTCAGACCTTTTTTTTTATGAACCCGATCAATTAAGTTTATCGAAAAATCCAGAATTATCGATATCTTTCTCATTAAATTTGTTTATTTATTTTACAGACAGTGCTAATTCTCTGAACAGTCCCAACACGATAACGCCTCCAAGAAATAAATTAGGCTTGGTTCTGGCTAAATCTGAAAGCAACAGTCCTTTGACTCCAGAATCGAAACAAGGAAGTCCCTTTTATGCTGAACCAGCGGACGCTATTACTCAAAATGCGATTGTTGTGCCCAGGAGGCGACCGAAAAATAATCCTGCAACGAACAAGTTCCGACATAGTGAACCCGGGTGGTTACAAACGCCCGTTGGAAATAATTCGAATCAACTTCATCCTATTGATTGGGAAGAAACGGAAGAAATGGAGGATAAAACGCCACTTATATCTTCCTCCGTTGACAATTTGGCGAAAAGATTAGGGTCTAGAGAAGTTAAGAAGCTTCCTACTGCAAAACCTGTTCAACCCCCGAAAATCAAGACGAAGCTTTTTACTGATACGTCGTGGGCGGTGGATTCTAGTTGGGAATTTATTGGTAATTCAGAACTAAAGATTGTTTCATTTTTAATGTTTAAAATTGAATTGTTTGAAATTGAAATATTGTAATACAATTTTTAAAGTTTCGGTTTGAAATTGTTTAATTTTTGTGAGTAAAGTTTATTTAGCATTGTTTAGTGTTAGAATTTACAATTAATAAATTACGAATTGTCTGATTATAAAGTTTAAAATTGGAAATGATTCAAGCTCAAAAAGTTCCAAATTACGAACTTGGACTTTTTAAAATTGTGCAATGTAAAGTTAGAAACAAATTTCAACAAATTTAAAAAACTAATTAATGATACTTTTTTTTGGTTTTAGGAAACGATGCTGAAGACCATGAACCTGATTACGATTGTGATGTGAATTATGGGGCTGAAAATGTCGCAAGAAAATTCCCGGATGAAGAAAGTGACAAGTATATTATCGGCAATACCTTGACTGTTAAGAGTATCATTCTTCAAAGGTAATTACTGAAAATCAAATAACTACTGAATAGAGTAAATTAAAATGCCAACGAAAATAAAATTTTATAAATATAGAAACTAATTTTTTATTTAAAATTCGCTATTGGTAATCATTTTCAGGTACCCTGAGCTTCTAAAACCTCCAGATACCTCGGAGTCTCTTTACAGTGACAGGAATTCTTCATACGACAACGTAGAGAAAAGAAATGAAAGAAATGGAACATTCGAACCCAAAAAGGATCAAAATTACGATCCTTCTGAATGGGAAACCATGCTAGACACAGACGAGAGCGACGTGGAGAGAGTCAAACGGAATAAAAGTTTCAAGGAACGTTTGGATCCCCTTTTGTGTAAGTTAATATTGTTAATATTCTTATAAAAATTTGAAATTAATTTATCAAATTTTGTTATAAGAAAGATTCATGAAAAAATTATTCTAAAATTCATCTTTCTATTACTGCTTAAAAGAAAAATTTTTAAAAAGTTCTTATTTCTAAAATAGAAAATGTCATCAAAAACTAATCAAGAACATTATTAGGCATATCTATTTATTAAAAGAAAAATGTCTAATTAAAGAAACAATCAAGAAGAAGCGTCCTTATCTAAATTAAGCGATCTTATCTAAATTTATCTAACAATCTGAACACTTAAAAATCCCAATGAAATAGAATATACAGTATACACTCATGCACCGATTATTTGCACCGCGGTTATATGCATAGTTTACGGTTTTTCCCCTCCCGTAGCGTCCCTC
>JAUESH010000015.1:16877732-16903870 GCA_032275165.1 Synergus magnus
CTGAGTTCAGAGTCTATATATGCGGCCCTGGGTTTAGACCTGAGAGTGCTCGCTCCTCGCATTTTAATTGAACCCGACCCTAGGCCGGAGGCCCCGGAGGCCGGTCTAGAATCTGTGTACGAGTGTATTCCTCAATACTTGAAGAAATATATTGTTCTGAATTGCTTGAAATCTGAACAATTCAGGTATAATTTGTTTTCCACGGGATTTCATCTGCAATGACAAATATTTTTCACATTCATTCTATGAATTTTAAAAGCACCGTTTCCCAACCAATTGAGTAACTTTGAATTCTGGAAAAACAATTTCGTTTGCGTTTTCTCTAGTTTCTAAAATGATCTCTGAATCAATATTGCACCATTCAGTGAGATTTATGCGACTTATAATTTGCAAATGATTTAGCGGAATATTTCAACTTCAATTTTAATTCAAAAATTTTAATTTTGCAATTATCATTGAAATTTTTATTTGAAAAGATATAGGTCATATTTTGGACAAGGACTAATTGTAAACGTAATTGAATCTTCAATTTTTAAATATCCTCATTTGTTAAGCATGTAATTGATCTTAAAATTACTGAATTGAATTTTTTTACGTCAAATTGGATCCTTTTCTACTTTTATCCTCAAGTTTCTGACTCCAAATTTCATTCTGGAATACAGTTTTAAACTTTCTGAAGGTTCTAAAAATAGGGAAACAGTGAGGAGTCTTCTAAGCAATTTTTTCATTATAAGATCAGAACGTGTAGATTAGTTATATACACACGTATAAAACATATTTGTCATTCAACTTGAACCACATGCGACAGACGGTCTTTGACAGAATCTAAAGTACAGTTGCGATAAAGCCGAGGAGAAAGTCATCCCTGCCTTAAGTGCTTATTGTTCCCAGGCGGTCTATGTGTTTAGGTACCTCTGAAGAGATTTTACAAGAGGTATTAAGTCAGTTTGAAGCCGACAGTCGGTCACTGTGGATCGTGAAAAGTTTATTCCTCCATTTCTCAGTGTCATCAGTGTCTTAATTTTCTCTTCAACCTCTTCTTAAACTTGAAAGTGCGCGTCTTTGTAACAGAGTTTACAAGATTCAAAAAACATAGAACTCTATTTTAAATATTTTTGAAACGTGATTTTTTTCAAGAGCCACTTATGAATACTACTTATGATTTTCCGGCACCTTTGCCTTTTACAAAGGCAAGAACGTCTCTCGACTACCTAAGAGAAGAACAAGTCAGATTCAGTTGACTGCTAAGCAAATGCATTTTCTGGTCGAGAACAAACGTCGCCATAAACTAGTTATGAAATATTCTTAAAGGAACATTTCCCTAAAGTACATTCGCTTTCTACTTTCAAAATCACTTTGAAACCCAAGAAGCAATAACATTTTGAATAATTGAAATTATTTTCTGTAAACTGATAATCATCAAAATGAAGATTCTCAACTGCTCCGTTGAAGTCAGCGTCGAAAACAAAAAGTTCTCCTTCAAAACATGCCAGCTTTTCCAAAAAATCAGAAAGTGGTTTCAAAATCTCCGTATTAAAATCCTACGATCCATGGATTTACTCATTTGTAAGAAGTTTAAAAATAAATAATAAATGTAGCATAGAGTGAGGAAAGGTGCTTAGTGACCAAAAAATCGATTTTCTGTTTTTGACATATATATTGAGAAAACTCTGCTGCATCGATTAATATAAGTCCCGAATTTATATTTTTATAATTCACGGAGATATTGAAGTTCAAAGTTGGTCGTTAAGGACCTTTCCACGTTCAACGCTACAAATACATCCTTTTTTTTAGACCTTGGAAATAAATATAATAATAGTGTCACCTTGAATTAGAAGCTTGATAATAAAATCAACTTTTCATCGAGATTTTTTGAGGTGGGAAGAATTTAAATTTCTTAGAAGCCATTCGAGTGAGCTATCAAGTGTCTTCCATGATTTATCATATCTCACATACAAATCTGATAAAGCTCGATAAACCGGATCTTGTACATGAATGTTGGAAATTCTGTAAACAAATTTGATCTCATTTTTTATGACTGAAAAATATTGCATGAAATGCAGAGAGTATAACTTATATTGGCAAACAAGTCAACTAGAAGAAAGTTGAATTTGAATCTTTTTCAGAAATTAAAACTGCAAATTTCTGCAAATAAGTTTTAATAAATTTGATTTACTTTTTCAGCACCTCCAAGACTCCAATCTTTAAGAAACCGAGAAGCCGGAGGAACAGGATCAACAATAAGAGCCTATGCTCTGCACCTAGCAACCGATAAATCCACGACCTTCTCCCAAAATATCGACAATTTCATCCAATGTACCAAGGAGGGCAAAGAAGCGAGTCCTCATGTCGTAATGAGGAATATGAGACAATTTATGTCTGGAATGAAGAACTATCTAGTAAAACACGGAGAACGAGAATTTGAAAAGGAAGTTGAGAAAGAGAGACTTAAACTGAAAGCCAATGAGTTCCTAAATTTGGATGCCATCCTGGAAGAAGTTATGATGGGCCTTGTTGTTCGTCCTCTTCGGGAACATGTCTATCGATTGTTCGTCGATCATTATGCAGCCAATGAATCTCTCAACACTCTTGCTGAGAGCATTCAATTCGCCCAAGGAAAGCACATTCATGATCTGGGAGTCAGAGTAAGTATTATTTTTTTCAATTTTTTCAATTTTTGAAAATGTGCCTGTAAAATGTTTCCTATATGTAAATTGATGAGTATAAAAATACGAATGGCTCCTAAAATTGAATATTTCTTGCAGCCTAAGATCATTCCACCATCAGAACAAAGCCTGGAACGAATTCTGAAGAACATTGAACGTCTGCAAAGGGTCGATTCTCCACTCGACAAACTGGAAAACCTCCTTTCAACTATTTCGGCTATTTTCAATTCTGTAAGTTCTTCTCTGCGAAAAGTCTTCCTTTATCTCTGAAAATAAAATTTTATATTTATATGTAAAAGGCTAGCAGCCAGAAGTACTGAATTCGATTTTTATTTTTATTTTAGATAAAGCAATCAAATTCCGGTAGACATGTGACTTTGGGGGCAGACGATCTCCTTCCACTTGTCGTTTGGGTGTTGGTCCGAGGAAAAGTTATCGACGCAGAAATTGAGGCTGAATATATGTGGGGCCTCTTACATCCTTCTCTTCTCACTGGAGAAGGTGGATATTATCTTACAACTCTCTCCAGCGCTGTTCATGTACTGAAAACCTTCAAGTCTAGTCAGGGAACAATGTCCACGCTGAACGTAAGTAAATATAAATTATAAATAATGAAGCCCGAAATTGCTAAACAAAATTGTCTTCTTGTGGTGAACAATTCAAACGCTCAAAATATTGTTAAAAATTTGAAGCTTATCTTTTGCTGGTTTTTTTTTATTCATACGAAGTATTTATATTTTTTTTTACAGGGCTGTGGATCGCCTGACTGTTCATCAGTTTTACGAATCCTAGTTCCGGACGAACTTCATGGTTCTCTCAACACGAGAATTTTGCCTGTACGACCAAACATGAGTACTCGAGACGTTTGCCGCATTCTTGCACATAAAATCCGATGTACAAATCCTCAGGATTATGGCCTCTTTAAGCTAGTTCAAGGAGAAGGTGAGATTATCTTTTCTAAGATCGTTTTCAAATTTTATTACAAGTTATCCCGTCTATTTAAAGAAAGGTATCTCAAGCAAAGCATTTTTAATTGAATTATAATCACTTTCTTTTTTCTGAATTAGATTGATGTAAAGATTTTAAACTTTACAAATTCTACTTTGATTTAAATTTTCAGAAACGTTACTCGGGGATCAAGAATCTCCCCAAGAGCTCTCGCACTGCCTTTTCGCTTACAAGAGAATAGACGCAAAGATCGCTTGGCCGAAAACGGATACATAAATATTTGGATACTAATATCAGTACTTGTTGATCAGCATTCATGCAGGTATGCACCTGTAATCACGACCGAAATTCGACTTTCAAGGGATGATAGATTATACAGGGAAATGAGCATGTGTCTAAATAGATCTGGACTCAATATCAGCAGGAGTTCTTCAACGTACATTGTTTAATATTTAATCAGTAATTACGGTTCAGTGCAATCTTTCGGAAATATCTATTAGAGGTCCTTAGATCGATAAGTAATTAGCAGAACTATCAATACCTACAAAATGATGTGAGACCTTCCTGATTGCCTATCGATTTAATAAACCTCGTAGATAGTCTTTTTTATATTTCAAACACCAATACTTACACGATAAGTAACAAATTTATAAGATTTTAATCCAATCTCAGGATTGTACCACTTTACTATTTTAAATTACCTTTTACTCAACTTAATTGATGTTCGCAATATCTTGCCATTAAAATTTGTTGTGCGTAAACTCTCTGGATAAAATTACTCTTAAGAAAAATATCTTGAGAAAGTGCAAAAGATATTATTCCAATATCGTGGATGCATTTATAGAATTTCAAGTATTTGAGAAATCTGCTCACTTAATCAGTATTCTAACTTGATGGAAATTCTACCCATGGGATCTTGAACTTGAGCTAATCCGGTTACTCGTGTTCGATAAACTTTAATAATTCTGAGGGATAATCGAATCACATTGTAATAGGTAAATCCCTGAAATCTTAGTAACAAAAAGTGTGTGTGGATAACAATCAGCGATTTAACAATATCTTAAGAAAAGATGATTTGAATGGACTCAAAGTCCATCAAAGTCGCAATTGTTTTACAATTTTTACGACCGAAAACTGAACGTAAAAGTCGCTCGATACAAATCTTAGAATAGGCATGAAAGCCTAGTTTAGTATCTATTTTAAGTACTTTCTACGAGACTCGACGAATTGTATTCATGTAAGCGAACTGTATTTTGCACGAAAGAATCATATTTAATGGAAGTTGTACACATTTACTTACGACCCACTAAGCGATTTTATAGAAAAGAGAAAAAAAAACACCTCACGTCGGACCAGGCCAGGCTGATTTGGCCCCCACAGAAGTAATCGAAAATCTATTTTCAATTTAGGAACTGTCACTAAACTTGAGGTAGTACTGGTAATTTAGATTCCATAATTTTGTTTTACTGAAAAGTGATTTAATTTACAAATCAACTATGTGTTTTATATAAACGATTGACGATTGTTGACCCGATGACGATTTTGATGAGAAATAATTATCACGTTGATATTTCTTTGAAAGCCTGTAAAAATTATTTTAATTTTCGATTGTACATTTATTTTTAACTAATTTATTAAAAATCTTCTACTTTCACGTGATCATTGTCGGATTCCTCAATACGCTTTACTTTTTCTTCAATTAATACAATTGAAATGTTATTGCTTCTAATATGCTAGTCAAGTCAATACGAATGTACTTTTAAGCGTAAGTTCGGCAATAGTTTTGTCTGTTGAAACATACATATGTCGTTAATTATCATTAGTCTCGTCTACATTTTTATCATTATTACTACAACATGTAATTCTACGCTCAATAAACAATTTTATATAATTCGAATACAATTCTAGACTCCTCATTACTCCTTACTATATTTTTTGGTGCTCTACAGAATTTAGAAAAGTGATGAGGCATTTATTAATGTTATAAAATCAAATTAACGGTATTTGCAGTAGGTGAATGACGTCTTATCAGTATTATCAGGTACCAGATACTTTCTACTCGTATCAGTGACTGTCACATTTATTAATAGTAGGAGCTTTAGTTTTTTATGTCTGCCGACTGCACAATCCCTATCTAACTATCTAAATTTTATCCTGACTGGAATTATCTGGATTACTGCAGTACTGACCATTTTTAAACTAATTGATATTAATTACCTAATTAATATCAATATTAATTATTATATATATAATAATATTAATTAATATTAATTACCCAATTAATATCAATAATAGCCGGCAAAAGTATCAATTTTATAGATAAATGTAGTTTCAAAAAACTTTGCAGATAAAACTGATTAAAAAAAAGTGCTTAGATGAAGAAACCAGAAATATAAGTTAAAATGTTTATTAGAAACCAAAGCTTACATAATATCATCATCGAATAACAATATTTGCACCTGAGAGCTAGAATACCCGAAAGTCCTATTGTAAGTTGTTTTCTATACGCTTGCAGAGTGATTTGCCGTAATTACTGTAATTCGTAAACACAGTTTTTCACAATTCTTAAGCTAAGAAAATATCACATCAGTGGTTCCTGCATTAAAAATATGTCCAATCAGTATTTTCATAGACGATGTACACTGGCAGGCAAACTTCCAACTACACAAGTACATATGTTAAACTAACGTTACACATTTCCGGTATAACTTACGTGCCATGAACTTTAAAACATGAAAAAGAACGGGCACTCTATGAAAATAGTAAATATAAATTTCAATAATTTAAGTCGTCCTTTTTTTTTAACTTATAGCTCTTTTAAATAAATAATAAATTAACACCCTTGTGACTCTCGACAGGAGTTTGGTATTTTCTAGGAAAAATATTATTATTCAAATGACTAAAACTTTTCACAATTTAAATAAACTTTCACATTGCATTCATTCGCCCTGAATTTGAATTCTGAATCGATCACCTAGATAAAATCACTACATCGAACAGGGCCACGTATTCTAATAATTAATTGCAGTTTCGGCGTATAAAAAATGGCTTCTCCAAACAGTTATCTCTTTTTCGTTAAGTAACAGTTAATTCAACACTCCCGCGAATAATACTTAGCTAAAAGCAACTGCTTTGAAGCCTCGATCTAACTTTTTGCGATTTTTTGGATGGAATCGCAAGTAAGAGTGACGTTTCGACGTAAATTGTAGGCCTTTAGCTCTCAGGCGCATATTAGGTATTTTTAAATGCATGAACCAGGGTTATTGAGAGCACAATTGGAAACCAAAGCGATCTAGAAAATCCCTGATCACAAACTTCCTCTTCGATTCTAAAGAAAATTTCATCCCTTTTAGAATTTTCGAGCAATGATTGTACAGACGTGAAGAATTAAAATTATTTAAGGATCACATCAGATCTTAATTCAGAAGGCGATAATAAATAGAGGATTCATATAAAATAATAAATATTGCATAAAATTAGAATTTTAAGCTTCGATATCTTTAGCACGAATGAAAATCGATGAAGATGGACAATTAAAACGACGATAAAATAATAAATATAAATCTTAATACGTATTAAAATTTAAAATACTAATTTCGAACGGACAGACAGAATAAATAGATCTTCGATGACATATTATTTCAATAAATACCATTCAGGTATCTTACTTCGCATGATTCTCTCTCTCAAGCCCCCAAGAAACATGTAGCTTTCACAATGAATCTTCCTGTCTCTAAAAAATCGGTATTCGTATTAATACAACTTACTGCGAAACTGTTTTAATACCCCAGGGACTAAAAATACCCCTGTCTTTCTTTTCTAGGTTCCAGAATCTTTTCAAATGTTATAGTGTAATCAGTAATAAAAAGATATGTGTACATACAACTTTCCAATATGCTAGCAAATTAAATTTTCAGCCTTTGAATTACAATATCGATCGCCGTGCATTACAACTTTGGAATTGAAGTACGCCAATTAAATTAAATTTCTCGACTCGCGATTTCTTTGAAAGTTTGATTAAGTATTTTTTGGGTTTAACCATCAATACAGCTATAAACTTCGAGCAGTCTGAATTTAGTAAATTTCAATTCTTGCGTCGCGTCTAAAACTTCTGGAATGTGCTGTATAGAGAAACAATCCAGTCAATGGATGACGGTGGGCATCACATCAACGTTTTGACGAAACATTGTAGAGCCCTTTGACTTCCTTCAAATCCCTCGCTTTATTCTCGTTGGAAATGTTTCCCTCTACTGAGCCCGAACCGACTGTTTTCGCTCCTACAACAGAAAAAATTTGCACCTTCTACCATGAGTTTTCAATAAAAACTACAACCTCGAGTCTTTGAAATAATTATCAATAAAAAGAAAATCAGATATTATTTCAAAATATTTTTCAAAGAACTTAGCTGTAAAACCTAAGTTTTGTATTCTCCGGTGCTCAATTTTCAATGCCAACCTTTTTTAAAAAAAAGAATTTTTTTAACAATGAGAAAATTTGATAGACTATCTACCGATAGATAATCTGATCCAAGCCTTTCTCGAAAATGAAGAAAGCAGTATTAATTTTTTATATTTTAGACCAAGACGAGAGGTTTTTATGAGTACATATATGGTCGGTTTATAACATAATGACAATAAAATAACCAAAGGAATAATCGACGGCGCACTACAAAAATGTGTAATGAAATACAAAAATGTGAAACATAATCAAAAAGCAAAGCCAAAACGACAAGATACAATCCCTAGTTATTGTCAAAAACGAATAGAAATTTCTAAATTACAGATTTATATATTTCTGATTGTTGATAATAACTAATGCTATTCAAATTTTAATCCTGGTTATACTTTTCAAAGAACCTATCTCAAAAATATAATTAAATAGTTCTTCATAAATTATCAGTTGATGAAACTCGTGCGAATCAAACTAAAACATTTAAGACAAATCGAAGAATGTAAAAATCAAGCCACGATATGCACTAGAGAATTATGAATGAGGAAAAGGTTTATACAAATCTAAACTCTACGTGTACGCACCTGCAAAATTGTTTATGCAAATGCCAATCTTCTTCACTTGTTCCGTTTTCCAGATCAATCCGTATCTAATGGCCCGAAGTGCACAACTCAAAAATATAACACGACAACGCAAAATATTTCCAGTGATTACACAATGTTAAACACAAATGCGTGCTGGGAAAATTAATACTGATACTTAAGCAATATTACATCGCCCCAATTTATAAAGGGACCTCATAATCATAATCTCATCTCTACAACCCCACTTTGAAGCACCAAAATCTTTAATCTAAATCTTTCATTTAAATCTAAAGGCATAATCTAGTAAAATTCGATTGGATAAACAAATGCTTCTTACAAAATAATTTATTTCTTTATTAAAGTATCAAGGCACTACTTTCTCTTGTTTATCATCACGTCATATAACATAATTCACAACGTTCTCTTATAAGGTATTATTCTCTTAGATAAACATTATCAGATTATTTTCCTATCTAACGCTTAATTAAAAATATATATTAATAGTCAATAAAATTAAACTATCTAGTCAAATATAATACAAGGTGCCTCGAACCGAAGCAAAGTGAAGGCGCTTTTTTTTTATTACAGTCTGTTAAAATCTCTGTTGATTATTAACTAAGCTAATTGTACGAGTAAGTCATTATAATACAAGCACACGAAGAGCTGAAACGCGACTTTTATTCATTATTAATATTATTATTTTTGAACTTTTAAAAGGACTCGAATTAATTCGAGACACCCCGTACGTAGTAGATTAGCTCTTAGGACACAATCGAAGTTATTAAATCGAACTGAGCTCAATGGAAACCGCGACAACTCCATTTCTGTAACACTTTGGCCGAAGTATTACGAACAACAGTAAAAGCATGCTAGCATAAAACATTCTTGATCTCTAATTAAAATATTTTATACTTTTGATTTTGCTAGATTATCTACAATAAAAAAAATTAAAAGAGAAACGAGTGAAAGCGTGTAAAACTGATAGTGAAATTGCAGTGAATATTGTTATCTGTTGTTATAGTAAAACAAAAATGTGTATTTTATACGGAGAAATGTGGAAAATTTTAGTTTTACGATTATCTTTGCTGATCTATACCGAATTTATATAGTTGAGCAAAGCTGATCTCGTATGCAGAAGTAAAAAAACTACTTTTTAATCTTCTCAATCCTTTTAATATTTGTAACATTTTTAATCTTTTTAATCATTATAAACATTTTAGAACATTCACACTTTTCCTTCGACGTCTAAAACACATGATAATCAAGAACTAAAAAACACATAACTACGGATATTCTACGATACGAGGAAGAATTGTCGAAAGAAAAATGTAAACTGAGTCTGAATATTCGAAATTTCGTTTCTACTCTTACACAATTCAAATGCTTTTTTTCGTTCCTTTTTAAAAAAGAACACCTGCAACACTTCATTAGTAAAACGAAGCAACAGTTGGAAGTGACACAGTAAAATGCTTTGAAAAATAATCTCTGAAAGTTACAAACTAATATTGCGATAATCACTATATATCCTCGTATTTCTCAATAAAAATTCAATAAAATCGTATCACAGATAACAGAAATACATTCAAAGCTTGAAAAATACAAAAATTCTGGAATAATATCGGACACAACATTTAACATCAATTTACGAAATGCAAAAGAGATAATTAATAAAACGAAACATTTTAAAATAAATAGATCTTTTTAGATCGCGTCGTGACTTGATTCAAATCGATTAATTCATCATTTTCACTGATAAATACGAGAAGTGCTCCGCACTTTAACTTTACGTGTTTAAGGGCTAGACTTGTGTTAACGAGAATTTATCTCGCGTGAAATAAAAATCTGAGAGTATCCTAAAAGCAAAAATCTCTAGCAACGTGTACCAAATACCCCGGGTTGGTAAACATAATACGACAACAGGCAACTCGACGAATTGGATAAAGTTCTACGTAGAGGAGTGTATTCCTAAAACGTGAAAAATCTTGTTTTTAAAACCGGGTTTGTTAGGACTAGCGTCGTGGTGGCCAGACTGTCCTTCGTGTAGCGCCTTTTGAACCAGCGGCAGTGAACCCTGTGATTGTGAGTCGTTTCGACGAATCATCAGATCAGGCCGGATAACGAAAAAAGAACAAAAAGAAAGAAGAAAAAGGATAGTAGACATCTAATGGTGTGCTACTGCATGCGGTGCGACTAATGTTTTTTTATAAATAATTTTTTCTTCTACTCACCTCGTCTTGTTGTTCGTGCTCGCTATTTGCCAGACTAGACCTAGAGCCGCGTCTCGTCGATCCTTTCTCCTCTCCTAAAATTTGTGCGACTTTCGCTTGCTTCACGAGATCCAGTGCCTGAGAAACATTTTTTTATGAGAAAAAAAAGAGTCAATCTCTTTGTTCATGCCAGTTAATAAGAATTTAAAGAAATGTTGTCGAAGACTTAAATTCGTTTGAAACGAAATAACTCCAACATATCTTAAAAGAATAAATAAATACAACGAATAGAAGAAATCCCTAAAAGCTTTTAAGTGAGAATTAAGTATCGAAATCAATTCTTAATAATAAGTCTTTTCCATTGAACTACTGTAGCTTCAAATATAAATTACACATCAAATACAAAACAAAATAAGTCTCCTCTCCCTATTGCTTCTTACCTGCTGAACGTGCTGCTTGGAACAAAAAAAAGTAACAAGCTTTAAAATACTTATTCTCAATATTTATAACTTTCTTTAACCAATGTTTTTTTTTATTTTATTAAATATTTGTGTTATAGTTTAACAGTATATGTTATGTGTTTAATCTTTATAAATTTTATATTTCATGGAAATTTGAACTTTAAACCTTATAAAATTGATAATACTGAAATATTTAAATGAATAAAAGGAAGAAAATAGAATGAAATTTCAACTTGCCCTGATTCTCATATCTTCAAATAAATCTGCATTCTTAAAATTACATTGAATATCAAGTTGTTAAGATCAAAATAACTCACTTCCTTTCGAGACCTCAATGCACAGTCGTCAAGCGTATCTGCGGCTTCATATTTTCCTTGTCGTCGATAAAGTGCACCTAAGTTTTTTAATGTCGTCGTCACGGTAGGCGAATCAACTTTTGCTGCTTTGTGCCATCCACCATACTCTCCATAAGGAGCATTCTCTTTATTTTTATGCTTATTTTCTTCTCTTTCTTCCGCAACCTGTCAAATATTCAATCATAGATTACAATATCAATTTAAATATAAAATTATAAAATTCAAGTTATACCATTTTTCAACAAATGTCATACCTGCCAAATGGGTTTATTATCGCCATCGATAGCACCAAACTCTCTCTCATGGGCTCTGGTTAATACTTGTTTGTAGAGAACTTCAGCACCCTTGTATTTGCCCTGTTTCAAATAGCACGATGCGAGGTTATTTTTCGTCTTCGCAACGTTAGGATCATCCGGTCCAAGCTTAGCTTCATAGATTTCTAGTGCTCGTTGATAATAGCGTTCCACTTCCTCGTACTTGCCTTGATTCTGACACAGCAAGGCAAGATTGTTCAATTGCTTGGCTACATCTGGATGATCGCGTCCAAGAACCTTCTCTCGGATTTCCAGAGCGCGTTTACACAAAGGTTCAGCCTCCTTGTACTTGCCACGTTTTCCGTAAAGGACGGCAAGGTTGTTTAGAGTGGCTGCTACGGCAGGATGGTTTTCACCAAGGGTCTTCTCGCGGATAGCCAAAGCGTCGTTCAGAAGGTTCGCTGCTTCTTTGTACTTATTCTGGTCTCGGTAAACCAGAGCGAGAATGTTCAACATCGTCGCCACGTCTGGATGGTCGTGACCGGAAGTCTTCTCCAAATCCTCTAAGGCTTGTTTACAGAGTGGTACCGCTACTTCATAACGGCCCTGGCTCGCATATTGAATAACAAGATTGTGCAGAGTTCTCAAGCGGGCTGGAATCTCGTAACCCGCATTGACTTGCTGTGCGAATTGTGAAGGTGGGGTCGGGGACATTGCTGCAAAAAGTATCAAGGCAATGGATGTACTAAAAATGTTTTTGAAACAGAGTTGAATTTAGAAAATTAGTTTCAAAATCTTAAAAATTCTTGACAAGCTCTTCAAAAAACTAATTCAGACATCTGTAGATACTATTTTGGGTTGAATTAGAGCAAGTATTTGGAATGATTTTGACTCTAATAACATTCGCAGACTTTTGAAAAGAGTTCGAACAATGGAAATTTGCTCAAGAGTAGAAGGAAATAAAAACTCAACATACACTTACTGTTTCGGTCCTCAGCATCGTCGTCTGGAAAAAGCGACAGGTCTATAGGATCATCCTTGGGTCTGTCCTTAGCATTTTCATCGTCTGCCGGCGGATCTGGGTCATACTGTCTCATGTTTGCCATGAATTCAAGGTGCTTCTTTTCTTCTTCCATTTGGGCCACCTTCAAGATAATTTAATCGTTTAAAAGGTTTTCTCATCTTCAAATATTTGAATCTAACTGAAAATCTTGTCTAATTCTTAAAATTAAAACATATAAATCAAAATGAACTTACAGCTTGTTCACTAGCTTGTAGCTTTTGCTGTGTGCCCGCTAATTCGTCTCTCAGCCAGGCATTTTCCTGGCAAAGCCTTCTAACTTGAGTTCTGAGTTTTTGTTTTTCGGCTTCTACCATTTGCAAGTGACTCGCCAGAGCCATCATGACCTGAGCTTCACCAAGACCCAGTTCTATCATCTCAATGTTTTTCGACAATAAAGTCGCCTTATCACGTGCCGCTGGTGCTTCCTGGGACTGTAAACTCTGAAGAAGTCCACTATGTTCCACTCTTAAAGTCTCCAGACCTTGGGCAACGGTGCGAGCACCGGCCACAATCTCCTCCTGTGTCATGGCTGTCATTCTGCCAATGTGTTCTATTTTTTTTCTGTAACAAAATCAACCAAATAGTTAGCTAATTACATCACTTTCTAAAAGAATGATTTCTTTAAACAATCACATGCAAACCGGTTTGTCATTGACTGTCATATGCGTCGATTAAATTAAGAGTGATTATATGTAACTATGTAAATCAACTCTAAAAAATTTGCTCACTCAGGCCTTCTTATTGCTACTTGCAATTAAAAATAGGTAATTGATTTTTCTAGTCTAGCTCAAAAGACAATTGGAAAATGAGTCACCAAAATAGATTCCAAAATAGATATTTGACCAAGGTTTTTTTAAGTCAGAAAAGGAGCGAACAAAGTAGAGGCAGAAACAAGTTGTAAATGAGTAAAATCAACTAAAAAATGTTGAATCATCACGAGTTGTGGTCGCAGAGTGGAAACTCAAGAATTGTTATTTTATTGCAGTTGGAGTGTCGGACATATTTGTGAAAGCCAGGGGCAAGGACACGCTTTTTTCTCCACAAAAAGTCGCGCTCATTGATACTGACGTTAACCACTCATCCAAAACAAAGGTTGTCACTCGAGGCAATTGATAAATTACAATTGTATCGATATTATTTTGGACACAAACTTACCCCATGTCAGGGCCGCGTAAGACCACGAAAATCAATGGCTCAATAATCAGACGCAAGCGCAAAGAACTTGCACTCTTATGCGACAGACACTACAGTCTACAGTCTACAGGCATGCGAAGCACGTGAAAATTCGAGAAAATAAAATCTTCGACCCAAAATGAATCGATACCAAATGCCAGCAGGCGGAACAAATTCGTCTGGCGCGGGAGGAAAACGGTAATCCCATCAGGAAACGACATCGTCTGCCAAATTATTTATGCATCAATGGAATCCGAGATGGAACCTTGAAATTCGATTTCCAGACTTCGTCCATTCAAGAGAAGGAACCTTTCCTTATTTCTCACAGAGCGAACTTTTTATTTAAAAAATATTTTGAAAGTGAATATATAGCCACGATGCCCTCAAATGTTTATTTAGTGTGGTATTTAATCCTTAAATGAAAATCAGGAGTTCAAAATTTGAAATTGATTTAGGAATGAACGAACAAGGACTCCAAAATGAACTATGTACAGATTTTAAAATTAGGTCTTGTTAGGACTTTATGTAACATCGACAAAAAAATTATAACTTTTTCTTCGAAAGGCCGATTAGAATAGGTAGGTAATGTAAGTATTACGATGCACAGCTTTACCTACAAAGGAATGAGGAAATTATCGAGCAGGGAAGGGCCGCTGAAAAAGAAATTAAACACCGTTAAACATCAAATTTATAGCGCACGTGTTTCAGTTCAGACGTAGGTGAAAGGTAATTAATTAATCGAGGCGATAATTCAATAAAAGTTCATTAATTTAAAAAAAATAGGAAGAAATTCTTTTGTTGGAGGAAATTCTCAAGAGAGTCGCGAGAAATGTAAACAAAGGTGGTTCTTCTTTGTTCACGCGATTTCGAGTTACTTGATTAGCAGATTCATGTACTTTCTCTTCTGGTGCAAACCTTTCTTGACTTTACTTTTAGACCTCATCTCTCCTATTTTCTAATTCAAGCTCCCCAAATCTCTCTATTTTTAATTCTGCTACAAATATTAAAATATTTGTAACAGAATAAACGATACTTTTTGGGGAAGATACAAAAAATAATAATTTAAAACAAAACAAAACGGGGTGAGGATATTACTCACATTCTATAAGCGTTCAGCGTTTTTGACATTTCTGTTCTACCCATCGATAATGTTGGAGATTGCGAAACCTACCTATTCCGTAAAAAATATCAACTTTTTTTGTCCCTACGATATCGATCTATCCTGCCTTCTCACTGCATCGGGACTTGGTGCTAATATTGTCACTTGAGTCAGTCGATAAACAAGACTCGGTAAAAAATTGATCTATCGCGTAAGTAAAAAAATATATATTTAGTGTAATTTGATCTCTGCGAGGGGTTGCTCGCAATATCACGTTTTATACTTTACTGAAGAGAATGTGTTTGGCTTCGTCCCCCGCACTAGGGGGTTGAAAATAGCGCCTGCGCAATTTTGTGACGTTGAGAACTTACAGTGTGTACAGTTCATTTTTTCCATTTTTACCTCTTTTACCCGCAATGCATGGAACCGGTAAAAAGCAGTTCTTTAGACAAATTGAAAGAGCTGGAAAATAGGCCACTGAAGTCAAAAGTAATTTAATTATCCTCTCCAGTTGAAAAAAACCTCACTTCTTAGAAAGATGTTTTCATATCTAGGAATCTTGCAACAAAATTCACAATCCTTTTCCGGCTTTTTCCTCATTTCAATGTTTTATCTCAGGTTGAAGATACATGGATCTATTATTTCTATTTTCAAATTAAGGTCAAATATCAACTTTAAATAAATGGAAGAACTAATGCGACAAGACTACTTTGTCTGGTGCAGAATTATATAATCCAATATCAGTAAAATCAGTTTGAACCAAACAATGGAACTTGGCTTTCAAATTAAATTATATACTGAAGTTGAAATCGATAGAAAAAGAAGGCAACGAATTGAATGGATGATTCATTCTGGGAAAGCGCATAACTAAACACGCGTTTAAATTAAAGAAAAACTACATGCCAACTCTATGCGCTTTCTTGTCTAAGTAAAATTAATCGTAGTTTAATCTAAGAAATGACCTACTTTTTTGAAAAGAAAAATTGAATGCTTCTTCTCTAAAAGGACAGGCAAGGCTCAAAAGTAATTTGGAGTTGCGTTTGACCTGAAGAGGTGAATTAATTTGTATTTTAAATTAATGACAACAGTTAAAAGAAAATCAGACCCTCGTTTAAATCTCCAATTTTCTGTGGAAATAGAAACAATGCTTATTATTAACTAACTAAATAAAGTAAACTTGTTATGACTATAATTCAATGTTTAAACATTCATTCTGAGGATCTGTAATGACACTTTGCTCTAAAAATAGAAGTTCTTTCAGCCTTTTTTTATGCTGCATACATCATGCAAAAATCTTATGTAATTGGATAATAACAGGCAACGTCTTGAATTCCGATTTGATTTTCGAAGCAGAAACTCAATAAAAAGTCTGAATAAAATGTTAACTCGATAATACAAATTGACTGAAGTTCACAGAAAAAAATGTTAATTCATCAGGATTACATTACAAAACCAAAAAAGTATCTATCAAAAAAAAAAGTATTTTTTATTACTTTGTGTTCACGTACAATATACAATATAACAATTATTGAATAGCAACCGTGTTACACGTCTAGAACATGTTAAATGTAATATTTAAACAACTAGATATGTTTGTTTTTTAAATATAACATTTTCCAGGCATTTCTACAGGAAAGTATATTTTATGTGATTATAAAGTTTGAAAAGGATGAAGTCGACAGTAGTGAGATCATTCATCGACATTACGTACTCCTAATCATCCTCGTAATTCACCGATTTACAAATGTAAATTTCCTTTCTAATCAGTTCCGCTGAAAAATTAGTCCGCACAATCAAACTGTGATAAATCACTCGATTTGAGAATAATGGATGTTACCTAAACTCTTTTTTATGTCGAAAATGTATCGCAAATGAACTGGACACACGCGAACTCAATAATATACAATAAATTTCAACACAATTTTATCATAATACAGAATTACTACTAGGATAGTAGTAATCAAATTTGAAAAAAGAAATAATAAAATGAAAAAAAAATATCGATTTCTAAACACATGGAGTCTGCAACTTTAACAGCTTTGACAGGTCTGAATCCATTTTGTTTTTGTGAATCAATCAAATATCGCTCTAATTGGAGCACGTGTAAGAGAATTTTCAGAAACACAATTAAAGACGAGTATTGCGGCAAGAATGGTCATGGTCACTGATTTTCCGTCACGGTATCACGGCATCTCGTAGAAACGGATTAAAAGATTTGACTTCCGGTTTGAGCTATTGTCTCAAAAGGTGTGGTAAAAAAGTTAACCTTATGCGCATTTACCTTTCGATAGATAATAAATCCCAGAGGAACAGTGATGTTAAGTAGCAATACGAATGATGACTCACTCTAGAGATCGGTCCATGCAGGGGTCCCGATGAATGCCCTCAGAGCAGCATTACACTTTCTATAAAATGAAATATTGTATTCACTAATTGTAAGACTTACGAAGACTGGAACGTATGCAAGGTTCGGAATTTTCGATTCAGTAATGCAATGCATTTTTTTCACATCCAAAATTAGAACCATACATGACTTTAGAGAAAGCGATTGTCACCTTTCGAGCACCGAAGTTGATTCATGCAATTTTTCTCTTTTAGGACGGAACTGAATTGATGATTCGAGAGAGTTTTATTTCTTATTTAATAAATAATAAAGAAAAAATTGAGTGAAAATCCTTTATGACAAGACTAGGGAGTTGATGACAGACTAAAATGGCGAGGACCGTGGTGCTCGAAGAACGACAACAATCACATATTTTTCCGTTTTTTCTTCATTTGAATCATTTTGGGTAGTTTACCTTTTACACTTCACTGTGATATTTCATTAAACTATGGTTTTGTTGTATAAATATTGTTTAAAACACAGACACACACTGAAAAACCCGACGGATAACGGCTATCAGCCGTTCGCCATGCAACTTGCTATGCTAGCAAAGTGATGCTAGCAAGGGTCAATTATCGATATACATAGATATATCGATATGTTCGAGAATCGATTACCCGTTTAATCGCTAGTGAATTCGATTCGATTATTTTTTAAAAATTAATTAAACCAGTATAAATAATATTTATTATTAAATAAAAACTAAAAAACTTTTAAAATATAGTTAAATGCAAATAAAAATTCTTAAACTTTAATAAAAAATATAATAGATATTATATTGGTCGGAAAATAAACAAAAATCACTTTTTACTTATTATTTTTCAAAATGAAGTACTTTTATTTATTTTTATTACACAAAATTATTGCTTCTTTTTATTTTGCTACTAATATCAAATATTTTTATCAAATTATGAAATTATTTATAGTTTCGTTTTTAGCAGGCCAACTTTTCTTAAATAACGTACTTACCATATGAGCAAATTCAGATTACCCCGGTTTTTTTCCACAATTTTTACTTTTTCAAAAAAATAATAGTGCACAGATGTAAAGAACATGAACGCGGACGATCGTGCACTATTATTTTTTTGAAAAAGTAAAAACTGTAGGAAAAAAGCCGGGTAATTTAAATTTACTGATATGGTAAGTAACACGTGCCTTTAATGCCGTGTTTTTTAATTGTTTAATAAATCTAATCAGTTTTAGGTAGAAATATTATACATAATTTAAAAAGTTTTCTATTAAAATCTAAAACTTTTTGGACTGGGAAAAATCATCCAAACGCAAAACGTAATATAATGTGATAAACCATGTTTATTGAATTATCATTAGAATAGTAAATAGATATAATAGAGGACACTTTTAGCAGGCCAACTTTTCTTAAATAACGTTCAAAACCTAACAATATTTCACGAGTAGAAGAAAGGTTTCTTGTGTGGGCTGAGGAAAG
The DNA here is from genome assembly GCA_032275165.1 of Synergus magnus. Classification (NCBI taxonomy): domain Eukaryota; kingdom Metazoa; phylum Arthropoda; class Insecta; order Hymenoptera; family Cynipidae; genus Synergus; species Synergus magnus. The sequence continues at coordinate 16,896,823 of JAUESH010000015.1, forward strand.
GGGCGCGAGAAACATTGAATAACCATTCGATAGTAACTAATGCGTAAAGAAATCAAGAATTCATATGAATAAAATTAAAAACATAAGTAAAAATATCACCGTACACGAGGCTTGCTAAAATTGGATATAGTTAAAATTTTTGAATATGTATGTATGCGTACACCGATGGCTTCAATCGATTTCCAGCCTACAGTAAGAAAATCTACGTTTAACTGACAGCATTTTTCAATTCTTTGTATCTCATCAGAAAATCATCATGTTCGCCGTAATCAAAATCTGTCTCTGTGCTCAATAGGGGATAATTTCCTTTAAATGGCATCGATGTCGAAATCTCCAACATCGTCTTCCTCAACGGATGGCTTCACGGGCTGCTGCAGTTGTTGCTGCTGTTGCTTCAGTGGTTGTTTTGCTCTATCGTCATATTCAATCTGAAAAAAAAAAAAAAAATCATTAAGTATGCTCCAATAAATACTGTGCTCTTCAAGATACAAATTCGGATGAACAGGTAAAAGCTTCTCCAAAACTAAAAAAATATTGTACCTCCAAATCATCGTCTTCCTCGTCAGACTCGGATTCTTCTTCCTCAGCTTCTTTCAACCATGTGAGAAACGGTGCAGCCTTATCATGAATCTCTTGAGACACGTCTTTACCAACATTTTTCTTACTGACTTTGCTTTCCCATTCCAAAAAGGTTTTCTCTTCCAAGATGTCAGAATCATAAAAGAGCTGAAAAAAAAAAACAGAGCGTTAAAAATTTCAAATTAAAATATCAAAAAATTCAAATTGGGAACTTTTACTCTTCTGGTATATAGAATTAACTTACTTTGAAAATTCCGGGGACTTTTGGCATGAGTACGTCCTTGTGCAAAGCGATGATTTGTTCGACTCCCCTGAGTAAATATTTTTGTGCCTTTGTATCACCATGTGTAAAGCGAAGAAGCAACAAGCGATGTTTCTTAACTTGAGCGGCGATGCCTTGATCGAAAAGCAATTCTGCAAGAACCAACGGCGCTTTGGTCTTGATTTCAAGACGTTCAGCCTCCGAAACCAGCTCCTTATGATTATCCAACTGTCCAGCATCGCGACGACACTTCACCAGTTTGTAGAAGATGTCCATACGTTCTTTTTCAGATTTCTCGAGATCATCGCTGATGGTCATTCCCTTCGCACCCTCAGTTAAATCTTGCAGACGAGCTCGGACGGCCTCCTCGGAAACATCAACCGCCCACTGGGAGTCATCATCATCCTCTTCACTCGCCATCTTCTTCGGTGCTTCTACCACGATATCTGTTGCGTTTTCACTATCAGGAGACCCAGAACGATCGCCGTTGACATCGCCGTTTGCTTTTTTGGAACGCTTGGCTGTAAAGATTATATTTCATTGAACTATACAAGTAAAAGATACATTGGTTTATAGTTAGGTGAATTGATGTTTGTTTCTATATGTATTTAATTTTGAATTAAACTTACCACGCTTGCCCTCAGTGAGAGAACTACCTTGAGCTGCAGGGTTCAAGCTCGGTGGATTTTTGAGGATATAAGTGTTGAGCTTATGATTGCTCTCGAGCAGGCCATGATGGCCGCAGGCTTTGCAGCCCTGGGAGATGGTTCCCTTCTTAGCACTGACCAAGAGTTCGGTCTCAGGATTGTCACAGGAGGGGCAGAGCACGTATTTTCGAATAAAACCATCCAGAAGATCCTGTAGCTTGATTGCATCGTGCGAGCCATTAACGATAAATCTCTCGTTCTTGAAGTCAAACTGAGTCTGTGCGCCCAGCTCACATCCAAAGTATTTTGTTGGATAAGTGGCAGGTCTGCCGATGGCTTTCGCCACTTCCACCATATTAACAATGACGGTCTTTATGCCATTTCCCTTGCCCTCGACTTTGGCCTGAATCCTAGGCATTTTGTAGCGATAGAACGCATCGCTGACGCTGCGATTGACGTTGACGCTCCCCATGATGACGGTTGCTTTCGCCTCTTAAACCTCGCAAGCTCGTAAGTTCGTCCGAATGATAATTTATGACGAGACGTCGTTGCGAAACCTTGATGCAACGTGATTAAAGTATCCTCGAAGCAGTTTTTCAATTCGCTCGCTCCACTTTCCCCTTTGTCCTCGTGATTTTCAGGTGGGTAACGTCTTCGTTCTTGGTCTCCTAGATCTCCTTTCCACGCTTCCGAGCGACAGTTTGAATGCTGATCTGTGACTTTGCCTGGAAACGGCTACCAAAGGGTAGCTTGAAACGTGTCGCGTCAGGGTGCTTTTCGTTTCTAGCGATTTGGAACGCCACACTACCCAATGACGACAGTCACGTTTCTCTGAACGGCTGCAGCTTTCGATGCCTGTTACTGAAAATGAAAAAAAAAAAAAAAAAAAAAATTATTAGCATTTAATAATCTTTTTTCTCAGGACAAACAAGAAAGAGTTTAAAACTTTTTTATATTTACCTGGAAAATTTTGAGGTCCTGTGCTTAGGCAGGACCAAATTTAAAAATCGTTGGGTGGTATCTTGGTGCAGGGTTTGCCTCGATCTGGTGGGCAGGGGGGGGTAGTCTTCAATGATCATACACGCTGCCTGTCCGTTGCTCGGGCCCGTAATAAAATGTGAATCCCACGACGTCGTCGGTAATTCACTACTTAACCGTAATAAACGATTATTCCAAGCGATGGGGATGATGCTGCCGTCTGTAAGACACCTGGACAATGTCCTGCCACCGCCGCTTTTACTGTACACCAAGCCTTTCCTTCTGGATGATATCCTGGATGTTTCTGAAACAAAAGAAATTCGCTCCGATTAAAATCATAACCAAAATAATCATTTTAATCTTGAAATATTCATATCGAATAATCAATTCCATTTTAACACCGATTTAAGTACCTTTATTTTATCCATCTACAAAAATCAGGTCTGCAATATGTGCGGATATTTCTAAACAGCATATGAAAGTCTGCGAAAATAATTTGAAAATTGAATCATTGGATGAGTGTATGTCTATGGACTTTGTAAATATTTCATTTGTTGACTACAGGTTTTCAATTTCAGGACTGTCATTAGAATTTTTATATTTTGATCTATTGAATATTAAATCTATTGTATTTTGAATTAACTCTGCGGCTAACGATCATTGAGATGGTTTTCGCGAGAACCAGAAAACCCTGGGATCATGATAGCGAAAATCACTCGCGAGCTTTTATTCACAAAAAAGATTTGTCTTGCTACTGCCAAGTTATAGATGCAATTTCCAAATGTCACCAAATGTCAAGGAATTTCATAAAACAAAACAATATCAAAATTCTTTTTGATTTTCTTGACAACGTGGAAAATTTTATCAAAGCAATCTATGATCTCATTCTCGCACCATTCGCAAAAGATTTCGAAGCTTTAACTTATAAAAAAAATGAAATAAAGATAGTCTTTGGAAAAAAATGGTCTTTATCTGTAATAATTAACCTTGAGACGCAAAGTGTGGAAATCAATTTTAATTGGCTCGAAATAAAAGTCAAACTCGTATATTATTTCAGACTAATCGAATTTGAACGTGCTGCAACGAACGTGGTCATTATAAGCAAAGATTTCATGAGCTTTCATTTATCGAATCTCTCACATGGAAAGTAAATATTCTACGTGTGGATCTCTATGCTCCAAGGAAAATATTCAAGAGATAAAACTAAAACAAATTTCTTGAGCAACTTTTTAGAATTTTAATTAAAATTTTATTCTTAAAGAATGACACAATATATAATATAATTCTCACATCAAGTTTGAATAGAATTTACGACCAGAGGTCATTTAACAGGGCAACTTATTAAACTAGATTCCGAGGAAAAGAAATGTTTTCGCAGCAACAGTTTATCGTTAAATTTAAAGAAAGACACAATCAATAAATGACTCATAAAAACTTACAAACTTTCTGCAAATGTATTGAAGCTACATAAATAAAATCTGCCTGTTACTTACAATATTGTATCAATATCAAGTTTTGATATACGAATACGACGCTTCACTCGACATTGAACATTGGAAGTGAATATAGTTTTTAATGTTGTTTTCTAGAATGCAATCTATACTTATTTTTATTATTCACATAGTTATCATTACATATAAAATATGAATTGTTATCTTCTTATCGTTAACTACAAGTGCTTATTATTCTTCAAGTATAGTCTGTTCTTTCAGCAGTTAAAATAAAGTATTTTAGTATTTATTATTTTATGATGATTATATGATTGTTTAAAATATTCAATACAAATTTATAGAACCAGTTCAAACTCATATAATTTCATTTGGTAGAAAGTGACATTTAAAGTGATTGGATAGATTCAATTAAGTTTTTCTTTGACCCAGTAGCTAATGACTATAATCTAAAACTATAAAATGTAAAATTTATATTTTTCCGCACCAAACTAGGATTTGCAAAGTTCCATATTGGACCCTGAATCACCGATCTGAGGACAAATACCCAACATGTGAAAGGTCAGGAAGTTCCCATCGTGTGAAGAGGATGGAAAGAATAAATATGCAAGAGAGTTGAGGAGCTGGACCCCAAGTTTAAATAACAGCAGAGCAATCGACCGTCAATAATGCACGGTATATTCCCTACGAGCTTTATCGACATACCCTAGCAACATAATATTCTGTTCTAGCAAAGCGATAGGAAAGTAGTTTAAAGTTTTGAACCGTAAATAAAGTCTAAGTCGATAGTTTAATGAATCGAATCACCAACATGTGAGACTACCATCTATACAAGACTCCCACTACTTTCAGGATCGACCTAGAAGGTACCGTCCGATGAGGACAAATGGAAGAAATTCTCTAATCTTCAATATGTGATCATTCGAATATTCGAAACTAAAACTTCAGTATGTTACCTGCTCGACGTAGACGCATAAGTTTTAAAGGTGGCTGCTGTCGGCCCGTTTTCGTTTAGTTTGGCCTTCTGGTAACCGATTCTCACGAGAATTTTTTGCGAGAGCAAGATGAGAGCCGGACGTACAATTGCTGAAGAGTGGAAGTTCCAACTGAGAGGAACAGAAACGATTACTCCGGGTACGGGTCCCGGATCGGATAGGCGTAGGCGTATGCGTTTACGTCGTCAGACGCGCAGGTCTGGTATACATATATGAGACCAGCTTATTGATCGGTATGCATTCCAGTACGAGAATCGTCGACGTTTTCCAACGTTCCGACGTGGAAACTTCAAGCAAGGTCAGATTTTCACCAGTTTTCATCCAGCAATGCGGAAATTTCGAGCGATGGGACAGGTCAGGGTGAATGCCGCATTTCCGGCGCGGCCCGGAAACCACCGGCTCGACACCGCTTCAAGTTCAAGGCAACTGAGCTACGCACATCAGAAGATGTTAGAACAGTTTGCAAAACTAGAAGCCATCGATTTCAAAACCATCTGAGCTAGAGTTGCAACATTTTAATTGGAAAACCTACGACTGATGATTTTCGATCTGATAATGGATTGTTTTTTCAATTTAGGTGGGAGATGAAGGGTTAAATTGAATTCTTGAAGCTTCGGGTAGTTGGATTGGAAGTTGCAAGAGATGAAACCCTAGGTTTGATTAATATACTGATTAGCTGTTTGGAAGACTCTCAGATGTTTTCCTCTGTTGATGAGGAGAAACACTGGATTGCGAAACCATAAGAATTTTTCTTGAAATCGCAGTTTTGAATGTAAAAAAAGATTGAGTAAAATTAAATGAATAAATTAAATTAAACAAATTTTTATCCATGTAAAACTTTTGAAAATGAATACGAAAAAAACTGCTTTTTTTTTAAAACTAAAATGAACTTTATTGCCTAATTTTCTGTTGATTTAGTGACTCATGACTAGATATTAAGTTGAACATAAGGACTAAAATTCGTAATATAAAAATCGATATTTGAAATGGATACTAATTCGACAGAAACCTACGAAAAGCTTTTCCCCTTCACACTAAATTTAATTGCTACGACTTTTATATATACTTCAATACACACACATTAATCACTTTTTATCGCTCTGGAGAAAATTACAATCAATTAATGCTGCTTCTTAAATTATCACAACGATAACTTTTCTGCACATTATATTGCCAAATATTAGCAAATTTTTTAAACTACATATCCAATTTCTGCTCGGCTGTTATGAGAGTAAAAATAATCGAAACAAGCAAAGCCAATAACACAGACAGCCTTATCACAAAGTTAAAAATAATCCGAAAGAAATTCTGCGTGTAAATAATGCAAAACTGGAAAAATAAACAGTCGAAAGGTTTTTTGTCTTTAAGTTGCAATCGATTCATAACGAACCTTAAATATCGACCTTTAACCAGAGTCACTTTCAGTTCATTTACTTTGAGACATAAATGTCTATGAATACACAACATTCTCTTCATGCCACGTCACTTGATTTAGATGACAAGGATATTTGCTCGAAAGTGTCAGCGAAATAATCGGTCGTACGGTTTAAAAAGATTAAAAAGCAATTTCTGAAGGATACTGTTAGAAATTTTTAACAAATTTACATAATGAATGAAATTCTGCAAAGGGAAATCGTAATTAAAGTACTTTTGTAAATAGCAAACTTTCATTGAAAGCTGTGAGGCTCGTTTTATCGCAATCGTAAATATGTATTCGACAAACAACTGACATGCGATACTACCTTCATATTAGAATTAACAATGCCTTATTAAAGTTGTGCTGCCTGTAAGCTGCTTGCAATCTTATGTAATAAAACTTTAAAAGAAACTAGAGGCACTCAAAGACTTCAAGAAGTCGCGTGATACACCAAAGAACGTGCTTGGACCAGAAAACTTGTATTTCCCTTCATTTTTCAAGGCACAGTTACATAAATGAATGCTTAAAAAGATGAACTTTCAGGTCTCTTAATTACTTCGTGTTTGAATATCAATTTATTCCGATTTGAAATTGCACCTGCTCTCAATTTTAACAGCTGATTTTATGACTTCTAGAATATTTAAGTACACTCATCCACCGATTATTTGCACCGCGGTTATATGCATAGTTCACGGTTTTTCCCCTCCCGTAGCGTCCCTCGA
>JAUESH010000015.1:16911568-16936198 GCA_032275165.1 Synergus magnus
AGTTTTTACCTGAATCCGCGCTGCGATTATTTGCACTCAAGACCCGAGATGTGCAAATAATCGGTGGATGAGTGTACTCTTCAATTCTTCCCTTGAATGAGAATCACTGAGCGTTGATTAAGATATTATTTTGCTTAGCATACCAAAAGTCTATGTATGTACATTGAAGGGTTAGAAGAGGGCACCTTGATAAATAAAATAAAAGCGGCTCTTTCAGTTCTCTCTCAAAGGGACGCTTGCAAAAATTCTATAGCCAGCAATTTTCAATTCTGAAAATATAAAAACCCTTTTCAAACGTAATCTGGATCATGTTTCTTCTCAAAGAAATTATAATCTCGCTTACTGCATTCTTCAAGTAGTGTGAAAGACACTGCCAAGTCTTCATTGAAAGTAAACATAAAATATACTTAAATAAGATTAGCGCGAATTGGATAAGGATATGCATGATTACAGATTTGAAATTGAAGCTGGATATCAAACGGATGTGATAAGAATTCATTACATTTTTCAAATTATTTGCACTCGTTACACAATGTGCACGACGAATCATTTTTTATATACCTGATAATGTAATAAATTGTACTTTCCATGCCGTAAAATTACTTAATTCTTATTTGATAATTAAAATTTAAATAACAATAAATAAGTTTAATTTCTATTAATGAAACATCTTTTGAACTTTGATTTGCATTCGATTGTTAGTAATCTTACGCTATAATCAATGGTAAAATGACTAATGCACATTGTAAGATATCAAAATGAAGCAAAAACAAGTGAAATAATTCACCTAGTAACTACAAAATTAATTTTCTTTATGATGTAAGAAAAATAAAAATTTAATTTTGTAAAGGGAACATTCGAACTGGATGTATAGATAAATTGACTATGCACTGTTAAAAAGGCTTAGTCATGGCGGAAGAGGCTAACAAGTGACAAGATTAGATTAGACAAAATAAAGTTTCAATGATGGTTTGCACGAGTTAAATGTTTGTATCTAGTAAGAGAGAATTGTAGACAAAAATAGACGTAATATTTATAAACCTTCCTACTTATTGCCTAGATCCTACGAAATTTTAGTCAACTTACCAAACATTTTGCAAATATGAAAAGTGTTTCATTACATAAAACATAAGTGTAGAGTCTAGGAATTTTTCACATAATTTAAATTGAAATCCAATGAAAGAACGAATAAAATTTCCATATCTTTATTTGTCAAGTCTCGAATTTTTAAAATTAGGATTCTAAATTTTTTAAAACGGTTATAAAAATTATAGGTTATAGGTTATGAAATCAGATCCCAAAATTTTAAAACCGAAAATCTGGTTTACACCAGTCGATCTAACAAATTCATATAGTCGGATTTAAATAATGATATAAAATGAATCATTATTAATTCTTAACACATTTTTTTTTACGTTTTCGAAGCAAAATCTCCACGTTATGACTCGTGGCAAGATGACGAAATAACCTAAAGTTGGTGCAATTCGCGATCATTAATGACTCCAGCTGATAAAATATATTTGATTATGAAAGCAATGACTTTTTAATAATCAGATGGACCATCGCAAGGGCAGAGCGATGGAAAAAAGAAAGAAAGGAGACACTCACTTCCGTAGAAATGAATACTCGTTAAATTGCGAACACGTTCCTGACCAAAATGGCTGGTTTCTAAAATTAGCCAGCACAGTCGGGCAACTCGCACGAGGAAAAAGATACGTTTGAGTAGAGAAATTTTCAGATTCTTACCTTGTCGTCGAAGAAAAGTCATATAAAATGGTAACGCCCTGCTGGACGGCCTGCTGAATTGACGAATTTATTGAAACAGATGGATCGCTCAGTCAAGAGCACTCTGTGCGATTGTCACCTGCAAATTAACGCAAAAACTTTTGAAGCAAACCAATCAAAGTCAATCGAACTCTAGACTTACCTTTGGGACAGTGAGAGTCGTGTAATTTTTCCAAAAATACAAACGACTCGCTAATTGCCTCTTGATTATTTTTTTACGAAGACGTAATAAAAACGTTCCGGTTCGACCAATATGCGTGAAACTGTCGAATATAAAATTACAACTGCGAAGTTAACATGCGAAGTCCGCGAAGTCAGTCGAACGAGTGCGAGTGAGAACAACTGAGCATGATCCAACTTGAACGAGGTGGCATAGCCCAGGGCTGTCTTCATTCTTTCAAGACCCTGGGCGCGGCAGCAGTAGCGTATCTTGAAATCGTAGTAGTGACATTTGAAATGTTGAAATTAATTATCCCATTACTGATTACACTTTCAGTATGACTTGTGATATAAAACATAATATTAAACATAGTATCAGCAAAATTAACCAGAGAAGTAATTAGAATTAATTTAAATATAAGAAAGATTATGACCGAATTTTAAACTTTTGAAATTAGTATAGCATTTCCCGGGCTTATTAATGCTTAAAAAATAATTTGAATGCAAAAAAAATTAGAGTTATACCAAACTTTTTTCATTTTAAGTTTAACTAATTAAAAAATTGATTGATTTTATTTATTAACTATAAGTTTAACTAATTTATAAAATGGATTAAAAAGTTTAAAATTCATAAAACAAAATAAAGAACCTGAAGTTAGTTGCGAAATACTAAGAGACTGGTTGCATACTTACAGGGGCCAGTGTTGTCATAACCAAGACAGAAAAGATGTCAACAATGGTAAGTTTTACATTAAAATTAATGAAATTAATCATTCAGTTTCGTTAATTTTTACAAGTTTAGATTCAAAAACTAGATATTACTTACTAGTTTCTAAGAATAATTAATAAAGCTTCCTACAGTGATTTGAAAAATCTAACCTGTAGCATTCGAACATAAGGATCATTAGATTAGAATCTAAAATCGATAATAAATCAATAATTATTGGCTTTTATTATAAATAGAATAACTCTTTTCAGAAAATGAAAGCCGTCAAGTGTCCTACGGATGAATTGAGCTACACTAATTGTGCTATTATCAATGTGAATGACTTTCCTCCTGATATCAAGTTTGTATACTTTAAAACTCTTCAATAAAACTTAAAATAATAATATTTCTATAAATGTTCTACGTTTCCTTTTATTCCCTTTATTTTCATAAGACTTTATTTAGGTTTCCATTTGAACTAAACATTTTTGCAATAAAGTCAACACAATAAAATTATTTTTAGGTACATCGAAGTGATAACAGGGCCAAATCAGCATTTCGTATTTTCTGTAAGATATCATTATGACATATCTCGTGGAACTGTTGGATTCTCCCTTTTACAACGTAAATGGGCTGCTTTGTCCCTGCTTCAAGAAATTGACGTTCGGCCATACAACTTTAACTCAGCATCAAATGCAGCATGTGTCTGCAACATGGTTCTTGAAGTCGACTTCTTGGTTAAAAAAACGTAGGTCTTCCCATTATTTTCTTAGAAATTCTTGAAAAGAAATAAATCTTGATCCTAAGTTTTTTTTAAATTTCAAGAAAATTAATGAACCTGTGAAAATATTTCAGAAATTCTCTGGAACCCTACGACACTGATCAAATGGCCAAAGACTTTCTTCTCCAATTCTCAGGACAGGTATTCACTGTCGGACAGTTGTTACCATTTCAATTTTTAGACAAAAAAGTACTTCAAGTAATTGTAAAATCCATAGAGGCCATCGACTTTTTAACTGCAAGTTCTGGTGAAAATGTCAAACCGAGAAAAATCAAACTTGGCCGTTGTTTAGGTGATACAGTAATTCAGTTTGAAAAAGCAGTAAATTCAACCATGAATCTAGTTGGTAAATCTATGGGAAAGATGGTTCGTCAGTCGATAATAAATCCTGACTGGAACTTTGAAGACATGGGAATTGGTGGCTTAAATAAAGAATTCACGGACATTTTTAGACGAGCTTTCGCATCCCGACTTTTATCAGCTGATGTCGTTGCAAAGCTGAATTTTAAACACGTAAAAGGAATTCTACTTTATGGTCCTCCAGGAACGGGAAAAACTTTGATGGCTCGCCAAATCGGAAAAATGTTGAATGCAAAGGAACCGAAAATCGTAAATGGTCCACAGATTTTAGATAAGTATGTAGGCGAGAGCGAAGCCAATGTCCGGAGATTGTTCGCTGATGCTGAGGAGGAAGAGAGAAAAGTAATATTTTATGAGAATGCAAAAGTTTTTGCTTCTTATTTTGTACTTTCTATTTGATGGATAAATATTACTTTCAGTTGGGACCAAACAGTGGTTTGCACATCATTATTTTCGATGAGATAGATGCTATTTGCAAATCGAGAGGTAGTGTAGTTGGAAATACTGGAGTTCACGACACGGTTGTAAATCAACTGCTTTCAAAAATTGATGGAGTGGAGCAGCTGAATAATATTCTTGTTATTGGGATGACGAATAGACGTGATATGATTGATGAAGCTTTACTTCGTCCTGGAAGATTAGAAGTAAATTTCCCGAATTAATTTTAATATCACGTTTACATAATGGAAATAAATGTCTATTTAAAAATGTAGAGTTAATTAATGATTACAGAGCTAAACGTCTTTTTTTACAGATACAACTTGAAATAAGTCTCCCCGATGAGAATGGCAGACTTCAGATTCTAAACATCCACACTTCAAAAATGAGGGAATACAACAAGCTAGCACACGATGTAGATTTGAAAGAACTAGCAGCTCTGACGAAAAATTTCAGCGGTGCTGAAATAGAAGGTTTAGTTAGAGCGGCTCAAAGTACTGCAATGAATAAATTGGTTAAAGTGACGAATAAAGTGGAAGTAGATCCAGAAGCTATGGAGAAATTTATGGTTAACAGAGACGATTTTCTATACTCTTTAGAAAACGATATTAAACCTGTAAGCTTGTGATGTCTTTTAAATATGCTTTTCAGTTAAAAGAAAATAAAATCATGATTGTTTTTAATATGTGTTTTCAGGCTTTTGGAACAAACGATGATGCATTAGACAGATTGCTTTTGAAAGGAATCATTACCTGGGGAAAACCAGTCGCTGATATTCTAGCAGAAGCGAGTTTCTGTATAGAACAAATGATTGCTACGGAAGGACCAGCCCTTATTTCTATTCTTTTAGAAGGTCCAAGAAAAAGTGGAAAAACTGCCCTTGCAGCTCAAATTGCGAAAAATACTAACTTTCCATTTATTAAAGTTTGCACATCAGAGGACATGATTGGTTTTTCTGAACCTGCTAAGTGTTCTGGAGTGGAGAAGGTAAACTAAGCAGATCTTTTGCATTTAATTGAAAATGTATTGCTTGAATAAAGTACTTCTTTTTTTTTTAGATATTCACCGCAGCGTATCGTTCACAACTCAGCTGTGTTGTAGTTGATAACATTGAGCGTTTTCTCGATTATGGACCAATTGGGCCAAAGTATTCTAATTTAATGCTACAAACTTTATCATTGTTATTGAACAAAAAACCTCCGCGGGACCGAAAATTATTGATTATAGGAACCACTAGTCGCAAGTAATTAAACACCTAGAATATTTCTTATAAATTATTTTCTTCAACACAAATTTCATATTAAACTGATTCATTTTTTTGCTTAGACAAGTCTTAGAGGATTTAGAAATACTATCAGATTTCAAAACAGTTCTGCACGTGCCGAATTTATCTACTCCGAATGATCTTCTTTCTGTTTTGGAAGAAGTAGATCTATTCTCGAAAGAAGAACTTGCAAACCTCCATGCAAAACTTCAAGGCAAAAGGTAATTTTTAACTTTTTTTTTTCAAAATTGCCGAATTCAGTACATGATTTCTAAATTTTTAATATTTATTTTTGCAGAGTCTACATTGGAATCGAGATATTATTAGATTTAATAGACAGAGTTAGACCCGTGGAACCGAATTATCGAATGTTGAAATTCCTTTGTAAATTAGAAGAAGAAGGATATCTCGAGTAAAAATGCTTCAATTAAGAAATCTAATTTTTAATATAGAACTTGGTTCATTGGTGTGTTTTAAGAGAGAAATTTGATTTGCATTGTGAAGATGTGATTCAGTGTAATTGTTTTCAAAGCCTATTTGTAAATGAATTTTGTAATTATTTTATTGTTAGGATGTACTACAGATGTAATGTTTAAATCTTTTTACAAAAGATAACGTTACTACTGCCACATTTATATCTAATACTGCAAACGCAACAATGAATTAAAATGAATCGAAAACATCAATAATTAGAGTACTAATTTTTTCTTCCTTAAAGAGAACTGAGAATAAGGAAACGTCCAATTAAATTATTGTTATAAGTCAATATGAGTAATATATTGTTTATTGTAGATTTTCTGTATATGATATTTATGAAATACTATACGAAGGATAAAATATATACAATATGATATATTTGATAAGTGTGATTACTTATTATTTTAATTTTTCAATAACAAATGAAGCATAATTATAAGTATTAAACTTCTTTAAATACAATTTTTTATTTCACAATACTCTTTATTACAATAATTTGTTAATTAAAACAACTATTTATCTTCTCTATTGATTTCATGTAATTGAAGTTTGAATGTACTAAAAATTCGCGCCGAAATGTTGTGGTGCCATCTTCTTTAAAGTTTTTTGATATTTGTTGCCAGCACGGTTGCCAGTTGCCTAAATACTTTTCCTATAATACTTCGTGTATTTCTCGCGAATTATCAACTCTCGTTTAGTAAAATTCTCAAATTGAGTACAAATCTTGCATCTGGAAAATCTATCAATAATATAAAACCAAAATACTGTGCAGAAAATTCGTGACAAAGTAAAAACAGAATCCTAACCCCAATCTCTAACTTTGGAATTTTTTCAAGTGCGATTTCTGCGATTAGTCATGAGTGTATATTGTCTTTCAAAACTAGAGGACACAAATAAAGGTAATTTTCATTAAATACTTTATAAAACACAACCAAATTTCCTCCCAAATTGTGAATTTTAAGTCTAATAAATTTTACTTCCAGCTCTAGCTGCGGTCCTAAATTATTGAAGAAATTTCACAAATTAGGCAACATGTCGATACCCTACACGTGTATAACATGTCGCGTAGCTTTCCGAGACTTGGAGGTTCAAAGACAGCACTACAAATCAGACTGGCACAGATATAATTTAAAAAGAAAAGTTGTAGATTTGCCACCAGTAGGAGTCGAGGACTTCCAGAAAAGAGTTATTGCTCAACGAGGAAAAGATGATCAACTCCAAAGGAATCAAACTATAAACTGTAAAGTCTGTAGAAAGAATTTTAATACACAAAATCAGTACGAAAATCACGTGCTCTCAAAAAAACACAATGATAAATCGGCTAAGGTTTCGCATGTAAGCTCGGTGGAAGAGATTAATGCTGATCAATCGGCATCTAGTGCTCCGAAAAATGTGAACGAGGATGAGATAATGGAAACCAGTTCAGCAAAGAAAAGAAAACCCGATGAAAGCATGGACACTGATTCAGATGTGGAATCTGTCGATTCCGATGAGTGGAAGAATGGCATGGAAAACCCTGTACAAAACAACGATTGTCTCTTTTGCAGTAAACACAGTCGAACCTGGGTGCGAAATCTCAGGCACATGACAGAAGCTCATTCATTCTTTATTCCGGATCCCGAATATTGTACGGACATGAGAGGATTGCTTCTCTATTTGGGAGAGAAAGTCTTTGCAGGGTTTATGTGTATCTGGTGCAACGACAAAGGTAAATTTTCTTTTTCTTATTTTTATAATTTGCCCAAAGAGTATTCATTGCGCTCAAGGGTGCTGGATTGATGCTCTAACTTCAAAATTCAATTTTTTAATTAAATTTAAGAAATATTAGAATTATAGATACTTTCTTTTAACATAACTTGTCTCTATAACACAATTTTTACTTTAATTTTTTACAGGCAGAGCATTCCGAAGTGCAGAAGCAGCAAGAGCTCACATGATCGACAAGGGTCACTGCAAAATGTTGCACGAAGGCGAAGCGTTAGCAGAATATGCAGACTTTTACGATTACTCAACCAGTTACCCAGACGGAGAAATCGGAGATCCAGACGCAGAAGTTGAAATTCCAGAACTAGATGACAGCGACTATCAACTCGTTTTGCCTTCCGGAAGTGTTATTGGCCACCGATCTCTGATGATATACTACAAGCAAAATCTGGATCCGAATCGTGCGCTCGCTATTCCGAAGAGTAAAAAAATCACCAAAATTCTGTCCATGTACAGAGCTCTTGGTTGGACCGAAACTCAAAAGGAATCTGCTGCCAAGAAAGCGAGAGACATTAAATACATGCAGAGGGTTCAAGCTAAGTATTCTACAAAACTGCAGATAAAAGCCAACAAGTTTCAACGTTACTTTAGACCACAAGTTAATTTCTAAGCTACATAGATAAAATCTAGTGTAGATAAATTATTTTTATTACTTTTGTGGTCTTTACTTTTAGTTTTTAAAAGTGAAATATAGAGCTTTCTGAACTTAATCTTCTTTCTCAGTTATTGGAGGAAGTGTATTCGTTAGTTCTGTATAATAAACTTGAGTATTTATTCTGATGATATCCTTACAAAATAACGAGTATTATTTAGTATCCGTTTACATTGCGAGACACCAACAAAAATATTCAGTTACTTTAAATACTTCGTATAACAATTTAGTTGTACACAAGTGGACCCGCATGTGGAAATCGTTTATACAACTTTACGTAGAATTATTCCAACAAGAATAATAATCGCAATGTGGAAAGTATGGCACAAATTTTGCTTCTCGTTGACACTAGAAGAACCAAGAGTTCCTTTTCATGGCCGCTGAGAGCTGGAAAGTTAAATGTATGTGACGATATTCGTCTCCCAGGTACCGTTTTCATCGAACGAAGTTCGACGATGCGCACGCTTTCGTTTGGTTTTTTTTTTTTTTTTTTTTTCTTTGGACACTTAACTATAGGTAATTATTTTTTAAATCATATAAACGTGACACCACACCACCTATGATTTTTATGAACCTTTTTCCTGAGCTCTTTTTTCTATAAATATCTAAAAGATTTGCAAGAAAACGAAATCTTGCATCCAAAAGGTCAGAAACTTTTACAGTATAATTTGAAACAAAACTTTAATTTGAAACTGTTTAGCTTCAAGCACTTAAAATTAGATGTCACTCTACTGAGATTTAAACAATAATTACCCTTGCTCTACTTATTTAATAAAAGTTTCACCTTGAAAGCTCAAGATGTACAATATAGCAACCAGTGCGATTTATACTTTTTAATACTTTTGAATCTCTTGAACACGAGGACAGTGCGCAGTCAATCTTAATAATTTTCATAAATTGGAATATACAACAGAATTAAATAGACGTCTATAAATTACATTAGGCTTAACTTCTACCACAATAAATTTAGGTTAAAAATCTTTACAAATTTCAACTTGTAATTTTCTTTGGTTTTCGCAGCTTTTAATTGTTATCATTTAATCTCTAGATTTTCAGATCGAGGTCTAAATTTGCATCCAGAGGAATTGATCACCTGCTTTACAACGTACGAAAAAAATGTTAAGAAAGACAGTCCTGCTCTTTCGTTAAATTGCACATAGTTCCTGTTCGTTTAACGAGAGTGTGCTTAAAATTTAGAGTGCTGTTATTGTCAGACGTTCAACGACGAAAAATTAAGTTTATCTACCTTCGTTTACAAATTGCTGCGTACTTTCTGCTTTTGTGCGACGGCCTTCTTATTCCAAAATCTTGACTAAAAGCTTGAGAGCTCGATGGGGCGGAGCTGGTCTGATATCTTCATCGATTTCCGAATATGAAATTTCGGCCTCTGTTTGAAATCCGTGTTTCAGAAACACCTTTTGGGAAAATAGCCCTGTTGCATCAGCCTTAAATACCTGAAAGGAGACTCTGCTCTTGAATTACCAGACGTTTGAAGAAATGCAATATATAACTTTATGTAACATAGTAACAACACCTTGGCAAAACGACAATCATCCCATGCACATTAATTGAAGGACATGCTGAAACAAAAAGGAAAATGTAAGTCGAGTAAAAAATAAATATGGGTTTTAAATATTCGTGAAGGATACGATATTGGGTGTGGCAGTTTCAATTTTCGAGATCAGAAAATAGATTATTACAATTAAATAATATAAGAGCTTCTAAACATTTTTAGACCAGTTGAGTATTTAAATTTTCTGATCCAACAGTAACTTATAACATTCCAGACACATATATAAATGCACTGATATATTTTGTATTAAATTAACGATCCAAAGGATAAATGAAAATGACAGTAAGTGAAACAATTAGAATATTGATCTTTTTTTGTCAAGTATTTCAAAATACCTTAAATCCGGAATTTTTTGCAGTTTCTATGCTGGCTCTTACTAGCATGTTTGCTAAACCTTTTCCACGAAAACGATCGTCGACGCTTAAAATCCGACATTCGAAAAGTTCGTCTGCATTGTATTTTGAAAACAAATCAATTTTTTCGTTGACTTTATACAGAAGACCGAAAATTGTTTTAAACTTTTCATCACTCATTTCAGCAAGTCGTCTTTCTGCTTCTTCACGCTCTCCCCTTTGTACAATTCCGTTTAAAACAGTACCAGCTATCTAGAATAATAAATTTTGATTTAAATTACAAAACTGAGGGTGGCTACTGAATTGGGAATTTTTTGAGACAGCAAAATAATCATGAATTTTCTTTATCCTGTATTATAATTAAGTCCTGCTTGCTAATTTTGTTTTATTTGTTTTTAGATGGTCAAAATGGAAATATTAGAGGAAAATTCTTTGGCCAGGAATCGTAAAAATGGGAAAAAATACCGTTTCCTTGTTGTCGATGATCATCTTTGAATATCCTTGTTTCAATGTCTGGAGACAATGTTGTTCAAGTTCAAAGTGGCAGTCCCCTCTTTGACAAAGACCTACAGCTCGATTGAGTGGCTCATCAGCAAAAAAGTTGAGCCTCAGGTGGTCGATTACGTCGGAAAAACGATTTTCCGAGATCGTAACGATTGTCAAGTCCCCGATCGACATGATGGAAACGAGTTTTGCGCGATTTTGTGATTTTTGGGCAATGTTTCTTGAATGTCCCCACGCGAACGTTTCTTTCAGACGATTTCATGCGAGTCTGTCCACCCTCGTATGGGTAAGGTGGGTAAGGTTCTATATTGATTGACCCAGTTCAAAGCATCCGTCACACGTTATTGTGCACTAGAGACAATTTTGCACTCAAGAGTTTATCGCCCAATTCAATATTGAATTTATTATTATAATTTTTTATTCAAATCGCACCTATACAAGTGTAATTTACATGAATTTATTTAAAACACTAAACTTTTTTTAGATTATTATAAATAATGGCTTTTTAATTTATAGAATGATCCATTAGACCGAAATTAATTCATTCTGAGCAAAATTAAAAATAATTCAATCATTATTCTGTAAACTAAAAATACACTTTATTATTCTAGTAAAGTATATATTTTTTTTTACAGAATAGTGATTTAATTATTTTTAATTTTGATCTAATGGATATAAGTTAAAAAGCCATTATTAATAATAAACAAAAAAATTTTTTAAGCATTTTAAACAACGCGCGAAAAGCAACCAATCAGTCGCCATGCGCGACGCATGCGCAGTACCGCGTTGGGAGCAATGAACTTAGGTTATGTTGCGGTAATTTACACAATGTAACAAACTAAGGAAGTAAAATACATAGTAAATTACTGTAAAAACAATGTGATTCACCCCAGGTATTTTAGTTACTCATCCCTGGGAGAAGTTAACTGAGGACTGTCGGTGAGGAAAACTGACCCTTCGTGAGGAAAACGAGTATGGCAATTAATAAGAGAAGGAGAAGAATGATGGGATATCTGTCTTTTTCTAGACGAAGGTGATTGGTGGAGATTGATCTATATTATCTGATTCAAGATGGTCGAGATCGATCTCTAACAATCACCTTCGAGCAGAAAGAGACAGGTATCCCACCACTCTCTCCCTTCTCTTTCTAATTGTCATACGCGTTTCCCCCACGGAGTCAGCACTCCATTTCAGTATGTCGATGCATTTGACCAAAAAGCTTGTGCTGCTCAGCCGTGGTCGGCGTATTGAGGAGGTTGCATTTGCTTTGAAAATGAGAGACGTTCTCTAGAAAAAGGTGAATCGATCGCGCTAAAGACGAACGCTCGATGAAGTTTCAACCCCAGGACACGAATTTTCTCTACTCCTCGTGAGTTCGTCCCGTGGCGCTGGCTTCTTCGACATAACGTGCCGTGACGTAGTCTAGTGTATGCATTCATACTGTAATCACAGTCAGAACTGCTCTGATTGTTCCTTCGTATTTTTCGCGTCCTGCATCGACAAAAATTTAAACTTCTCCTTCAATTGTGCCGGTTGTGAAAATTCGAATGCTTTGGAGGAACCACAAGTGACAGTGCACTCAACTTCCAGGAAGGTGTGGGCCACGACGCCAGAAAACTTTGGGTGAGGTCTTGCCGCTCCGTTTTCACGATATGTATTTTCACGCGGATATTTTGAGTGCTTATAGCGAGGCTCGGAAGACGAGCCGTCGAACTTTTACCTCGTGCACGTGTTTAGCCGACCTCGTGAAAGTTTTCGAACGCTGCAGGTTTGAATTTTTTGTTTTTAAGGTGCACGTCACACCGCAGGAATGTCCTTTGAAAATTCTGAGAAATAGTATTTTTTGTCGGTACCCGCGTGCAGAAACGAACATCTCCTTTTATGAATCACTTAGAAAGCGTGACAAATTACGACAGAGGGCGTCCGCATTGAATCGATTGCATTCATGAGGTTAAATAAACAAGTGCGAGTTGTAAAGCTTCGAAAGAGCGCGTAAATATTGATAAAAAAAAACAACGTGAGAAAAAGTGGCTTGAATTAAATTTTTTCCTTTGGAGTACAATCAAAATATCCGGTTGAGATTATATATTTACAATTATTTATTTACTGTTTAGACTTTGAATGTCTTGAAATTTGTTTCAGTTTTGAATATTTATATGATAACAAATACCTGTTATCAAAGGATTTTGGATTCTAATACAGATACTAGTTACTTTTTCCACGAATTGTATTTGAGAAAGTTTTTTTTATATACGTAAGTTTGCTGATTTACAAAATTGAAGTTTAATTTTTTTTTTTGGAGTAATTTTAACTTTTAGGTAATTATTCAGGATCAATCATTTTCATTGAGTTGTTAAAAATTGAACCAATTATTTAAATACAGTTCAGTTTTTAACAACTTAAATTGGTTCAAATTGTTGGCTTAAAAATGTTAAATTGTTTAATATAGAAAGTTCGGCATTCGACAATATTTTTTTTACTTCCAGTTATTTTAAGCGATGAATTTCGATTATAGAAAATTGAATTAGAATTATATTTAAATAATTGAGTTTTCATACACTTCAGAATTCATGACACAAAACAGATACTAAATTTAAATCGATTCTCATCCTAGTTGAATTTCAGAGACAATCTCGAAATTCAGAAACCAATTATTGGCCCCTTTTAAGAATTTATTGAGGAAAAAGAATTACTAATTCAAATAAAACGGCGTGGATTCAGTGATATCCACGTTTCGGACCACCTGATTACTAAATAAACAATACTTTGTTTGGATCAAGAAAAATGTATTTGCATTACTATTCTTTAAAGGAAAATATTTGTTTAACCACATATGAAAGTAATAAATTTCCCGGATTAAATAGGAAAATATATCTCTTCAAACAATTTTTTTGTTGAATCGAACAAATCTTCCAATTGGGACTTGTTGCTCTAATATAAATTCATTCAAAGGTCTATTAAGCTGACACAACACTGTTTTCATATAGAGATGTGACCTATATAACAATATAGGGCTAATTTAATGGACAAACACATTAATTTGCTTTATTCACTTTTTAAAAAACTTTTTGGTATGAAATTAGCAACCGGAGATTCGGTTGAAGATACCTACTGAATAACGATGCCTCGCAAATTACATAAATTTATTAGCATGACGGGTATGCACAAGTCCAATTTATTTAATTAAAATCATTAAACATGTGATTTAATTCAATTTCATAAAATTAAACTTATCTTTAATTTATTTTACTCGCTTAAATCGATCCATAAATGGACTGGAAATTGAAAAGCCTTTTTTCATATCGATCAAGTTGTTTTTTCTGAGGAAACAAATTCGCATTTTAATCTTTCTATTCATCGAAAAACTGCTTCATATTGACTTTCAAAAATAATCAATTCATAAAACTATTTCTATAAACTGAAAGCCTCAAAGTGAGTGTATAATTTTAAGGATATAAAATGAGTTCAAACAAATTAAAAAAATTTTAAGAAATTTCAAGATATTTCAAATTATTTCAAAGAATTCAAAAGATTTTCAAATATATTAGGAGATTGCAGAAAAATTCAAAAAGATTTCAAACCTTTGAATTCGTTTGAAATCAGTTTATGGTAAATTCTTTAAAATAATTTTTTTAAGTCATTCAAAATGTTTTGAAATCTTGTAAAATCTCTTAAAAATTCTGGAACTCTTTTTAATTCTTTTGAAATCCGATGAAAATTTTTTTAATCATTTAAAGTCTTTTAAAATACGTACTTTAAAATATTTTAGTATTTCTTGAAAATTCTTCCACTCTTTTGAAATCTCTTGAAATTCTTTAAAATCACTTTAAAAAATTCTTGAAAATCCTTATCTTTTTAAATCCCTTAAAATCTCACTTTGAGACATTTTGAATTTACAGAAGCAGTTTCGATATAATTGCAACCTCTTTTTTATGATAGGACTGTATTATACGTACCAGATAAACAATTCTTATAATCTGCATCTGTGAATAATTCATGAACGCTTCATCTAAAATATTTGCAAACAACATGATTTTAATTTATACGAACACAAAGTACAGTACTTTGATCGCTGCTTTATAATTTGTAAACACTGTTTTGATTAATTATAATTTTAAATACAAATGATTAATTATTCATTATTTTAAACGTGTTTTGAGTAAAGTATGATCTATTTTCTCTTATTTTTGAAGAAGAGTTGTTGAAAGGATTCACACAAGTTCGCCGGAAACTGTTATTCGCATTGTATAAAATGGGCGGTCTTATTGTACAATGAATTAAATTTTAAAGAAAGGATTCAGCTGCAACAATCTTAAAAAATTGGAGGTCCAAATCGCAAAGGTTGAATGCTCTACCATCATAGAGTCTCATTCACGCGTTAAAAGCATCTCTACGTTTTGGGAACCGGTTGGATGAAATCCATGGGAAAATGGTCGGGCACCGTGAGATCCTTGAGAAGGAATCTCACGGGCATAAATATTTTCTCAGGCTCTCACACTCTCGAAAACTAACCCTCTCGTATAATCTTTAAACTGTAACTTTGTCTCTGTTTCGGCACTTAAGTTTTAATATTCGAGCAAATTTACTTTCCTGTTTTCCTAAGGCATGAAATTGAATTTTTTACAACCTTTACAACCCAGAGTTTAACATTTTAATTTTATGATACCCTATTTGTTAAGCAATATAGTTTCTCATCTATGTCCAATGTAATTGAGTATGAAACTAATTTTTAAACCACCCCTTGAAATTTAGTTGACTGTAATTTAAAACCATATTTAAAAAAATATCTTTAGAAGCGATCATTTTATCAGATGTCGCGAGTCTCGGGAGTTAAGTTTACTTTTATTCTTTTTCTCTCTGCTATTTTTTTCCCTTTTTCGTGCCAAGTTTCTTTTTTACTGAATCGAATGGAGTCGTTTTAAAAGCACATAACGTATGGCAATTTGTCAGCCAAACTTCAGGACTTTTCCCAACCTCCTTAAAAGTTTATATAGAATATAGATAATACTGTAAGCTGTCGATACGAATACTCAACTCATTCAACTTACCTTCGGTCTTGTAAAAAGATAGGAAACTCTCGTTTTCATTTATGAACCTAACAGAGTGGAAAATAGGATAGGATGACTAATAACGGATAGAAGCCTATCTATGAAGGGTTAATTAAATTTTGGCTTGCATGTTATAGTACGTCACTTATGTTCTAAAGTTTCAGAACTGTTTGAAACTACTGAGATCTAACTTAGGTCGGAAACCGCAATCGAGCTTCCCTTCTCTACAGCGAACTAAAAAGGCCGATTTGGATCCTATCTAAATTAGAAGCAGCTTCCTTTAGTAAGACTTACAACTAAAATGTTTAATTTACTTGATTTTAAGATTCGAGACCGTTCAATCTAATGAGTGACTTTAAAGGATTTTAGGATATTTTAAGTGATTTTAGGGAAGTTCAAGATATTTTAAGGAATTTCATTTAATTTCACAAGATTTCAAGACTTGAAGGATTTCATAAGGTTTTAAGTGATTTTAAGGAATTTGAAGAGATTTCAAGATATTTCAGTGATTTTAATAAATTCCAAAGTATTTTGAAATATTTTTAATGACTTCAAGACATTCAGAATGATTTTAAAGGATGTAAAGATATTGAAGGTGATTTTAAGAAGAGGTTTTAAAAGATTTACAGAAGATTTAAAGGATTTTAAAGAATTTCAAAAGATTTTATTTGATTTTCAGAAATTTCAAGTGATTTTAAAAGATTTCAAAAGAATGCTAAAAATTCAAAAAATTCTAAAGAATTCAAAAACATTTTTTGTGTTGAAATTACTTGAGAATCTTGAAACTCTTTTGTATTTTTTTAAAATTCTTTAAAATCATTTGAAATTTCTTGAAATCCTTTTAAATTTCTTTGAATCACACTTGGAATTTCTGGAATTTTATTAAAAATCACTTAAAAAACCTTTTGAAATCCTGTAAGATGTCTTGATATCTTTGAAATCTTGTAAGATCTCTTGAAAATACTTAAAATCATTGGAATTATTTTAAAATCTATTAAAATTCTTTCAAATTATTTGAAATACCTTGAAACTGTGGTTCTCACAATCTTTAATTTCAATAAAAAATGTACGTAATGACATTTTTTAAAATCATTTAAAATTTCATAAAATACTTTGAAATCTTTTGAAATTCCTTGAAATCAAGAGATTTAAATACATTTTAGGTGATTTTAAGAAATTCCGAGGAATTTAAAAAGATATCAATATATTTTTCTTTTAAGGGGGATTACTAGGGATCCTAGGGGATTCTAAATTTTTTTAAGGATTTCAAAAGAATTAGAAATATTTCAAGGGATTTAAAGAAACTGCTAATTATTTCAATTGTTTTTAGAAGAATTGCAAAAATTAGTTTAAAAAAATAAAAAAAATAAAAGCAGTTCCGATAGCCTTAAGGAAGTGGAAGTCTATATTCGGAACAGACAGAAAATAAAAAATTGAATATTTTTTCATATGGTAATTAATTTTGAAAAATTACTGTACAATATGTGTTTAATGACTTTGGTAGAATTTCAATTATATTAACATTTCCGAACAGGAATTCACACTCGCAATCAATTTAATGTTTTAATCTCGGAAAGGAAACTTGTATAATCCTCCTGGGTACTACAGAGGGTATTATAATTTGGAACTGAAATTGGTATTTTGATCCCATAGGGGATGTTGTTAACCTCAGACAGAATTTTATTCGGCTAAACCTCAACATGACTAATCGGATTTCAGGCTTATGTGCTTATCAGGATGAATTTTAACTCGAGATGAAGAAATCGACCCTTTAAAGATGTGAACAACACCGGTTAGTCAAACATGGAAAGATCTAATTGTTTAACTAGTTTAGGTAGTTAAAGCGATCAAAAGCTTAACTGCTAAAGTGGTCAATTGCTTAGACTTCTCAAGCGTCCAAACTCAAATAGATTTATTCTGAAACTCCTAAAAATTGGTGGGAAAATCAAGATTGTAGACGAAAATCTTAAAATTTGTTGAATCCTAAAATTCAGCAAAATAATTTTTAAGAAAATTTGTATTATTTGACTCAATTATTTCAAATCATTTCTGCCTACTTCATATCCTCAGCGAGCAGATTTTAATGTTAACGAGTACATGATTTTTCTTTTTTCTTTTGTAGGGAGTAGTAAAAAACTTTAAATGCGGAAGCGATAAAATTCAACCTTTTATCCTGGAAATTGTGGTTTCATTCATTTACTATGGCTTTATGCGCTCTACGTTTAAATAATCCAAGTTCGTGTTAACCCAGAGTTGATTTTCTATATTTCCGCCTCCTCTTGCCTTCAGTTTGAACTCAATTATCAACGTTAAACGACACACCACTTACCCCAGGGTAACGATGTTTGACCCAAAAAGAGATGAATTTCTCTGAAAATGTTCTAGAATCTTTACACGAATATTTGACAAAATATTATAGTTTCAGATGTTGTGAGTTAGGGGCCGTTCAAAAAATACGTGACGCTTTTTGGGAGGTTTTTGGACGATATGTGTTTCGTCTCAAAATACGGAAATACACGTGTATTTTTTTCAGTAGCAAGGATTTTATCACTCGAATTTTGAGTGTACACCAGATTTCAAGGATTTCAAAAGATTTCAAGAGATTCTAAATGATTTTAAAAGATTCCCAAGGGTTTTAAGAAACCTTAAGAAATTTTAAGGCATTTCAAGATATTTTAAGTATATATTTCAAAGAATTTGAAAGGATTTAGAAAAAATGCAGGAGTGTTTAAGGATTTAAACAAAATTTTATATGATTTCAAGGTTTTCAAGACATTTCTAGGATTTGAAAAGAATTATAAAGTGTTTAAGCGTTTTCAAGATACTCTTCACGTTTTTGATATAAAAAAATATCTAAACAACGTTACGTAGAAAATGTTACAGAACCTCTTTCCGCCCTAAAATTCGAAATTGTCGCCATCAATATTAATTGAAGTTTAACAAATTCTTTTCTCGTGCTTCTAATTCTAAAATCTCTCTTTTTCGATTTTTTTTTCTCCATCTCGGTCTTTGTATCTGAAATATTGTGAAGTGGTCAATGCTCCGGATATTACATGGCGTTACCAACCAATGTTAACGGTCCTCCCACAACTTCCGTGACACTCGTTTTATGGTTGCAAAGATCACTCAGGTGTGATCATAAGGGAGAACAAGTCTCCCCTGTGACCATAAAACTTAAAAATAGTTGTTCAAATAGGTCGCTAATATTCAACGTTCCTTACATTTTTGCATTTCTAGACTTATAAAACGTAACTATAAAATACAAAAATATAATTTATTTGAAGCTAGACTTTATTTTCTTGCAATAAAGAATTTAAACATATTAGGGGCCATCCATAAGTTACGCATATCGACACTGTTACGTAATTTTTTTACAAATGTTAACGATACGAGATTTTTACATATTTCAAAAATTTTAAAGGGATTTTAACAGATTTCAAATATCTCAAGGGATTTCATAAGATTTCAAAGCTTTTTGGTAATTTAAAGAAAATTTAAAGGTTTTCAGATAATTTCAAAGATTTCAAGGGATTTTAAAAGATTAGATAAGTCTTCACAAATTGCATTCCATAGGGTTTAATTTTATTTGTTTTTATTTTAAAACATACCTGAATTTTTAATCATATTTTCCGCAGTGAATAGCTTAATAAAAAATCAATACAAATAGTTTATATAAATTGTTTTTATTTTTGATCCTTTGTTGAAGAAAGCCCTTTTGAAATACCTGGAAACTTTCATGGTATTTGCAACTCAATCGATTTATATAAAAGAAGATACGAGCCAATGGCATAATGTATGCTATACATATACATATAATATATTTACTCCTTGGATGTGCCTTGGAAATTGCTCTTGCATTTTTATTTGCGATTCCGTTTTAATAAAATTCTTACTTCCCTTTATGTACACACTTTGCCCTTATTCTATTGATATGCGATTATGAGATCGTTCTACATATCTATGAAAGTTTCTTTGTTTGTATTCATTACGATCACTCTCACCTTTTACGCCTTTTTTAATCAGATAGGGTATCAGATTTTAATCACGTATCCTTTTTCTTGAAGTGAAACTTCTAGAACTGCTCGTGTGCACCACGATTTTATACTCTTTGTAATGAAAATTAATTTCAACTGGCAAAATACACACGCAAGATTTGTTTTCTTTCGAAGAAATCATAAAAGATTTCAAAAAATTTGAATGAATTTTAATGATTAGAAAAAATCTCAAGGGATTTGAAAAAAAAAATTATTTCGAGTTATTTAAGAAGATTTAGGGGGTTTTGAGAGATTGAAAAAAGTTCGAGTGGTCAGTTGTTGTGGTTAGTGGATTAATTTTTTTTGAAGCTGCAGAACTGCCTAATCGAATACTTAAGCAAATTTTATTACCTTTTCCGATGAAAATAAATTTCAATTATAGTCGTTGCTTGGGGATTTACTTGATTGCAAAAGAAAAACCAGGCGTATCTTGATGTAAACAGGAGAATCATAAAAGGAAAACAGCACGTCACTGCTTGCATAATGGGGACACGAGTTTGAGATGCATTACTCGGTATAATGCATTGCATTTGCTGTTTGCAAGACTCCCCAGCCCCACATTTTCCCGTGTCATTTAACAGGGTGTGAGTTAGGTTAATAGAAAATTCGATTTTATTGATCTTTAGTCTTGGAGATTATAATTTACATCCGAGAATTAACAATTAGTCTTCTTATGATGCCTAATTTACATACAATGAAGCATAAAGCATTTTAATTTTATTATTTGTTGTTCATGTTAACTCAATTTGCAATTTCACAATCTCAAGAAGAAAATTAAAAAAGAAAAACTTGTTTCTTTCTAGCAAATTTCTTTGCGTAAACAGTAAACATCTGCGTTAAAATAATCATTTAAAAATTTATGATCAAAACTTGCTCTTAAAACCGTTAATGTTGAATTGAAACGTGTCTTCGATGCGAGGGAATTTCTTTCCGCGACTTAATATTCAATATTTATCGGTAATGGGATTTATTTTATTATCAGAGAAATAATTTTCCGAGCCAGAAAAGTTTTATCGTTGACACTTTGTACATAAATCCAACGATGTAAAATCATCAACTTTTATTTTTGAGAAAATAATTTGTCTTTCAAGGACATAGTTTGTTAACGCATTGCATAATTCAAGCTCCTTGGCAGTATATCGATGATCAATATTCTACGAGAGAACTCTATGCTGTTGCGCATTTACCGCTAATGTCCTTTTAAGGCGAGGGACCGGGTAAATTTTCAGATTCAACAAATACTGTCACACACAACCTACTTTGCGAAAAAAGACAAATGTTCTTTGCACACAAAAAACGTGACAATATTTTTATCTACAGGGTGAAAAACGATTTTTTCTCTCAAAAGAAACGTTTTTTTTTATGGCATATCTCAGTTTAGAGTAAAAATTTTAAATTAGTCAATTCAGACCCTCAGCAAATCTGCAAAAATTGCAGATAAAATTTTTTTACTGAGGTAAAGTGAACAGATAATTACTTAAATTAAAATTTAAGTTAAGACCAAAAAATATAGGTAAACAATTGAATTATGAGTTTTATCATTAGAGATTATGAGATAAATATGATATTATATGAGATAAACTGCAGATGTCCTATCATAAAAAAGAGTTTGCAATTATATCGAAACTGCTTTATAAACTCGAAATCTTTTGAAGGCTTCATTATCGACTTGATTCGTATCCAGTGAAAAAAATTTGTTGATAAGCATAATGAAGTTGGAATTCAATTTAATTGGGTATGTTTCACACTTGCGATAGAGCATAATTTCTTCATTTGCAATTTTTTATACAAGTGAATTTTAAATGAGACCGGTTGTAGTGGAAGTGGGATCGTGGAGCCGTAAACGGAAAATCTAAAGTACGGACGAGGCGATGGTTTTGAAACTTAGTTCGAAGAAAATCAAACTCGATGTTACTTCAAGAGAAAAGTTCAGTTATTGTAAAATTACTTTTGCTCCGAGTAAGCGCCGGATTCTCAAGAAGTTTCTAAGTTCATTCCATTATCTCCTTCACAACTGCCAATAAACAGACTTCATCGGCTGTCGTCGTTCCTAGTTCGAAATCGATAAAAAAAAACCTTTTTGATATCTTTCGCAGTTGTGACATGTGTGTTCGAGTCATTTCACTCCCTATATAAATCATAAGTGGATTGGATTTATTATATATATATTCTACTTAAGTGACTGTCTACTTGAAGTTGACATATTTCGCTTGAAAAGTGTGTGATAAAAATATTTAGAAAGCACTCTAAAGAGTCCAAAGTAACATTTTTATTACTCTAAAAAGTAGACTGTCAATAACGTATGTGAGAGGAAAATAGATATGAGAATTAAATGACCTTCTAATTAATTATTTTAATTATTCATTTAATTTTATTATAAGAATTATGGGACAATCAGATTTTTTTAAGGTAGGAGATTTATTGTCAAGCGGAAATTCGCTGTAGGCCGGAAATCTACGAAAGGGAGACTCGATTAATTAGGATGGAAACTTTTCTAAATGCCGTGCACGCGAAGGAAACGAACTGATCAAAAGCAAAGGCAATGACCAGGAGACTTAAGTGAATCTAATTGTAAAACTCAGTCACACATTTAAAACTAAAATGAACAGCACAATTTGAAGTTTTAAATTTCAAAATTTTTTATTTAAATAATTATCACTAAAACCTGTTTTTCATTAAATTCTCCAGCACTAGAAGCAAATTTCCGCTCAAATATCTGGATTTACGTCTTCTAAGAAAAAATAAATCCGGAAATTAGCTTGAGAGCAAGGCATTTTAAAATTAAATTCCATGTTGATGGGGTGTATACTTTAGATGTGTATTTGTGGTTATATACGTTTTAAAGATATTTTTAAAGTGCTTGCGAAATTCTTAAATTTTTTTCACTTTTTAAATTCCTAAAATCTTTTAAGGGTATGTGATAATTACCAAAAGAGCAATTTAGTTTCCCCAACTTTACGCTCGCAATAATAAATATTTTTTCCTAAAACTAAGTCATTTACCTCCATTTCGTACAGACGGAGGTAAATGGCCTAGTTTTAGGAAAAAATATTTATTATTGCGAGCGTAAAGTTGGGAAACTAAATTATTGCTCTTATGGTAAAGTATCACATGCCCTTAAAATCTGTATTAAATTTTGTTAAAGATATTTGAAATCTTTTTAAATCCCGGACAACGCTGGGTAAATTTCTGCTAGTAAATATATATATATGTTTGTTTTTATAAAATCTTCAAATTCCAGTTAGGGAATTCCTCAGTCCGGAAAATCTGGACTCGGATTTTTGCCGATTCCAATGCATGGTAGCGCCACCCATGTTTATGGTAATAAATCCACCCGAACTCCCCACATGTTATCTATAAAACACCTTTTTACATCTTTATGTTCTCGAGGTTTTCTGTAATGTCGAGGGATTGCATATTTTAATATTTATGCGTTCCTTGAAAGCATAGCACGATCTGAATTTAAAATGAAAAGAAAACAAGAACAGTTTCTGCCATCTTCTATAAAATCAGAAAAATTTCTTAAATTTCTGAAAAGAAAAAAAAGGCAAATGGGAAAATTCTAACTGTTTAACCTAAAATGTACCTACAGAATGGGTTCCGGGCAAATTTCCTGTGAATTAGATTGTCAATTGCTAGGCGACACCGACGATCGCCGGTCGATGGTGTATAACAAGTTTGCGACCGAGAGAAAAAAAATATATCGTGTTTCTACATACGTGGAAAGTCTATATTTGTTGAAACATTGTTTCAAATTCAATTTGCTGAAACTGGTTTATTGGCGATATTGATTACAGATAAAAGGAAAAGTTGTATTTCCTTTGTATAAATTTTTTAAAAGTGTGCAAAATGTAATATTTCTCTCTTCCAATTTTAAAAAAAATTGAAAGGAAAGACTCTTCCAGAAATAAAAGTGAGCTTCAAATGAAATAAACTCGTTTTGAAAAGTGTAGATTGATCAAATAGAACGAAATAATCCGACGTCCAATAAATGGAAATATGGAGGATGAAATTTCCACTCAAAGTCACTCATTCTTTCTCATGGGAATAATGAAAAAGAATCCATTAATATAAATTTGCGAGACAATTTATTTCACATGAAGTCGGATGTTAACGTGACGTTCATTGTACACAATAAATTTCAAGGAAAGGAGCAATTTTAAATTTATTACTCAAATAAATAAGAGAAATTTTATGCGCTAGAGATGAAAGAATTTAATGTGTTTCTAATTATTAAATTCGCAAAGTTATATTAAATTCTGCAGTATATTGAGAAAGATTCTCAAAAGGACGGAGTTACACTTAGTAATAAAATGTCTTTGATGCAAACTTTTTTCTTAGATATCCAAGAAAATTTGATTAATTAAACTAAATCTTAGTTGATTCAAACGATTTCAAAAGTTTTCAAAAGACTGCATGAGATTTCAGAAGATTTCAAAAGAATTTTCAAGAGATTCAAAAGATTTCAATGATTTCAAGAGATTTTAAGGAATTTTCGTAGAATTTGAGGATTTTAAAAGACTTTTTAAAGGAATTTTGAGGGATTTCAAAATAATTTTTTATTAATTTTAAAGGTTGTCGTGGAATGTAAAGGATTTCTCAGAAAAAAGGAGATTTCGTGATACACCCTAATTAGAGGTGTGCATCCGTTCCGGTCGAATTGTCAGTGTAAATTGGTACCTTTTTGGCTACGTTTAGATCATTGAATTTTTCGAAATTGAGTTTAATTCTA
>JAUESH010000015.1:16936298-16956293 GCA_032275165.1 Synergus magnus
ATGAAATTTTGAAACGTTTCAAAAGTTTCATGAAACTTTTCATTTGAACAATGTTTCATGAAACTTTACAACCCTAACGTGTTCTTGGCATAAATTAATAGTTTTCAATAAACTTGTGATAAAAATCTTCTCATATCTTCTGTAAACCATCTAAAAAAATTAACGTGCGTTTAATTGTTTACTTTACGTGTTAATATGTGGGCTGATACTATTTTAATCGTATTTATCAGTGTTTGCACAGCTCTTTTGGGCGAAGGTAAAAATTCCTAATTATTTAGTTTTTAACTCATTTTTGCCAGATTTTACTTTATAAACTTACAATTTGGACACAGATATTGATATAGAAATAATATTTATTTGATTCAGGTCTAACATGGTTGATGGTATACCGGACCGAAAAATATCAAAAGTTGAAGCAAGAAGTGGAAAAACAAAGTAAAAAACGTAAGTTTCACAGATTTTCTCAATTGATAGTTATATTGATCACAGTTAGATAATATATTTTTCGTGAGCTTTTTATTTATATCTCAAAATTGTTTTGGAAATATTTATGTAATTGTACTACTACTAAATCGATGGCTTTTAAATTCATGTAGTTTCTTAACCTTAATGTAATTAAATCATTGACACTTTGACACTGACACTTCCTGAATTATTTCTTTTACACAGTGGAAAAGAGAAAAGAAGTTCATGGAGACACTTTGGATAAACAACAAAAGAAAAAAATTGAACGAGAGGAGGAAAGACTAAAGAATAACAATCGAGACTTGTCTCTCGTTAAAATGAAGTCTATGTTTGCAATTGGATTTGCATTCACTGCTCTTTTGAGCATGTTCAACAGTATTTTTGATGGTAGAGTCGTTGCCAAACTGCCATTTGTTCCAATTAGTTGGATTCAAGGCCTCTCCCATAGAAATCTTCCTGGAAATGACTTCACGGAATGCTCTTTTATATTCTTATACATTTTGTGTACAATGAGCATAAGACAGAATATACAAAAAATGCTGGGCTTTGCACCTTCGCGTACAGCGAGTAAACTCAGCGGTGGAATTTTTGGACCTCCACCACAGCAATTTAAGTAAATTATTGCTTCCTGTTAACCCTTTAAAAATCATACCTCGAAACTGTTTAATGAGTTATAACAGACACAATTTTGTACATATTTTTTAATTTTTCTGCTCCGAAGACTGTTTATTACTGTAAAAAAAGTGCTGCATTTAATGTTCAATGTTCTTGTACAAATAATTTGTCAAAACTCTAGTAAAGCGTACACATAATTTAAACAAATTTTCTTTCTTATTAATTTTCTTAAATATATAAATGTATAAAATTCGGTTTTTCTGAGTAGGCAAAAACAACAACAATTATTTATAATACAATATTAGTTTATTATTATTTACATAAATCTCATTTATCTAAAAGCTTTTAAAGAAATAAAATGCAATATGTAATTTACAAGATAGAAATCACAATAATGATATTCGTTTCTTGAACGATTGTTGCAATTGTTGATAACAACAAAATTGATTGAAAAAAGGTAAAAAATCGGTTTCCTTTTGAAAAAGAAAATAACTTTACACTCGTACCCCGATGTTAGAGCAGCCACGGGGGTAGAACGCCTAAGATCGGGGTCAATTAAAATGCGACGAGCGAGCACTCTCAGGTCTAAACTCAGGGCCGCATATATAGACTCTGAACTCAGAGATTCGTCGAGCAAACATAATACGCAGTACGGCTACGCAGTAGCTGGCTGTTCGAGGTCACTACGAGTGACGCAGACGCACTACAGTGCTAGACGTGAAAAGCGCTGTAGAAAGAGGTACCGTACATCGGGGTATGAGTGTAATTTTCCCACATTCTTTCTGTGAAAAAATCTAGATAAATAATTCTTCTATTACTGGACCATTTGCAGTAACTTGTATCTACACAACATTTCTTTCTCGCATGGGTTCTAACGTAATGAACCTATCAAAGGTCAATCTAGTTAAATCTATCGTACAAAATTCTGAGTCCAACATAAATTCTGTAACCGCTCGTCCTACTGCTGGCGATTGTTGAATTCCATGACCACTGAATCCCGTTGCAAAGTGAAAGTTATGATAGTAAGGATGGATACCAACAACTCCATTCTGATCAAAAGTGTTGTACTCGTAATATCCAGCCCATGAAGATTGAACCTAAAAGAAATAGAGCAAATTCATTAATCATTACATTAAGTAATCTTAATTTATTTTCTGTGCTTTGACTGTTTACAAAATTAGCATACCTTTAAATTTTCGAAACTTTTTACACGATGGGCAAGGACTGGCCAAAGATTTTTCTCAAAGAATTCATGGTCTACTTCCAAATTGCTAACTGACGGCTCTTCTTCTCCTTCAGGTGGACATCGTCCACAAATAAAATTTCCTGCTAAACCTTCTCTCCTAAAATTTAATTTTAACGCCTATAAATTTAGTCGAATACTCTTATATTAATATTTTTGAAGTTTTCAAGTCTTTTTACCTGAAATAAGTTCCAGAGGAATCTATAGTCATTGGAACATTTATACCCGGACCATCGGGACTGTGGAAACAGTAAACGAATCGTTTTCTGGAAATTAAATGAAAATTCAAAATTTGCTATTCCATTAAAATAATTAGACTTAATTTTCTATTTCAATGTTAATTCTTTAATTAGCTAAATTTATGAATTTGTTACCTAGGCTCTACTGGCAATGGAATTGACAGAATGCCTGGAGCATTCCCAATTCTGGCAAGTTTAGCAATTTTTCCACTATTTGCACCTGCTGCAATTACACACTGTGCAAATTGAATTTTCCTTTGCTTTCCGTCTGAGGTTTCAACCTAAAAATCAGATTAAATTCAAAAGACTGCAAACGAAAAATTTAAACAAGGGAACGAAATAAAAAAGTGGTCGTACAATTAATTTATTAGTAGTTTCGCCTTGGATTTTATTTGGATCCGCATAAACCACATTCGTCAAATTCTCAAAATCAAATTGTATCGCTTCTGCTTCAACATAATAGGTTCCTTGAGTAAGAGCTTTTCTTTTCAATGCGTACAAGAATGTCCAAGGGTCGAACCAACCCTCTTTTTCAAGTCCAAGACAAGCTAAAGCTACACCTTCCGTATTTATCCAAGGAAACCTTTCCTTCAACTTTTCTGGTTTAATAAGAATATTTTTTGCCCCAAGTTCTCGTTGCAGTTTTGCATTCTCTATCATATCTTCAGCACCTTTTTCCGAGGCTAAGAATAAATATCCACAGGGTCGATATTGTATATCGATTGGAGGATCTCCTGAAACTCCCAAGTGGTGGTTAATATTCCGAATAAATTCTGCACCGTACAAGGACATTTCTATATTCTCTTCCAAGGAGAATTGTTGACGAATTCCACCAACGGAAAGGGTAGTAGAAGATTTTGAATACTGCAATTAAATGTAGTGTTGAGAAGATAATTAATCGAAAGTAAGTAGTGCTTTTTATTTATTTATATTTTTACCGAAAAATCTTTCTCAAGGACGATAATTTTTAAACCTTCTCCAGCTCGTTTTTTCAGATTATAGGCCACAGAAGAACCCATTGCACCTCCACCAATTATCAAAACATCACAGTCTTGTGGAAAATCGTGTTCGTCATCGTCCTTTGTCCAGCTCATACTCCTTCCATAAAAACGTGAATTTCGTAATTTCAGGGATAACAATCTGTTTTTCCACTTTACTAAATCTCGTTTCAAAACTCTCATCGTTTTATCAATTGGGTTTTCAGGTTCAAACAATTGAATTTTCCTTCTCTCAGCTTTCGCCTGAACTCTCGGATCATCTTTCCTTCTTGGAGTCTATTTTTACAAAAAATAAATTGTTAAAAGTCTTAAAGTTGAATATAAACCTGGTTCTAATTTTATGTTATCAGGTAAGTATTTGTGAATTAAAAATCACCAAAATGATCATCTTCAAGATATGTTGAAATGTCAAATCAACTGAAGGTTGAATATGACTCGTATCATCTTGTCAGCTGTGTGATTTTCGAAATGTCTTTCTATTGCTTATCAGAACTGATATCGCTAATCAAAAATGTAAAAATAGAGATAAGTGAGCACTCCTGGAAAATTTCTTTTGTAACGATGCTATTTAAAAGACTTTACTTATTTTCGTAATGAAGGAGGTAAATCCTACAAGCATTTGAAATAAAATAAAACATTAAAAACTCAGAAATTTGAAATTTTTATATTCAATATTGTACAATTTCAAATTGCAAGCCTTCAAAATTGAATAAATTTAACTGCAAGGCTTTTTAATTCAAAGCTTAAAATTATGATAAATTTTAATTGCGAGATCCTAAAAATTAAATAATAGTAGAATTACATTTTCAAATCTGGGATAATTTTCGATAGTTTCTGAGTAAAGTTGAAATATGTATATTCTGAAAGATATTCTAATTTGCTCTTCAAGATAAGCTGTGAAAAAAATTGTAGATAGAATGAGATTAACAGTCATTTTATCTTGTAAATTATAGCTTTTCACTTGTGAATTATACGTCAATCTTTAGACGAATATCGTGTAAAAATTAGTTTGCAGAAAATGTAAAGGAAATAAGGTGCTATTTCACAAAATTAAGAAAAGAATTTAATTTATGAACTGAGAATAAACGGAATAAACGTAATAAATACAGAAAAAAAATTAGAGAACGAAATAACTATCACCAAAATTTACAAGTTTAAAATTTAAACGAGACTTAAAGCTACTTTATAATACATTAATGTATTTTTCATTATAGATTTTTCATTTAAAAAATAAGAAAAGTATATATGAAGTAACTTTAGGTTAGGAATAAGAAAAACTTCTTACCTTAGTACAATAAAAAACACTCGACAGCCGTAAAGGCAAAGATTCAATAAATCGGCTATTCTGTACGTAGTTTCTGATCATTTTGCTTCAGTTCTTGACGGATTGTTTGCAGAATTACAACAATCACTAAATATCAGACATCACGGTTCATGCTGTTTATTAAAAACATCTTGGAAAAAGAGGAAGCAAGAGGGAGTAATCACGTGATTACTCAACCAACATAGATATAAACTTGAGTGCTTTTGTGAATGAAAGACGAGACTCGCTGATTGGTTGAAGATAATTGTCGTTGCCAATGTGGTAAACTCAACTTCTGGACATTTTCTCACAAAAAAAGACAATTTTTGATTCCTCTCATAATCAAAATAATAATGAAAACTATTTCAAATCAAAAGTGATCAATAAAACGTAAACAAATGACTCAAGAATTAAAGACGATGACATAGATTTTGTTTTAACTGTTGTCATCTGCGCGCGGGAAATTCAAATCTCTAGTGACAGAAGTGGGCGATTGAAGGTCCAGTCAACCATCGAGAACAAGAACACGCATTCTTTTCGTGATGAGAAAACAACATTCGTGGCGATCGTTCTCTTCACACAAAAAAGACTGATCAGTGCGATTCATGAAAAAAGGAAAAGTGCAATTTTGAATGTGCAACAAAATAGAAAAAACGTCATAGTGCCGATTTTGTGACAGTGACGTTTTCAATACCATAAATCGTGACGTTTGCATACTGCAAGTGCGAACGTGCTGCTGAACCGTATAGCAACAAATCATTTATATAGCAAATGTCATTTAGTTTACATCTCCTCCGTTTTGTGAGTTGGCACGTCACTGGGTCGGAAATTCGCGTTCTCTTATGTGCAAAGGGGAAGAACTTGTCGCTAAACAAAGGAAATGCCTGTAGGAGTGGCTGAGAAGGTTTGTGAACATTTGCTAAACTGAGGACTGGCAGAACACAGAAAGAGAACAGCAAAACCCGAGAGAGAAGGACTCTCTGTGTCGAAGCTTTATCTTTATTATGCGTTATTGAGTGAATTGTCAAGTGAAATCAGAAATGGCTGCCGAGCATCAGCAAAAGGTACGTGGTTTGTCGTTGAATATTCTCCTTCAGGGGGAACGAGAACGGTGCGTGGGAAAACTGAGAAAATAACACGATGCTCGGCCACCAACTCAGCAATATGTCAGAACTTAGTACTCTTGAAAAACAGCTTGATTTTGAATAAAAAACATGTCGGACTTCTGGCCTCTCTATGTCATTGCAAATACATGACAATTTAAAAATAATATTAGATTCAGTTATCAGCTGTGCAGTTTGACGTTTGTCTTGTTAGCGAGGATATGATTTTAAGGGGGTTTATCGTCAACGAAAAGTTTGCGAGTCATGACAAGTCATTATTACTCTTGGAAGAAGGAATCTATATAGCACTTGGCTGATATTTATTTACATCTGGATGAACATCTGTCAAAGTGACAGTTTAGGTTAACCACTTGTCAATGAAAAATAATTGTTGGAGACTTTTTTGCCATCAAGGGCTTTTTAGAGACTTTTTATTAACAGGTGGTTCAGTTGGGAAATTTTTGCAAAAATTGAATTGTTCTCTGAATTATCTGATGTTTGCCACACATAATTTCCTTCAAAATTAAAATATATTATACACTTATTTTTAAAACCTAACCTCATTTTTTTTTAAATATCTGGAAATTTCGTATGTATCATTGTTTAACCTTGAAACTCTGAAATTTTGTAAAATCCCTCAATAGTAGGATTGATTTTATTAAGAATAAATGCAATAAATTTCGATAACTTTTAGAATAACATTTGCTTGTTTAGCTTGCAACTTTTTGATAACATTGTATATATTTTCTTAAAGTGGGTGGTGAAATCATTTAGGAATGAAATTCTTCAAATGGTATGACATCATTCAGAATATTTTAGAATCTTAACTTCAAAATTTTAATAATTTAAGTCTTATTATCGCAACAAGTTAGGTTTTTTTGATCTCAAGTCTTGGAAATTTGATACTGTAATCTATCATTTCAGCTTCCATTAAAAGTACAGCTATTTCTTACTAATCAAATATTTAATTAAAAAATTAAGTCATTTGGTTAAAATGGAAAATCTAAGTTTTTAACTTATCTTAATCTTGCTTTTTTTGAGTTTTGAGGTAAGAGCAATTACGTTTAAGCTAATTTGTGGGGAATGTGAAATAATTACTGAAATTACGGATAAACAGGACTAGCAAAGAGTAGATATGTCCTTGCTTTCTGTACGTGTTTATACAGGATGTTAATATTGTTATATTTGCCAGTCAACTGATAATAAGACTTTATATTTTATTAATCTTCAAAACATTTACTCTGTCATGTACGAATGCTATAATCTTATGATTTGTTAACTAAGCAATAAGATTCTAAAAATAGAATATCACTGGAACAATACATTTATGCATCAGTAACTATTCTAGTTATTGGTTCTCTATTATTCTTCATTTTCCTTTCGATACTATAGATACAAAAAAATTCATCCAAAATATCTCTTTTATTACGATACCAAATTAAATTTTTATTTCCTTTCTGAATTCAGCTTTCTTTTAATTCATCTCAAGATTTTTTCCTGCAACATATGGTGTCTTATTCAAAATAAGGCATCTAAAAGAATACCTAAATTAGTACAAATAAAAGTTCAATTCAACAAATTCAATAGCAAGATATATAATGAGCTGATTTCTTATAAATCAAAGTTGAATTTTAAGTGATGAAAACAAAGTTTTCCGCTAATTAATGATTGAAAATATGCCAAGACTGGATTGATAATATATTTTATGCTCATAGATATCGACTGGAATATCGTGTACCTATATTGAAAGTTTTCTATGCGGATTTACATTTTAATGTTTGCATTTCATTCGCATATTTTGTATACAATCACTTACTTTATGTCACTTCAGATTTGCATTTGAAAATGATATAAGAACTTTGATCGGGGTTGCACTATTTGGATATAACCAGTCAAGAACCTCTTGAATTATAATGGTGTTCAAAATTATTTTATCATTGCAGAAGCTGTTTCTAAAAAAAAATTTTAATTGTCTATGGAATTATGTAACTGATGCAAGTTATTGATACAGCTGTAAATACATTACAATTTGTCATTTATGTGAGTCTTAAGGGTGCTGAATCCAATTTCAAATCTCAAAATTAAATTCCCCACTTTACTCAATAATTACTAGAACTATATATCTTTTCTCTCTGCAGATGTATATTGTTTTAAAGTAGATATGTGCCTATAGAGCGAAAACTTTTTATATTTTTTGCGTAAAACGAGGAATTCAAAATTTATCTAAAAATTCAATCTTGTCAAAATGAAGAGATCGAATTTTGAGATTAGAACTTGGATCCAACACCCTATCTAAATTAAGTACATACTTGGAAGAGAAAATATATTTGACAGATATGATAGAATATATCATTCGACGCTTGTATCTCGATAAGGTGTTTAAACAATTATATGTAACAAAAAACAATTTTTTATCCTTTACATTTTATTTTTTAACAGGAGCAGCGAGAGTTGCGAGAGCCAGCTCATCATGCGAGGAGGCCCATGAATGCATTTCTAATTTTTTGTAAACGACATCGTGGTTCAGTTCGCTCAGGTTTTCCTCATTTGGAAAACCGTGCTGTGACTAGAGTTCTCGGTGAATGGTGGGCCACTCTTCACCCTGATCAGAAACGTTCTTACACAAATCTAGCGCAAGAGGTAACAGTTACTTCTCCATTTCATTTTATTAATATAAAAACAATTCAAAATTCGATTTCATTTTACTTGATAAATATAGATCATAAATATATATTTTCATATTAAAACAGAATACATCTACAGAGCGAAAAGATATTTAATTTTAATAATTGTTAACTAAAATGGAGAACTTTATTTTCAGATTAGATTTTTGATTCAACATCCTTAAATTATGCATCTTTCTATTCTAGTATAAAGATGCGTTTCTAAACGCAAATCCGGATTTCAAATGGTACAAATTACCAGCACCGCCGCTTCGAACCTTATCCACAAGGCCTACAAACAAGAAATCAGAGGCAGGATCTAGTGATAGTTGCTTGGAGGAGATAAAGTCCGGAGAATCCTCCTCAGATTTCAGGAAGTCTGAAAGAACAGACGGAGAAGCCATTCAACCAGGAAAACTAGCCGATGAATCACAAATTGGTGGACTCAGTTCTCTATTCACTCCACAGAAAGTTCAACCGCCAGAATCAGATGAACTAGCTAATCTCTCCACTCCCAAAGTAGAAACAGATAACACAACCACTCCCAAACCTCCAAAAAAACGATATACTGAACTACCTCTCTCCATGGAACAAAAAGAGGATTGCAAAGTAGATTTATTCGGAGAAAAAAACAAAACTAGGCAAGAATCAAATAACAATCACCAAACGGTAGTTATTTTTCTCACTCTT
The DNA here is from genome assembly GCA_032275165.1 of Synergus magnus. Classification (NCBI taxonomy): domain Eukaryota; kingdom Metazoa; phylum Arthropoda; class Insecta; order Hymenoptera; family Cynipidae; genus Synergus; species Synergus magnus. The sequence continues at coordinate 16,945,618 of JAUESH010000015.1, forward strand.
TCTAATATCTTTATGTAAAAGAATATTAATTAATTGTTTCATTAATTTATCTTTTTCAGGATGTCGACGATGAAAAGAACGAGACTAATTCCTACTTCGATGAATCTGGAACAGAAGAGCAGAGTTTTCGGGGAGAAAGAACTTGCAAAGGATTGCGTTATCAAAAGTTTCTTGCTGAACAGCAAAGGAATTTTAATTCATCAGCTCAGCAAACCAAACGCAGAAAAACTTCTGGATCATGTGCTCTAGAACAATCGAATGGAAGGAGAAATTCAATCTCGTCAAATATTAGTGAAAAAACTGATTCCCTTAGCAGTGAAGGCAACAGTTCTCGTGGTGATTTAGAACATCTTGTCGAAAGGTAATTTTTGAGAAATATCATTCAATAACTTAAAATAGTCTATTTAATATATAAAAAGCGATTAAAAATTCTCTATTTCAAACTTAAAGTGCTGAGGGAAATATGGAGGCTTCCAAACCAGAAGAAACCGAAACGGAAGGAGCCGAAAGTGAAATAGATTTTGGCCCATGGAGTCACAAGAGATTCAAGGCTGAGTAAGTCGAGTTATTCTATTTTAAATTCCCAATTGGAGATAATTATGTAAAAATAATGTTCGATAATTTTATCTTTACGGAGAATTATTAATTAAATCCAGCAATGCTCGGGAAAATCCCAGTAAGTTATTAGTTCTTTTAATTAATTCTTATCCTTATCAATTTAGGGACTTTAACTTGGAGAAAAAGATTGAGGCGCTCCCGTCCCTGAGTTTAGAAGAATTCCAAGAGAAAAAGAAACAGCAACGCACCAAAAAGAAGAAGATTTTATTAAAAGCGAACTCTAGTCCTGGGAGCAAAAAGAGTCACGAGATGTTTGCGAGTGGAAATTCTAGTAATCAAAGTAACCGAAAAAATTTAAGGCCCACTGAGGAGCCAAAAGAAGAGGAAAAAAATCTTCTCGTTGGTAGTCAAAAGCGAAAGGCACGTAAACAGAACATAACGCGAAATGCAGCTTTGACCAGTTTGTCTAAACAAACCGACGACCAAGAGCCAACAAAATGTAAGTACACTTTTATCTCTATTTTTTCTAAAATAGGAATTTTGAATCCTAAGAAACAGGCTCGAATTGGGAGATCGCGTGTCTTTCTTTAATGCCTAGGAAACAAATCATAAACGCGGGATTTCTCCCGCTTTTATTTTCCCGCCCTTTATTTTCCAAGCATTGAAGAAAGACACATGACTTCCCAATTCGGGCCTGCTAAGAAATATAAACCTCTTTAAATTATGTTAAATTCAATTCCTTTATATTTCTAGCTTGGTGTGCTTCACCAGACCTTGAAGCTCTCGCGTGCCTTGCAACAGTTGCAGCAAACCGTACAAAACTGACGAAATCGTAAGTAAACGACTGAAGTTCGATAAAAAATTTTCTCCAAAAATCATGGGAATTTTAGGCTGCTTATAACGAAGCGAGAATAATTTACAATTGATGCCGACGGTGCTGCTACTTTTTATAATTATCGTCATCGTTGCCACGATCACCGTTTTTATTATCGTTGTACCACTATGAATATCGCTATTGCTGTTATAACGTTTATCGTACACTCAAAGCTAAAAGCGAAATATTATCAGCGTACATAAGACTTCCGTAGAATAAGAGAGGATAGGTATTTTATCTTAGAGTCGAGCACGAATGCACTTTTGTTCTGTTTCCGAACCGGCAATATTTTTATTACTCTTCCTAAAATTCTTTCACTTTTGCATCTCTATTAATATTTATACATGAGAATTTGCATTTGTATAATATTTATGAATCATTGGATGTTAACTTTTGATTTTTCAAAGTTATATATATATTTGATTTGATTGGGATTTCAACGAAACGAGGAAATATACATACTGATATATAAATATATATATATATTTTGTGCAGAGCTTGTACAATGTACATAAATGGATATTTTTATCGGGATAAGAGATTCATACAATCACCGATAAATATCCCAAGATAATTTTAATTTATTGGAGTCGAAAAGGTAATTTGGAGATATTAATCGTCGATTGTTTGTATATCTTGAGGCATTTTAAGGAAAAAGGATGACTGCATGACAACAATAATGATGGCCATAACAGATATGTATTGTCGTTAATTTTAATACTAAACGAAACCTTTTTAAAAATTCAATATTTTACGAAAGTTGTTGTAAATAGCAGTAGGTGCAGTATTACGAATCCTTTATGTTGCGATTATTGAAACAGATTATTGAAATAGAATCAAAATGTAAAGATTTACATTTAGGCAAAGAATACGTACAGGATCTTTGTAATTTAGAGAAATGCTTTTCTGTACGAAAAGCATAAAGTACCAACGCAACTTCCATTTTAAAGAAATAGTTTATACTTTTGGATACTTCCCAGCAGATTTTTTACACTTTCTGGTTCTGGAAATTTCTCTCAACTAAAAAATTATGAGTGAAAATAATCAGAGAAATTTTTTACCAGAGATACACAGAACTCAATGTAACTCTTATAGAAGCGAGTGCTAAAGTTCTTCCGCGAATAAACAAAATAATTGGATAGTTAAATAAGTAATCTCTATAAGTTGTTAAGCTCGACCCTGCATCTGATTAGAGCATTTTATTTAGGGGAAATTTTGAAAGCAATTGTTATGTTAAGTCGGATTAGTAAGAATACACCAAATTTAATATTTGTTGCTTCCTCTCTTGTCAGTTCCTTTTTTTTGTAGAATTTTATTAATCGACTATAAAATCTCGTGTGTTGAGTTATACTCCCTAAATATTACCAACATTTTGACGCCTTATAACAGAATTTTGTATAAACTACAATTTATAAGAGTTTATTAAAATGCCTTTATCGAATTCAATTTGAAACATTTTCAGAGACTCTTTACAATAATTATAAACACATGCAGGTAATATTTAGTGGATTTTAAAATGACTTTCCCAACTAGTGTTTTTAAGGAACTGTAAGATGATATATAAAAAAAGTGTTTATAATCTCGATCGCTTGAATTAAGCATATGTAATTGATATATTCGTCAACGAATGTCAATCCGCATACCTGTAAAGAGTAAGACTACTTATATAATATATTTATGATATTTATATCACCTAAGCTACCTAACTGATGTTTCAATTTGGTGTTTGTCAGAGAAAGTAAGATAATCGTCTGTGATTTTGGCTAACGGAATTTATAACGTTTTATATTTTTCTATATTAATCGTCATCTTCAGTTTTGTTTTGAGAGACAAGAAGCATGCCCTGACAACTATTTTTAGAGACTTAAGAAAATAACTGGTACCAAGAGACTTTTGTTAAAGTCGACGAGGTCGAATAATGTTTATATTTCAAACGTGCCTTGACGAAAAAGAGAGTAATTTTTTAACGGATAAACAGAGATTAATTTTTTTTTTTTGCTTCTTTGCCACATTTTTTAAGGGTGTTGGATCTAAATTTTAATCTTATAATTAAATTCCCTATTTTATTCAACAATTATTAGAATTGAATACTTTTTCGCTCTGTAGACGTATTTTGTTTTAAAATATAAATGTGCCTATTGAGCGAAAAAATGTTTACTTTTAATGCTTTTTGCGTAAAGCGAGGAATTCAAAATTACCCTAAAAATGAAATCTTTTCATTTTACTCGAAAAGTATTAAGAAATCGAATTTTGAAGTTAGAACTTTGATCCAACACCCTTAACTTGTACGTATCTGATCCTGGGCGATTGATACTGGACCACTCGGATAAATCAATTCGGGCACTCCTAGAAACTCGATTGGGCACTTTTAACAATCTACTTGAATTTTACTGCACAAAAATCTTTGTAATAGCTTGAAAAGTGTAATTTTCGATAATACCAGTAGATCTATATATGTTATATACACGTCTGTAACATATTGTATAATGTTTATAATGATAATAAAGATATAATATTTTGATGTAAATGACAAACGAGTTCCTTCACTTTTATCTCTATTTATTAAATCCTCCTCTGTATTATACAATATACATATTTTGGAAATAATTTTTTGCTCAACACTCTGCTAAAACTTATTGGGATGTCAACTCGATAAAATTTTAGATTCCTACTTACAATCTGATATTTTGATATAAAGTGATCCTAAAATCACTGGAATCACTCATATATATTTTTATTGAAATATATAATATATAAATCTTCTCTAGTAATAATTTCACAAACCACTCTGTATACATAATTCTCTTGAAAATTTTAAAACTGTATAATATATTAAATAATTTATGTCTCAAAACTTAATTAAGACTTGTGAGATAAAGATTTCTTGATTCTAAAGGACGTACAATGAAAGTTCATTGTGATTTGATAGAATTGATAGAAAACATGAGAAAAGTGAATCTGCGATAAGCTCGAAGCAGTACAATTACAAGCAGATATTTTCACTTTTTTTAAAATTAATTACGTATGTATATTTATCTTACTCATTGCAGCATTATGATTTACTCATTTCGGTATAATGATATCACTATATTTTAGGCAGGTAAATCAGTATAAATACGAGATATGAGTGATAGATTAGGCTAGAAGATTATCGCTAAAAGAGACGATGGCAAAGTGAGATAAATAATTTTAAACACTGCGGTCCTTTTCTAAATTTCGTTTCCTTATTTTTAATTTTTTCGAAGCGGTGTCTTTGAAATTCCTGCTAAAAATCTAATATCATTGATTTTAAATTGTAATTTAAAAGCACTAATTGAATCACAAAGATTTTGATTTCTATATTGAAAAACTTTAAGTTTAAAATAAAAAATTTCAAAGACACAATCACTCAAAAAAAAATTGACTTTGATATGACCGCCTTATATATAAATATGTAGATAAAAATATAATAACGTGCTCTAATCTATAAATGTTACTAAATGTAACAATGAAGTAACAATAATGGCAGTATACGTATTCAAAGCAGAGGTACACACATAACTTTAAGTACTCGCATCATTGAATTCACAATTCGTTGATTACTTTTCCTCCATTTTTTTTTAACTGTAATCAAAGATGAACATACTGATGAAATTTGTATTGCACTCGAGGTGATTCATTCTTGTTAATTTCTTAAAATATACTAAGAAAATTGACTCGTGCCATGAAAATGTATTTGTTAGAATATATACCATTTGTCTAAGAAAATTGTCTTCGCATTGTGTAATAGATTTTCAGTCTTTTTGGATTTTTTAGAATAAAGAAAAAGGGTGACTATTCTAGTCAAAGGCAATCTTCGTAAAAGTCTAAAAATCAATTTGGATTTCGCATAATAGTAGATATAAAAAATCGATTCGATTGATTAAATGCTTTAGACAAAGATAAATTTTAAAATACCATTAAAAAAAATAAGTGATATTTCAAAATTTTTTTTAAACGACTAAATAATTAAAATATTAAGGCTTTCAATCTTAAAGAAAGAAGATAAGTACTCATTTTTGTAAGATATGTTTAAAATTCACACTCGAAAGTGGGAAAAAATCAAGTCTAAGTTAAAAAGTACTAAGTTTAAGTTAGGTCGCCGTTAAGTTAATCTTAATATAGTTTAGATTTCTTGTTTCTTAATAATACTAGTTACTAAAATTATTTACAAATTAATATCGGGTTGTATGAAGAGCACTTCGTTTCTAGCGACTACTGGACTTCATCGCGGAGATCATTTGATTCGGTTATTTACACCCACACACCGTGAGGATTTTTACTAGTAGGCACTGCAGTTTCTAATTGTCTTGGAGATCCTATCATTTTACGAGTACTTCCAGGTCGTTGAGCTCCTGAAATTAAATCAATATTTTTAAGTAGTCATGGCATATAAATCAAATAAAAGAATATATCCAGGTCGAAAATATATATATATAGAATAAAAAGTTACCTTCTAGAAGATGCTTAATCTGCTCGTCTTGACAAGCAACAGTTAGGCTTTGTAAATTAGCTTCTTTCATATCCGCCACTAATCTCTCAACCTGCATTTTTTTTTCACCAATCGCTGCTTCTAAACCGACAACTTCCACCTTCAGAGAATCCGCGCATTGTGTTGCCAATTCCACTGATCGTTTGGCCTGTTCCACTTCATTTTGAAGATGTTCAACTTCACCTATCATTTTTCGTTCCATCATCTGATGCTCGTCACTCTTGCGACTTATATTATGTTGTTCCAATGCCAATTCCTCCATCACCAATCTGCAAAGTATATAAATTAAACAAATAATTAAAGAAACATAAGACACATGAAAAATAAAATCTACCACTAATATAAGTTGGACAAGATACCTTATCTTATTTTTGCACTGCAGAAGTTCCGTTTCGCAATTTGCTAGCTTGGATCTCAAAAGCGTTATCTCCGATTTGAGCGTTTTCTCTTGTTGTTTCACGATCTCATTTTCTTCTTCCACATGGGCAAGTTCTTTTAACTGATCTTCCATTTTGCGACCAGCGGTTTCGAGGCGGCTAACTTCCTGGGCAATAAAGTCCATCTGATGCATTTGTTCTCTATTTTTGTTCTCCCAATAAAGTATTTCCGCATCGTACTAAAAATATTAAATCAATTAGTGAAGAGTTTTTAACATGAAATAATCCACTTAAATAGAGAAGATAATCTAATTAAATTACCTTAGTAAGATCTGCTTGTTGGGCGTTAAGTGTATCCCTTTGCCTATTGACTAGCCTAATAAGCTCAACGTATCTTTGAGTGTAGACTGTCGTAACCGCGTTTTGTGATTGTCCAGGTACTTGATTCATGGCTTGACCTTGATTTCTACCCTCTTGAAATTCCTGCAAATGTAACACATAATGCAAAATGTCAGTATAAAATTATATATTTATTCTCTCATAGAAATTATATATTTAATATATGTAGTTATTAAAATCAATCAAAACCTGATTAAGATTCCTTTTAGGCTTCGCAGGATTATTTGGAGATGATTGATCTTCTTTCTGCAAACGCGGACTGCTGCTCATCGCACTAGGTAAAAATTGTGATCTGCCAGGACTATTTAAATTCGGAGGTGGTGGATCTCGATAAGGAGGTAAGGTTCTCAAAGGTGGGGAAATAGGTCCTGGTGGATCTCTATAAGGCGGAACTTCTCGAACCTTTTTTTGAGACATGTATATAGCTGAAAAACAAACAAACAAAATATAAGTTTTTATCAAAATTCCAAGTATGTACCCCTCAAATTGAATTTATATTTAATTTAAAATATAAAGCGACGAAACTCACATTCTGCAGTTGTTGTTCTCGTTGGAGATTGAGCAGTTTTCTGTGTCATTTTCCGTGCATTGAAATCCTTGGACTTAAATTGTGGCGTAGGTTGAACTATGGCAACGTTCTCCATTTGAATCTAGAAAAAAGTTTTATTTGAGACAAAAATATTGACATCAAGCATTGAAATTAGATAATGATAAACCAAGTAAGAACTTCACCTCGGAGGTGTTTTCGGAAGTGTTTCCATGAAGGCCACTGAAGGTTAACGACTTCCTAATATCTCGATTTCTTTCTAGCCCGTCTTGTACATCATCAAATTCTTGCACTGGAATAGTTGGACTATATTTAGCATCTTCGTAGAGGTTATTGCTTACCGACTGATTCCCTATAGAACTAGGCAACCCGCTTTGTCGACTTCCATGAACTAATCTCGTACCCGAAGGACCTGGTGCTTTACTCGTTTCTGGTGTAGATCGTCTTAGTATCAACTGCACTTCCGATGCATACTCTCCCCACTTCATCAGGATCTGTTAATTAAAGAAAAACAATTATCGATATTACATTGCAACAAAATAGTATTTCTACAATGAATTAGAATATCTATTTGTTTTTACAAACCTTTAGAGGGATTTCATAAGGAGCGAGGAGTCTCTCGCTTGTTCGCCAGCGCTCGATCAAGGTGAATCTTCCGGTTTGAGCCGTGGCATATGCCAAAGCAAAAACCACATCCTAAAAGCAAAAATTATTTATAAGCTACCATAAATTACAGTCTTAAAAGAAACTGCAATTTAAAATACTTCCAATTCTTTAAAAGATGTACGTTTAAAAGTTTTTATCTCTTTAACAATAAATTTTAAAGAAATATAACTTCCAAAAAACAAAAGTTCAGAAGTTATAAAACTGAAAGTCTTGAGTATAAAAGACTTCCAAAATTAAATTCAATACAATTATCTGAAATCATTATAATCCAAATTTATAATCTACACAATACTATCAACAAAGATTTAACTATGTGACATTTGTACCTTATAAAACATATACGAAATACCAATCTCAATTTCATTATATACAAAATATTTTTAGCCTAATTCTAGACTAGACTAAAAATCCAAATATTTTTTGCACAAAAACAGACAATAGAAAATGATTTATGTACCTGACAAGTGGTAGTTTCTGTGACACCACAAACAATGCGTTGAATACCCTCGACCCACACCTTCAGCTCCATCGTATCATAAATTCCTTGGCATTCCTCGTCCTTCTAGTTTTCTCTGATTGCCTAGGACTCCAAAAAACTCTTGACTCTCTTTATTAAATAGAGTTTACATACCAATTAATTAATTTTGTGAACTTGTGATACTGTTATCGCCATTACGCGAACTTTTATTGCAAGTTTACAGCTCTAATTTAACGCATAAGTTAATAAAACCACTGAAATACACCAAAGCAAATATTAAGTGCTTTCTATTCCTGTTTATAATCTATGAGAAACTCTCGCAGAAACACAAATTCCACCTGTTTGTCAACTTATATTCCATGATATTCCATATCGACAATTCCACAACCGTCCATAACCTGAAATACACTGAAATTGTAAGAATACAAAAAAAAGGCTTCTTTTCAAGTAAAATTACATACTTTCCGGAGCTTACGACGTGTTTTCATTGTGAAAAGTAGAAAGTTTCAGTAAATTTCCAGTTTTAGAGGTAATTTAACGGCATTTAGGAAAATTACCGGTAATATAAAAAATTTGTGTGTTTGTTGCACAAGTGTCAAGAGTATCAAGTGTCACTCATATTTACGTGTTAATTTCTTATAAATTATGCGGAAATGGTTGTTTTAATTATTATTCGTGTATAGAAATAATTAAGTATGGGTACAAAAATATTAGAGGATATACGCAATGACTTGAAGTTGTTAATTAAGTGCATTACCGGTTTTGAAGTAAGTTTTGCGGTTATGTTCCGCCACTGTATTTTACAAATTTTGATTTGTTTATATCGTTTATATTGTATTTTTATTAATTTAAACTTCTTTAAAATAAGTTTTAGTACCTTTATTAATTTATTAATTAGTTGCATTACAAATTCGTAAGTATTTTTAAATAAATGAAAAAATTACACGCAGATAACAATTATAATTTATTAATGTTTAAATATTTCTAAACAGGAGGATGAAGAAGGATTCGTTTTATGCGAGCGATATGCTCTCTCACAAGTAAAACATCATCGATATCTTTCGGTTAATGGCCATGAAGTTAAAAAAGAAATCTCCGAGGTAGTAAAAAAGTTTCAAATTCATGGCAAGTACGAAGTCGCGGAAAAATTCCAAGAACTCGTTGATTCCTTTCTGAATAATTTCGATTTTGAGAGACATCCGCAATATGATTTACAATGGTCCCTCTTGTCTCTTTTACTCAATTTATCTACGGATACGAATAAGTCCAATGTTGCAAATTTGGAACAAATAGCAAATGTCCCTTCGGAAGATAATAAACCAGAAGACATCGACTGGGCACGATATCTAAAAGAAGGCCAGGACGAATTCTTTTGTGATTTTCAAAGCACCAGTGATTCCGTAAGCCATTTTCACATATTATAAATTTGTATTAGATTCAATTATAGATTTAATATGTATAACGTATATATATATAATAATATTTTTATTGATAATCGTATATATTTCAATTCAGGATTGGTCAGATGAAGACGAAGTGAAAGGCGTCGATTCATCAAAAGCCGATAAGCTAGGAATTCCCTTAACGAGTCAAGATTTGATTGGCATCGAGACCAAAGACACTAAAAGTACCCTGCTTAAATTATCCAAATGTATAACTGACGAACTTGACTCTAGAAATTGGCTGTCAACTAACGTTCAACATTCTTGGTGGAATGAACTCGATTGGCATCAACACCAAAACCCGAGTAAAATTCCGAGTGCGAACCTCTGCGAATTCTGGTAAGATGAATCAAATTCATAAATCTTGTCCTTTTTAAAATAATTTAAATTATCGTTGGAATTATTTAATTATAATAATTTAGGCGGAAGAATATTCGGAAAAATCCTCATATAATTGGCACTCTCAGCGAATATCAAACTTGCAGAGAATTATTATGGATGTTTCATGTGCAGGAGCCAATGGCAATTTTTCAAAGTCAAAATGCCCTGGAATTTTGCATTCGGGATAATATATCAATACCAAGTCTAACTGTCGTAAGTTGAATTACTAATTATAATAACACTGAAAAAGAAACCAAAATACCTCCGAAAGTTATCCCATTGAATTAATTTTTATATTCTCACCATATGAGCAGGTATTAGATTGGTGTATTTGTCTGTAATTCAGATCACTATAGAAAATTATTACTACACTCATCCACCGATTATTTGCACATCTCGGGTCTTGAGTGCAAATAATCGCAGCGCAAATTCAGGTAAAAATGC
>JAUESH010000015.1:16956393-16982260 GCA_032275165.1 Synergus magnus
AAATCGGTCGTATAAATAGCCTCGGACAATTGTCCGCCTGCACCGGTCGGGCAGGCAGAGGTATAAATGCACCATCATTGTTTCATGAAAGTTTCAATGTTTCATGAAACGTTTCATCGACTCACATCCCTAGAACACGTCGACTTGAAAATTACCTGACATTTTTAGATTTTCTGTTAATTTTCCTATTTTGGTGGAAAATTATGAATTTGGAGAAATTTTCCTGGTATCACCACGTGACAGCATTTTGTTTTTAGGTTATGGCAGAAGGTGGCGCTGCGATTGCTCCATGCGGCAATTTTAAATTCACGTGTCCCACGATAAGAGTCGTTAATTAGATTACTTAAAAAATGTAAATCATCTACAATCTCTTCTTTTTAAATGTTTTATTATTTTTCAAAAATCAACCAACAATTGTGAAACTGTCAGAAAATATGCCTCTTGTTACTCTTAAAAAATAATACTCTTAAAAACAACTTCAGCCTAAAAAAAAAACATTAGTTTCCGCGTGGTATCCGCAAAAAGTCATTCTTTCTTAAAATAATTAATTTTTTTCAGCGGAATTTCTACATTTTGACCAATAATATTTCAAATACCCTAGCCTAAACGCGCTCTTTCAAAAGTTCCCGTGAAAAGTTCAAAAGAAAAAAAATTCATTCAATTTCAGGCTCAGGTCCGTATCTATAAAGTATAACCAGCACCCGTACCTGAACATAACCTCAAATAAAGTGAGCGACTCCCGTGTCTCCAATTGACTCCAAATTCGATTTAAATATTCCTGATTATTTCTGTTCATTGATTTGTACAGTGAATTGAAAATGCTAAACCTTTAAAGACCATTGAAAGGAAGTGAATATTAAAATCATCAAACAACTTCTAAGAATTGAAATTGCGAATTTGACATTTGAGAAGAAAACGAATTAAGTAAACCGAGCCATCAAGGTACGGAAACGTCATTCAACGTCATTTGATTTATACACGAAAAAAATGCAAAAAGTTGCATCTTGCGATACCGCTACGGGATCTTATGCTGGTTTTACTTGATTGGCTTTCTCTGCATCTTCAGGAAAAAACGGAGTTTTTTTTCTCGTGTAAAAAAGTCTATATACCTTTTGCAAATCTTTGATGTCTAACGAATTGGTAAAGGTTTGAAAAGCAAAGAAAACGTGAAACATTTATACATAACTTCGTGGGTAAAATAAACAAGAGATGTACGGTTCTCCGTCGTCAAATTCGTCGTCTGATGAGATTCAGGACGACCTTGGACTGACAGAAGATGTCGTACATAAAGCTAGTTCAAGAGCTCGAAGACGTCCACACAGAGATTTCCTCGAAACAAATCGCCCAACAGGTTAAGTATATTTATTTATGTACTGCGTATTTATTTTATATTTTTCCAAAATTTTATCTTGAATTATTTACTGTATTGTTTACTAGGAAAATATATATCTAATCAATTCAAAATGAATTATAATTAACAGCTGTAAACTTTTTTAGGATCTGAATCGACGCGCCGAGAAGAGAATCCCTTTAGCTTCAAGCACTTTTTGAAGAATGATTCTCAAACAAATTATCACTATACAGGAGCAAGACCAAAGGTTTATTCTGTGCATTCAGCAAACAGCGAATCTAGTAGTCATGAAAGAGAAGGTGGTGTTTATCCTTGTAATCCTACGGAACTACCAGATTTTGTACAGGATCACTTAGTGATCGAGCAATGTTATGTAGATCATGACAGGATCACATCTCCTGCCACTGACGTCGACAATCTACCCGATTTCGCTTTAAATAGCATGGAAAGGCGACAAATTCGACACTTGAATGATACTAAAAAGAACCAAGTTGATGGCGAGAAAAATTATTCATTCGATCTTGCCGATCATTTAGACAGGAGGAGAAGAAATCATGTTTCCTCTAATTGTTCTCATTCAGATCCTCTGGATTTGCCTAATTTTAATGGCAATGAAAACACTAGTGGACCTGAATCTCGAAGTAAGAAAAGTTTGAAAGAATCCTTTCCATTTTTTGGATTTATTGCCTTTTAAAATTCATAACATTTTCTTAAATTTGTTAAACATCTGTTCGAAAGTTTGTAAAGAATATTTTTCAATAGGTTTTCCATTCGATTTACAAATACCTCCGGTGGGATCGGATGATGTTCCTTCAAATGGGCAATCGAATGGTGTCTCGAATATTGTCAAGTCATTACCAGATTTTTTGAGTGACGGTCCAATTCGAAATAAAGGAACAGTTTCCAAAGATCGGCCAGATTCCAGCTTGAACTATTCTACAGAACATAGGGTGCTTACTTTTTTTATGAATGAATTACTAGATTGAGTGGTTGGTGTCTAACATAAGAAGGCTAAAAATAAATCATTTTCGATTTTCAGTTAACGTTAGAAAACGAAAGACTGTTCCGCGAGTTGGAAATTGCACGACGACAAGCGAGTGAGAGGGCCTCGAGGTATAATACAAAAATAACAAAACCTAAATCTTATAATTATAATTTTTATTATAAAAAAATTCACTAAATATTTACAGAATTCAAACTCTCGAAAGTCAATTATTATCTAAAAGACAAGAGGACCATGAAGAGACGGTGAATCTTGAAAAGGCTATGGAAAAAGTGGAAGATAATTTAAAAAGAAGTACCGTAAGTTCAATAAAACTCATATGTCTAATAAAATTTCGTTTATACAATATTCAGAGAGAAATGTACTTTTTAAATGCGAGGATATGAAAGGTTGTTAATATTGAATTTAACTTTAATTTGTCTTGAACGATTTTGCAGAGACGAGCCGTTCACGCAGAGAATATGGTAGCATCTTTAAAAACAGAAATTGGAGAATTGAATGTGAATAGAATCTATTTTTTGAGATTTTCTCTTAATATTTACAAATTTCGCGAAGATATTAAGTTCAATTATTTCTTTTAGAATGAAGTCTCTATGCTACGATCGGAAAATCGGGAATTGAGAGCTGCAATTGACGGAGGTTGCAGTAATTGTAACAATGCGTGTGTAGATGGAAAAATAAAAAAATTAGCTAGTGATTTGCGAACAGCAGCTTCTACAGCAGAAGTATCACTCAGGTAACTAAAAATTTTGGATTGAAGATATTTTACTAAAATCTTGAGATTACTCTCATTATTATTTCAAGTTGTTCATGTCTTATATAATTATCTAATATACAAAATTTTAATTGTTTGCAGACAATTAATGTCCGGGGTGGGGAATTTAAGAGTATTAGCCTCAGCCTTGGAGAATTTGGACAGAATAGAGGACCGAACCAAAGATTTCTTACCAGACTCTGACGATGACAATGCCACAGGACCAGCGTTGTAGTCTAACTAATTAAAATACTGAATAAAGAGAGAGAAGAAATATATTTTTATCACTTCTTTCTCTTTATCTACTTTTATAATCAAGATTTAACACATCACTGATCCTAGTTATCATCATTTACAGTTTTCGAGTCGAATTGAAACTTCTATTTTAAGCGTGTTATTTTAAATATTAGCAACACCTTTTGTACATATTAATAGACTGCTTTTAGCACTTGTTTAAAATCGCAGACATTTTTTGCTACCTACTACTTCGTAGTAACTTCAGTTCATATTAAGGGTGTTGAATAACCAAGTCTTAAAAATTTATAAAATTATGTTTTATAAATTGTTCATTCGACACCCTTATCTGTCTAAACAAGAAATGTAAACCTGTAGAGAGAAAGAGAGAGAACGAGAGAAAGAGAGAGACGGATGTATGTGAAATATCTTTCAGGTAGACAAATAATTTTATATACCTATTTGCAGGCAGTTAAATTTTAAATTATTTCGCATTAGTAGGATGATTCTGTGAGCTCTGTGATCAGCAAACTTGGAAATAAATTGCGATTCTTTTAAATAGCCGAGAATAGTTTATGAATTCTCAACGCTGTCAATATATTTATACACGTTAAATAATCGTAATAAACACACTTTGTACTTCGTGATGGAATCATACTCTTATTTGATTATCATTCCAGTTATTTATCTATTTTAACACATGCCTTCCGATAAAAAATCAGTCTAAACTTTGTCATAAAAGCATAAAGAATAAATTAATTAATCAGAGAGAGAAAGTTCGAATTATTTATATATTCGCTAATCGAAGGTAATGTGTAAATTCACATTTAAATAGCACCTATTTAAATAACGACGATCGAGTTATAAAAATCATTGTCAATTAATTAAATGAGTATTACGCAGCGCCAATCTTGTGCCCGCTTCTTAATTTAGGAATCACATATAATAAGTTTTCAAGTCGAGAAGTAAATAAAATTCAAAATTTTGAATTAAAATAGAAAATTGTACCTCTTGGCTCGAGTATTTTAGAACTTCGTTTTTGCTAAGAACAAATCGCTGTGCTAGACTAAATCTTCTAGAATAGAGAGTAAATCAGTCTGGGTCTCCATGTGATTCGTCTGAATGTTCAGCCACGATCGGCAATCATGATTTGAGTCTTCGCAGCCAGGTTCACATGTAAAATCTCTCGTTTGAGTTTCCGTCGAAACAGTCGTGTCTACAAAGTGCGACCAGGCAGTCTGCGTTTGAATATTAGACAATCCTAAATC
The DNA here is from genome assembly GCA_032275165.1 of Synergus magnus. NCBI lineage: Eukaryota > Metazoa > Arthropoda > Insecta > Hymenoptera > Cynipidae > Synergus > Synergus magnus. The sequence continues at coordinate 16,961,004 of JAUESH010000015.1, forward strand.
CAAAGGCAGGATTTCATTGCACGTCTGAGTACAAGAATGATTATAAAGTTGAAGAGGTTCCATATTAATAAAGCTTTCTGTCGTCTGGGTTTCGTTATTTGAATTTAGAGTAAAAGTTCTAGACAAGGAATCAGTATCAAACAATGATTGACAATAAGCTTGCTCAGTTTGAGTCTCTATACTGCTAAATCTGTCTGTAAATTCCTCAGTCAGCATTGGATCCGCTAGAGTAATTTTATTTGATCCAGAAAAGGGATATTCGTTAACAGAATTCGAATTCTCTTCCTCGCAAAAAGTCCGGAGCTCATCTCTTGTTATCGTATTATTCAAATCTGCAAAGACATTTTTCTCGGGACTCGTTTGAGTCGCAGATGTGCTTTTGTCTTCCCATAAATCCGGAAGTTCAACATCGTGACGAAGAGGAAGTGGACTGGAAACCGGACTAGGAAAAAGATTCTCGGAAGCAAAGTTATCTGTTAGACTCACATCTTTATCAATAATCGACTCTGTTGATTTGATCTTTAGATTTTCAAGGATCCTGTGCTTTTGAACTCTAGGAGTAACTTTAATTATCTTTTTAACTGTATTCAAAGTCTGCGTTTCTTTCGAAGTTTTTAAAGTTTTTTCTTTTTGTATTTCATTCGTTTGTGTCTCCTGAGTCATTTCACTTCTCACTTTTGCACACTGAGAATTCTCCAAGTTTTTAGATTCGCTTCTTTCTTGGGTTTGCACACCAACATTCTGTGTGAACTTTGGTAATATTTGAATTGAAATTATAAAAGCTTTCTTTTTGGATTTGTCTTTTTCTATATCGTCACATTCAAAAGATGGTTCATCAGGTAATATAGAAGGTATTCTTCTCAATTTTGGAATATGAACTGAGCTAATGCTCATTCTTCTCTTCAATTTTGGTTGCCTGCAATAAATATCAAAGATGATTTTTACTTTGTTTTACACACATGGATATAAACTAAATTTTAATTTTAAATCACATCGAAGTACTCCGAATTTATAGGTGAACTTACCTGGAATTTTTTCTGTACTTTTGGTCCACTTCATGGGAATTGCGTTTAGCGTGTGTTAAAAGTGCTTCGTAGGTGCTATACGATTTTGAGCAAACCTTACAATCAAAATTAGTACCACAAACCTTCATGTGAGCATCTCTTGCTGCTTCAGTGGAAAAACTTTTGGTACACTTAGTGCAAGAGTATTTTTTCTCTGCGTGCATCTTCAAGTAATGCTGCAAGCATTTATTTTTTATTATAATAATATTAAAAGAGATGATGAATTATATTATTAAAATCAATTGAGATTCTAACCTGTTTGAGATATCTCTGCTGAGTGAAGAACCTTTCACAATTAATGCCATAAATGCAGTTTTTAACTGGGCAATGATAGTGAATTTCCTCTTTATCTTCAACTTCATTCTTGGTTAAATGCTTTTTTTCGTGAACTTTTAAATTGTGCATACGGTAACGAGCTAAATTTCTGAAATGAAGGTTGCATTTTTCACATCGAAGATCATTTAAAATTATACTCAAATCCTCTGGAGGTGGACACACTTTCCTTACAGGCTTTTCCATCGAGTCTCACTTTAAAAAAATGGTATTTATAATCGCAACATCTCAATAAAAAAACAACAAAATCTGAGAGATAAACAACCTTGGTACAAGTGTCAACAACTGTCAACATGTGTCTGCATCATGTGTTGTGTAAATTTGGGAAAAATTACCGCTCCATTTTGATAAGAAATCTGTAAGATATGGGAAAGTTTCAGAACTTTTCGCAATTTTTCGCTACGTGCAGCACGGGGACCACGGGAATTCCCGGTAGGTTGGAAATTTCATTTTTATGATAATTTCACACTATTTACTCACAAAACTCTATTTTCCGACGGAATTAACGTCGACGATTGGTAAGTTACGAAATTTCCTGAAAAACGTCAACTGTGCAAGTGTGTGAAAGCGACCTTATGTCAATATTCATTATTGTAGTCGACTGTACAATATACACGTCATGACTGTACCTGTCATTCATGTCCGCAATAAAATTGTGGATTCGCTACAATAAATGCAATAAATGAAACAATAGTGTAAAATTATGTTGTGAAAGTGAATTACTTGTTATTAAGATAATGAAACCACTTGTAAGCAGTGAAGTGCAGTAAAACGCATATACTTTAAAGTATCTAGCGTACAAAATCGATCCGGATATTTTAGTAAGAACTTCGTTGTCTTGATTTAATTGATTCGATCTTCTCCATTATAAAATTCGGCCTTGTTTTGTGCTTTCCGCTTATGATTTACGACGTTCCGAACGTTCTTCGTTAAAGTAGCAATTACTGGTCGATAACTATGCAGTTAAATCATGCACTCAGGATGAGCATAAACGTGTAATCATTTGCAACGATACGATGTCTCCTGTGCGTGGAACTGTCTAGAAAATATTTAGAGCTTTTTTTGGAGGAAGTACGAATTTTTCTAAATAAGTTTTTTTTTCAGGAAAAAGAAAAGGCTCCTGGGGAAGAGATCATGTGGCTGACAACAGCTGAAGCAGCAAGTCTTGGTGCTGAGGAAGTCGCTTCTCGATTGCATGTTGATTTGAGAACAGGACTTTGGTGGCAAGAGGCTGAACAGAGAAGACAATTAGCTGGATATAATGAATTGTGCCTCAAGGAAGAAGAACCTACGTGGAAAAAATATGTAGAACAGGTAAGTTATTCAATTTGCAAATTTCTCTTCTCTTCTTCATGTAATTTTATTCATAATTAAAGGTGGTTGAATCAAGTGCTAATTTCAAAATTCGATCTCTTCACTTTACTCAACAAATACTATAATTATATATATTTTCTCTCTGTGGACATACTCTTTTTGAAAATAGAAGTGTGGCTGTAGAGTGAAAAAATATTTAGGTACTATTAATACTTTTTACGTAAAACGCAATTTTATTTTACACAAAAAAGTATTTAAATTAGAAATTTTTTCGCGAAAAATATCTAATTGTAATATTTGTTAAGTAAAATAAAGAAATCGAATTTTGACGCCAAAATTTGGATCCAACGCTCTTAATTCAAAACACAATTTAAATTGTGTATATCCTTAATTTAGAGCCAATGTATTTATCTGTAATCATACGGATAAACTGGGTGGGTAAGAAAATGATAGTTTCGATTTCAAAGGATGCTTTTTTCCCTAATAATGTATGATTTAAAAAAAAAAGATGCTCCTTATTTTTCCTTATTTTTTCCTTATCAAGCAAATTGTTTTAAAAACAACTATAATAGTTCATAAAAAGAAAAATGATAAGTTTACAGATACTGAACAAATTATAACAGTGCTGACTTTAAAACTGAATGTATTGAAGAAAATAAAAATAATTGCGTCAATTCTTAATTGTAATTATTTAACAATAAGTAAATATTCTTCTAAATCAATTGCAAAAATTTTTTAAAGATAATGCGTTTGTAAGTAAATGTCATAAATCTCAAAATCCTGAGAAATGAAAATAATTGCTATAACACTAATATCAATAATTGAAAGACTCGTCTTTGTCTTTTGTGCGTAAAATACTTTGTGGAATTTTTTATTTGGAATAAGTAAGTGCATGCAAAGTTTTTATAAGCATAAGCTTTATGAGTCATTTTCTATTTAAAGTCAAGGTTTCTATTAAAACTCTACATAAAATTTTAAAAAAAGCTTACGGTAAATACGATTTAAGTTTACAATAATTATTTCTCTCTATATGTTACATAATAGTATGAATTTAATCACAGAAAAGAGGGTTTTTAAAATAATTCTAATTTTTTTTATTACAGTTCAAGAATCCACTAATTCTATTACTGCTTGGTTCTGCAGTTGTCAGTATATGCATGAAACAATTTGACGACGCCGTCAGTATAACAGTGGTAAGTAAATCGTATGAAAGGATAGATAAATCACAGACTATGTAATATTTATTTTTCTCATTTTAGGCCATAATTATAGTTGTAACAGTTGCATTCGTGCAAGAATATCGTTCAGAAAAATCCTTAGAAGAATTAAGTAAACTAGTTCCTCCAACATGCCACTGGTAATTATAAAAAAATTCTTGTTCTTAAAAGCGTCAATTAAATCCAGAATAAAAGTATTCAAAAACCGAATAAAAATTCTTTGCAGCCTTCGAGAAGGACGTGTAGAAACATTTCTAGCTCGAAATTTAGTTCCTGGTGACGTCATATATTTAAATATAGGCGACAAAGTTCCGGCTGATATTAGAATATTCGAAGCCATTGATTTAGCGATTGATGAAAGCAGCTTTACAGGAGAAACCGAACCGGCTCAAAAGTCAACCGCTCCTTTGCTCAAGGCAGATGATAATTCTTCAAAAGGAAATATTGCTTTTATGGGAACCCTTGTACGATGTGGCCATGGAAAGGCAAGAACGATAATTAAATTTGTCTGTCATCAATAAAATTTTCATTTTAGATAAACTTGATTAAAAAGGAATATTAAATTGTAGGGCATTGTCGTCAATACGGGAGAAAAGAGCGAATTTGGCGGAGTTTTCAAAATGATGCAAGCCGAGGAAGCCCCGAAAACACCTCTGCAAAAAAGTATGGATATTCTCGGTGCCCAGCTTTCTTTTTACTCTTTTTTCATTATTGGGATTATTATGCTTTTGGGTTGGGTGCAAGGCAAAGCACTTCTTGAGATGTTTACAATTAGCGTTAGTTTGGCGGTGGCTGCTATTCCTGAAGGTCTACCTATCGTTGTGACTGTTACTCTTGCTTTGGGAGTCATGCGAATGGCCAAGAGAAAAGCGATCGTCAAAAAATTGCCGACTGTAGAAGCTCTGGGTAAGCTTATTAAACAGAAAACGTCAGATGTTATTGTATCAAACACTTTGAGAAAACTAATTAATTTTTTTATCGATTCAGGTTGTGTTGATGTCATTTGTTCTGACAAAACCGGCACCCTAACGAAAAATGAAATGACAGTCACAATACTCATCACGTCTGAAGGTTACGCTGCTGATGTAACTGGTACTGGCTATAATAGTGAGGGAGAAGTTCGTCTTCGAAAATGCGATAATGCCGAACTTGCACGTACTGCAATCAATAATATGCTTGAGGTGAACATTCTGGACAAAATAATACCATAATACCATTTTATTCAACAATTCTTAGAATTAAATATCTTCTCGCTTCGTAGGTGTATTTTATTTTAAAATAGAAATGTGCCTATAGAATGAAAAAATATTTAATTTTAATATTTTTAAAGTAAAATGTCGAAATTGAATTTTGAGATTAGAACTTTGATCCAATTTTATTGTAAATTACAGGTTGGCTGTGTTTGCAATAACGCTATTATTCAAAACGATACACTACTTGGTCAGCCAACAGAAGGAGCTTTAGTAGCTGTCGCAATGAAATATGGAATGTTTGGTGTCAGCGACAAGTTTCTACGGCTTCAAGAATATCCATTTTCATCCGAACAAAAGATGATGGCAGTAAAATGTACTCCTAAATATGGCGAAGTAAGAATTTTTAAATCTAGTATTTTTTTTTTTAATTTAGTGGAAAAATTTCCTATCGTAATTATTAATATAAATTCACTCTACAAAATTGTGCTTTTTTTATTTTCCAGAACAGACAAGAAGTATTCTTCGTGAAAGGAGCCTTAGAAAAAATTCTTCCTCAGTGCACAAAATACTCAGCAAACGGACAACTGTATCCCCTTAATCAAAAGAAGGACCAGGAACTCCTGGCCGAGGCTTATGAAATCGGACAGCAGGGTTTACGAGGTTATTCTATAATGAACGAATATTCTGAAATATTTAACTTTACCTTTAATATTACTTTTGTATAAATTTTCTTTCTCGCCTTTCTTTTAGTAATTGGATTAGCTCGTGGATCTTCGCTCCAGGATCTTGTTTACGTAGGAATGGTTGGTATCTGTGACCCACCAAGACCTCATGTTCGTGAATCTATCACGACTTTAATGAATAGTGGAGTTTCTGTCAAAATGGTTACGGGAGATGCTAAGGAAACTGCATGTGCCATTGGTAAATTATTATCTACTTGATTTGTGGTGTTTCATTAATCTAAACTTTAAAATCTCTGAAATCTTGAAAAGTGTTCAATCTCTTGCAGCAAACATGATTGGCTTGGATACATTGCATAAGAAAACAATGTCAGGAAACGAGATCGATTCTTTACCAGAGCGACAATTAGAAGAAGTGATTGATACTGTCAGTGTCTTTTACCGAGTCACACCAAAGCACAAATTAAACATCGTGAAAGCTTTACAGAAAGGTGGGCACATAGTTGGCATGACAGGAGATGGAGTAAATGATGGTGTCGCTCTTAAAAAAGCAGACGTCGGCATAGCCATGGGAAAAAATGGAACCGACGTTTGCAAAGAGGCAGCTGATATGATTCTGGTAGATGATGATTTTCAAACAATTATGTAAGTCTTTAGTTATTCACCTTTTTCCTCCTATTTTACCTATTCTGGGGATTTGTCACCTTTTCACCTTTTTATACTTGATAAAATTTAATCATTTAAGGAATTATTAACATTGGTATTATAGGATTATTCCGGGTCATTTCTGGTTTGAAAATTATTAAAAAGAAATTTTAAAATTCCTTTAAAATCTCTTGAACCTTTTAAATTCTTTTGAATTCCTTTGAACTTCTCCTGAATTCCCAATTTAAATTTTATTGATCTGGATTGAAGGTCAAGGTTTTCTTTTGCTTTTAGGCCAATTTTTGTCTGTTACTATTTCTGATTAAAGAAAAAGAGATGTGAATGTTTCATAATTTTGTTGCAGTGGCGCTATCGAAGAAGGAAAGGGCATTTTTTATAATATTCGTAATTTTGTAAGGTTTCAACTTAGTACTAGCATAGCAGCTTTGTCTTTAATTGCTCTCGCGACGCTGATGAGCATTCCAAATCCTTTGAACGCGATGCAGATTCTTTGGATTAATATAATTATGGATGGTCCTCCAGCTCAAAGGTATGAATTTATTGAAATGGTTTTTGAATAGTTTTGAATATTTGAATATTGAAACTAAAGAAAATAATCTATTATTTAGCTTGGGAGTTGAACCGGTTGATAAAGACGTTTTAAATCAGAAGCCTCGGAACGTGAAAGAGCCGATGATCACGAAAAGTCTTGTGGTAAACGTTTTATTGTCAGCAACGATTATTATAATAGGCACGCTCTGGGTTTATAATCGAGAGGTAAGATTGATTTAAATTCTGCAATAATTTTAGCAAAAAATTTGTATAAAGAATGGAATTCATACTTATTTCTGAAATTTTTTAGATGACCTCGGGAGGAATTACGGCTCGGGATACAACGATGACATTTACTTGCTTTGTCTTTTTTGATATGTTTAATGCGTTAAGTTGCCGATCTCAGGTTAGTTTAAAGTGAAAATAATTCTAACATTCCTAGTATACAAATAATATGAAAATTATTCTCTAAAATTCAATTGTTTATTTCTAGACCAAATCAGTATTCACAATTGGTTTCTTGAGCAACAAAATGTTCTTAGTAGCCGTGACTCTTTCTGTAGTTGGTCAAATGTTAGTTATTTATTTCCCTCCCCTGCAGAGAGTTTTTCAAACAGAGGCTCTGACGTCAAAAGGTAAATTCAAGAAGTTTAAGATGTGATTTCAAAAAAGGAACTTACTAACCATCTAAAAATTTCAGATATCCTATTCTTGGTGTCTTTAACTTCAAGCGTCTTCGTGATCAGCGAGATAAAGAAATTCTTTGAGCGACAAATTACTCGACGTCGCAGTGGAACAAACCATTATAGTAAGTTTGGCATGGATTTTGTATGACAGTTAAACCGCTCCAAAACCGAACCAGTCAAAATTCGCGTACAGTGAAAAGACTACACACGGGGAGCGCTCAGTATTTTCAAAAAAGAAACAATTAACATACTTTACTCTCATCTCTCGTATTTGTCTCAATCACATTCCTGATCGTTCTCAAGCAACGAAAGTTCTTTGCGAAACTGTTTATATACGAATTTTGCACTATTTTTCATAACTTTCCTACGAATAACGATCTATTTCTTGCCATTTTTGTTTTCTGAGAAAAATTTTAGAGGATATTTGGCAAGGTCGATGACTTTTTTTCTGAGTGGAGTAGAGTAGTTTTTAACACTGCGACGCACGGACCTTTTGTCCCGATATTGCATTCGTGTAATTGCACTTTGTTTGCATTTGTAGTGTCAATTTTTCATACTGTGACGACCAAACGTTTTACATTACACACTATATTGTGATAGTCACAAAAGCGTACTCCAAAGTACGACGTGATAATGATAAGCAAGTACATGAGTGCATCTGATTATATCAATAGAAGCCTAGTAATTTCAGTCAATGTACAATGAATTTCGGTGCTTAGCGATTATTATATATACCGTTCTAATTTGTTAAAGTTCAGTGTTGGGCAAATCAGTATTTGAAGGCCAAATAGAGTTTTTAACATGTTGATGGTATTTCAAATTGTATTAAAATTGATATTATTTTAATTGTATGGAAAAGGAAATATTTATTTTTTAAACCTGAATTTTCAAAAAAAACTTAAGGATGTTGGATCCAAATTCTAATGCCAAAATTAAATTCTCTATTTTACACAACAATTACTATAACTAAATATCTTTTCGCTCTGTAGATGTATTTTGTTCTGAAATAGAAATCTGCCTATAGAGCAAAAAAATGTTTACTTTTAATACTTTTTGCGTAAAACAGGGAATTCAAAATTAGCCTAAAAATTCAATCTTTTCATTTTACTCAAAAAGTATTGAGATTAGAGATTTTTTCGCTCTCTACCCATAATTTTATTTAAAAATGACTAGCTGCACAAAGCGAAAAAATATCTAATTGTAATATTTATCAAGTAAAATAAAGAAATCAAATTTTGAGATTAAAAATTGTATCCAACACCCTTAATGTAAATTTTATCCAAAAAATTATAACAAGAATCAGTATATTTATGCGAATTGATTAATAATGTTATTATCTATTTATTAATTTGTATATATCTTGAAAAACTTAAATAGTTATGTAAATTATTTTTTAATGATGTACTGTATTTTTTCAAATATCATATAAACCGAAATTAATTCTAAACATTTTAAAATAATATGAATTTGGAAAATATTGTGGAGATTTTATTTTGAAAACCTGAGGAATAATATTTAGATATACGATCTAGTATTTCAATCTTGATCAATATTCAGAGGAATTAGAATTCGGTCATAGTTTACGGGGATTTTTTAAAAATTGCCCAACACTGCGATGAATTTCTATCTAGTGGATTTGGTGCTCTTATTGATTGCTGAGTGCGAAACCAATGTGAATCTCTTTATGAATAACAAAAGAGTTTCAAAAATGAATCCAGAAGACGTCGCGTGAGGTCTGATTGACCAAATATTTTATATTTGTTGTTCAACTGCATTTTGTACAAAAGCTTTAATTTTATTTGTATATAATAAATAGGAATGAGTCATATCATAGAAATTTAGAAAATTCTATTTGGCATTTAATTGCTGAGCATTTAATTACTTTTTTAATAAATGTTAAACTTTGTTGCCAGATAATTATTGCTTTCATTATAATATTATGAAAGGTTTCCATATCATTTATCGCACAGTATTTACTATTTTTAAGCGACCTCTTCTGGAGTAAGAAAAGGCAGCCGTGAAAAAAATCTTGGAGAATGTTTTTGTCGTTTTTTTAACTCGATGTATTTCACGACAAAATATATCAGTCAAAAATTACAAGACTTATCTACTACTATTAACAAACAATAACATATTTTCTCTTGGAATTGTTGCAAACTGTGCTACGTGTCTTACATAGTTAGTAGTCGTTAGAAAAATATAACACTCTTCGATTCACTGCAGTGCATGTGCTAACTAGAAGTTAAAACTACAAAAGTACATGAAAAATACAAAAATATATGAATTCTATAAAATTTCGATAAAATATAAATGACAGAGAAAATATAAAAACAAAATATCAATTTTGAAATGACAAATTGCAAAAAACGAAAAAAGACTACAGTTACCTAAAATGTGTAATTTTGGCCTTTTTTCGTGAACTTCTTTTTTATCAGTGTATACCTTCGAGAGGACTGTAACTCTTATATTGGTATAAATCTGATCCGCCATATCCATAGAGCAAACGGCCTCTTCCATTTTCGTCGTAATATGGATATCTGTATCGTGGTCTGAAATAAATTAAAAAAATGAATGTGTATTCGTTCTGAAACTGATCTCAATATCCATTTTTTATACATGAAATACTAATGAAAATTCTTGAATTTTTCATTTCACATTTTACTCTTAGTTATTGTATAATAATGCTAATTTATGTTTTTTTTTTATAAAATAAATTATTTAATGAGAATTATTAGATTAAATTAGATTTGAATGCCCAGGAAAAATATTGGAAAAAGCGAGAATAGGTTTCTAATTGTAAGTCTTGAATGGCCACTCTGATTTGTAAATTGAGAAATTCAATATATTTTATTTCAATCACGTCACTCACACTGCTTTAAAATTTCTAATTATAAAATACAACTACCTTTCAAAATACTGGAAATTAGGAGCTTGTGGAGTTCCTATAACTGCTGTAGTTTCACAAACGAGGCCCATTAACACTAGGGCGATGATTGCAGCACTCCACTAAAATGAAATTGTATTTAAAGTTTATAAAAATGAATTTAATGAAGTTCAATTAGTTATTTAGAATTAAATTCGTAGCTTCTTTTTAATCTTTTTCTTCTTCTGATATTTTATTGTATGTGATATATATTTATTTCATCTGATTTCTATGTGATCCTTTTAAAAATACATGAAATAACTATAGAAATTTTTCTAAATCTCTTGAAATCTTTGTAATTCTTTTGAAATCTTTAGAAAAAATTTAAATCCCCAAGATTTCTAGTACGTAGTAAAATCATTTAAAAACTGTTGAAATCTTTTAATATATTGAAATTTCTTTAAAATACTGAAAATGTATTTAAATCACTTTAACTCTTTTGAAATCCTTTAAAATCCGTTAAGTAGGAATATAAATTTCTATGAGCTTCTAAAGGATTACTTTTCACTTACGAGTCTAAATTTGGCCATTTTGTCACCTGTGCTTGAGAGAAACGTCACTTAACTAAAGACAGCTTAAATCTGTGTCACATATCAATATAATGTCCCTTAGTTTAATGAAAAAGATCTCGCAAACTTCACCTACGTGTCTTCACGGTTTCTTATGAGAAGTAGAAGGGGGACCAACGAACTGTAAACGCGAGTGAAAGTCACTGTTGAAAGTGATGGCATGAGTAGTACTACTTCTGATGACACCCACCATCTTTACTACAATCAATTTGATTTTCTGTATATTTTTTTTCATTGGGATAAAATAAGAAAAATAATTCTCTCAAAATATATCAAAATATTTTAAAACTAAATACCTATTTTAAAATTGTATTTTTAATTTTTTTGGTTCAAAAAGTTTCTAACTTAATTAGGAATAAATAAATTATTAACTAAGAGACTAGGGAGAGCAAAGAGGAAACATATTTATGAAAATTTAAAATATTTTATTGAAAATATCTATTTTTCTAGCTGTAGTAGAAAATATAATGAGATCCTCGGAAACTCATTTAGCTTCTTATTCTAAAATTTTAGAAGTGAAATATAGCTAACAAAATAGTTTAGGAATCCTTAGAAACGAGAATAGGAGGTTCGACGTCAATTCCTTGGCCTATTCGTTCAATCAAATCCTTTCCTAAGAATCCATTTTCCCTGATGAACTTTCCTCTTCTTTTTTCTCCGAGCCTTGGATCCAAGTTCCAAGTAGATTTCTAATAACATTATAATAGTTTTGTATTTTATAAAATTGATTTTTAATGAGTTTCCAGGTGTTTTCCATTCAGCTAATCGATTTCGTTTTAATTCTAGTCTTTTAATTATTAGGTATTTTTAAGTTATTTAAATTACCTCATGAACTACAGGTATTCCAGCAAGATTCCATTGTATTAAGTCGTGAATAAGATTATAAACTGGTAATGCCAAGACTTCTGTATGTTGTGTTAGTAAACAAGTCACCTTAAAAAAGAAAACAAAAATCAGATTCGATGATATTTGATTATTTGAACTCAACTTTTAGAGAAATAAAAAAACTTGATTGTGAACTGTAGCAATCTTTGCAAAAAGTTATATTTAAAGTTCTATTGAAGATTCTGATTTAAATAAAGTTAGTCCAAAGAAAAATAATCAAATTAGTTTAAGTGACAAAGGTATTCTACAATTTTAAGAATCATTATAAATAGTTTTTTTTTACAAATATCAAAATATGAATATTACCATAATGTAAGTAATGACACCCATGATTAAAGTTTTTCTTAGCAATAATCCATAGTTTGCACGTGGTGAGGTGTTGAATGGTCCACGTTAAAGTAACTAAGCCACAGCTTCAAAATCCGTCGTCTTAAGATGTTGTCTTAGCGATCTTATGCAAGGTTGGAAGTGAAAGTATTATACATATAGTATTACACAGTTTTTTCCTGATTTGTGACATACGAGGCATTTGTATTTTTTTTTTTTTTTTTCATAAGATTATATGGAAATTATTTATCCAAACACTATTCAATTTGTTTGCACGCCAGAAATATGTTATGAAATCCAAAAATTCTCTCAAATTTTTTGGTTTTTATCTTGTTTTTTTTTAAAATAATTTTTTAATTCTTAGAGATAAAGTAGGAATTAAATATTTTTTAACGAAAACTAAAAATACAGGAATGCAATAATTAAATTATGAAAAAAATTCGCCCGAACTTTAATTTCTCAAGTTGAAAAGCATTTATCGATTTATCTTTTGCGTTGTAAAAATTCAGAACAGCCTGGAATGGAAAATGTAAATGATTTATTATGCATAAAATACTTTTCAGTCTCTTTGAACCCTGAACCTAAGCGATCATAGTTCTCTGGGTCAGTATTTAAACGATTCCTTTTATGATCCTTTCTTTAATGTTTTTTTTAATAAAAAGAAGCTTTTGGTTAATAAAATTAAATAATACCGTCTATGGAAACTGCTCAATAATTAAAAACCTTTCATTCGTTTTATCGAAATTCGTAATTTCCAAGAAAAAAAGCAAATCTAAGACTTCATCACTTCATCTCAAAAATGGTTTTTCTTGTGATAACTTATAGCATACTTTATTTTCTGAGATTACAAACTTCTTTTAAATAGTTTTTAAAAACGACTTTTAATTGCAAAATCATCTTCTCAGAAACCCAGTGACGTACTTCAGATTTCCTGAACCCTATTTTAAAGATTCTGATGAAGTCATCATTATTAATTTGAACGCAGTAAATTCCCCATTTTACTCAACATTTATTGGAATTAAATATCTTTTTACTCTATAGATGTATTCAGTTTTAAAATAAAAACGATCCTATAGAGCGAAAAAATGTTTACTTTTAATACAGATTTTTTCACTCTGGATCCAACACCCTTAATTAAATTTAAATAAGTACATGCATCACAGAGCCCAAACATTAATGTAATCTACTTCAAGGGACGATGTTCCTGATTTCCAAGTGTTGTGCCACGTTGACTGCGCAAGATAGAAGTGCAGAAGGGCCTAAAATAATGCATTATTCATTGATTTCTGGGACTCTAGACAATTTTTTTCAAAGAAGTAGTGAGTTAATTAATTAAATCCTACCTTGGATTCGACATTTCTCCATGGTTTCGTGTAACCTTTACTTTTACAAGCATCAGGAAATTCAGCAACTCCACCAACAGCAACTCCCAATGTTAGATAAAACTAAAAATTAACAAAAACGCATATTACATCTTCCATTTTATATTTTATGGTATTCTTTTACGAAAAATAATTAATAACCGGCGTTTGTAGGGGAGAATCGAACCACTTTTCACCGTAAGCTTCTCCGTCTACTTTTACAGTGAGGTGATCAGGTTTCCATTCCATTTCGTAAAGGTGATAATCATCAGACCATAATTTGTCAGAAGTTTTACTTTTGGTACCGTCGTTTGCTTTGAGTGTTGTAAGATTTGCTGTAGTTAACGTGGTGCGAGAAAGGAAACCTCCTCGGAGAACATGCCCACTCAATTCTTCACCTTCTGCAGATTTGAGTTCCGGATTTCCCAGGACAGAGGCAACTCTTAATTGTACGTTGAAAGTTGCATCGTTCCCGACGTATGATCCTTGTTCATCCACAGGTTCCAACGCCAGTACTTATATAAAAAAAAGATAATTAAATTTAAATAAAATCTTTAAATAGACGAAATCTTATTCTTCATTTTACTTGATAAATATTATAATTAAATATTTTTTTGCTTTATAGCCACACAAAAATAAAAAGCCTTCCTCAATATAATTGATACTTACGTGGATAAATCCAATCACCCTTTGGCATTTTGGCTCGAATTACGATACGACCATAAAGAAAAGAAAATAAATTTTTCGTGTTTAATCGACCTGAGATTACTGGGGGTAAAATATGAAATCCTTGGGTAATACGTTGACATTCTCTTGTTCCAGGTTGTCCAGTACACCTAGAGTTAAAAAAGGAAAATTAATTTCTGTTGTACAATTTTTTAACAAAATAAGAATTTTTAAAATGTTAAACATAATAATACGTACTGATGCAAAGTTAAGTTTCCATCTCGAACAAAATCATTGCCACAAGTATTATCCAGAAGAGTAGGTGTGAGTGTCAGTTTCCCATTTTGAACTTTTACATTCTCGTTATGATTTCGATATACGACAAACTCGAAATCCTAAAAGAATTTCAATTTTAATATAAAGTTCGCGTTACACGTACATTTAGAATTTTTAATTATGTAACTCTTTTTTTTTAAAAGATGAATCTTAATATTATTACTAACAGGAGGTCCTGAAAATTTTTCTACAATGGTCCACTTTAATTTATTAACTTGATTTTGATTATCAAATCTTTCCTCGAATATCAATTGACCTCCACAAATTTGTTGTTCTTCACCATTGACTCCAAATTGTTTCGATAATGTTGGAGAACAAGACGAACTGACACCAGAGCCTTCAATCGGACCTGTTGATCCACCTAATGGTACTCCATTATAATCGTAAAATTCTAAAAAAATTAAATCATCAAACATCATCATTCATTAAAATCATATAATTGAATTATCCAATTATTTTATTTTACAAAAAATAAATAAATCAGAAAATTTACCATTAACAACATGCTGCTGTTCTAATAAATTGTAACCGAGACCTTCATAGACTACATGAATCCAGTAGTAAATAACATCACCGTTTTTCAATTTTGTACTGCGATCTTCGTAAGTCCATTTACCATCTCTAGCTTTCGTTATATCTCTTGCTATAGTTCCTACTTCTAATCCACGAAATTCACTATTGAATTTCACGTGGTATGCCACAAGAGATATTCCGTCTTCGTCTAAAAATAATTAAAAATGAATTAAAATTAAAATTCGATTTCCTCATTTTACTCAAAAAATGTTATAATTAGATATTTTTCGCTCTATAGACAAACTTCTAGTTCAAAAGAGAAAAGCGTCATACAGCAAAAAAATATCTAAATATAATATTTGTTGAGTAAAACGAGGAAATCGAATTTTGAGATTAAAGCTTGGATTATTACTATAATAAAAAATACTTTCAAAAATCCTTACCTGGAATAGACATGCGAATACCAACAGGATGAAGAGGCAAAACCGTAGCTTGAGGAGGAATATATTGGCCATTGATAATATCCAACGACGAAATCACAAACAAAACTAATAAAATTTGTGGCATTTTTGCCCTGAAAAAATTAATAACCTATTTCAATCAGTTTTCTGTAACAAAAGCATACATGGTTAATTATTCTTAACATTAAATTAATTAATTTTCTCTTTCCGAAAATACAAATTTTAAAATTATTCAAAATATAATAATCGGTTTTCCGTATTTTCGCAAAAGAATTGAGCAATGTATAAAAATAAAGCTTTAATGCACTATCATTAAATTGAACTTTAACCACAAAATTATAAATAGAGAATGTTTTATAAATAAACTTTTTATTTGTTCGAAAAAAGAATTTAATCTTAGTGGATTCATACCTTGCTATATTTATAAATTAAATATTTAAAACATTAAATTTAATGAATATAAAAATAATTTTGTTGAATCATCAAAAATTTATTGGAATTCAATATTTACCAAGAAGATATTTCTATTTAATAATAGAATTTTTTGTTATACTCAAATGTAAAAGTTCCTAAGTATATTTATTTTTTGTTCTATTTGCTTACCGGTCAAGAGTTCAATAATATCTCCTGTTAATAATTCTCTGTAAACCTAATTTCGTTATTAAATAAATTTTCTTGTCAGTTTAATCAAATAATACATTTTTTCTTATCATCTAAGGATGTTTGCCTTCTGACAAATTGTAAACGATTCTTACCAATTTTAGGAGAAGTAAGATGAACAAAACAGCGGTAAAACCACTACTGCAAGGCCACCTTGTCAGTGACGGATTTGAAACTCTGAGGGCCCTATTTTCATTAAGTAAAAAATACTTTGAATCTTCAAACATTGCTTGACCAATTTAAAAATACTTTAAAAATATTTTAAAATCTTGATAAATTAAGAACCAATGGACGGAAATAATTAAAGAACAACATTTTATAAAAGAATTCAGGTATATTTGTATAAATACTGATTTGACAACGCTTATGAGGATACGATTAATATAAAAATATCTACTAAAATGGCAATCTTCATAAAGATGTGAAATGTTATGAAATGTATAGCGTATTGATTATATTGATTACTTAATTTTGACATATAGTATGCACATCAGACTTTGTATCAGGGCTCAGAGAGCTCCACCGAGTGGCGGAGCATTTTTGCAGCACCGGTTTAAATTTAAACCGGCCACTAGCGTAACATATTTTACTGATTTCGTAATACCCAGTTATTAAAAAATCTATCCACTGGTCTAACTCCCAACCGATTCTCTCCTCCAGACTTTTTGTTCGCAAGTTTTGTTCGGAATGCACTAAAGGTTTCAGAAAATTCGTCCACTTGTGTACAACATCCTTAGCAATATGATAAGGACCAGAAGGACCGTTGTGAATCTCTCTGGCTTTCTCCGAAGAGATTTTTTGATTTTTCCAATACGCCAGAGGCGTCACCAAAAATCTTAGCTGTGCCATCAACTCTCCACCGGATACCAAAAATACCTGCCAGGTACCGATGTGTAAAGGTTCGCTCAATTGTGGCCTGACATGTCCTATCTGTATGAAAAGAAAATCAATTAATCATAAATCAATTAAAAATTAATTTTTAAAGTCATCAAATACAGTGAGTGGTACTTACGAGTGTTGTATCTTCGAGTTGCACGTAATTAACATCTGCTAAACTACCACGCGGATCGATCCACAAAACAGTAACATTTTGTGGAGTGACTAGTTCCGCCTCAAATTCAAAAGCTAAAATAGGACTTGAAAAGGGACCAATGCCTCCAATTAAATTCCTAAAAGTTTGTTCTTTTTGATCGTAATCCGTATTAACACTCAGATCACGTATTTTCCCCAACCAAGAATGACTCGTAGAAAAATTCTTCTTCACATAAAGAAGCGTCTCTATTTGCTCTGGAAATTCAGCTTGAAGAGTCGACGACTCCATACTTCTAACGTTTGTCTCTGCTCGTATCAAAATGCCCACAAATCTGTTTTCATGGAAATAAGCTGTGGTTTCTAAAAGATGAACAAGATCCTCAACGTTGAATCTTCGATATGCAAGTCGTGCGAGTGAATCAGAAATTGTTAAGAGAGTGTCATCAGCAAGAGGACTCAAATCTGCATGATGGAAAAGACTTTGCCAGTACATGTCGTAACCCTTGGAATTAATTGATGCATTCGCTAAATCAGGATACAACCACTGCTCGACTCTGTCGATTATTCTTTGGTCGATGACAGGTTCGAATTTCCTCGCGAAAAATATATTCCTCTGAGAAGTGCCTCTGAGACGAGTAAAGTCTCCTAATTTGAAATCGTTGGGACTACATCCACACCAGTCAACGACTGCTTTGTATTGGCACTTACACCCAAGTTTCCTTTTCCAATTTGTCACGTGAAGATTATTGTCCACGTAAGTATGGCAGAACCGAGAGTTTCGCAAAGTCGTGTGGAAAAACGATTCAGCAGGTAATAAAGTGTACTGAAACAATTTGAGCAAACCGGCTACTAATGGATCTGGATTCGAATCGGCAACGTATTCTACGAAGTCTCTACTCAGGGCGATCCAATCGCTGCCACCATCAATTTGAATACCTGAAAGTTATTTAGAATTATAGAACTTCTTTAGTAGATATTGACCTGATACCAATAAAAACTAGGTAATGTAATTAACATAAAACATTACCATTGGGTAATTTTCTATCACCAATTCGCCACATGCGTGCCTCACATTCTACGAAAGTCTTATCCAAGCCTTGCTTGGTAATAAAGCGTTGAACTTCTCTTCCATGGGACTTGACAAAGTTTAGACCTTTGTTCCTCGTAAGAAATTCAGTAAGGACCGTATTATTTTTTACAGGGTAGTCCGATTCGGACAAATTAATTAAAAAGTCCCAAGGCTTAGGATGAGTAAGCATTTGTCGCGCGGAACTTAATAAAGTCGTCAAAAGACTCGCGCCGCCCCAAATACTTGCGTGGCGTAATCCTTCTCCTCTTGCCACTTTGATATTGTTTTTTTTACATTTCCTTTCCATCTCAATCATTTCGCGATACAAATAGTCTTGTCTCTAAAAATGGACGAAATATATGTAGTTTTTCACTCAATTGAAAATAAAATAATTAATTAAATTTAAAATAATTACCGCGTCAACGTGAATGTAGAAAAGATGTGTAGGATGATAAAGAACCCGGATCAGACGTTTGACTTGACGACTAGCTCTGCCATTTACAGTTATTAAATACGCTATCCTTGCAGGATCATCTTTCGTTCCACTTAAACTAGAATTCCTCGCCTCTTGAGCTTTAAATCCTAAAATTGAATACTTTATTGAAACACTGTTGTTTTCAAAATTATTATATCATAAAATAAAAAGAGTCATTTAATTACTTTTAATTCCAGTATGGAAAACGTTAATAGTTAAATATCCACCGCAAGACTGTTTAGAATCTCCAGGACATTTCATATTACAACTGGAATCTGGCAGTTGATTAATTTGCAGTGGTTCCTCCATCCCACAAAAACATTCGACTCTGAAATAATATTAAATTATTATTTTAAAACTGCTTTCAAAGAAAACTCTAGTTTCTAATTGAAAATACTAACGAGTATTCGGTACCGGCATATGGATAACCCGATTGCAAACACATGTAAGCGCATTTTTGAGGTGAATTGTTGCCTTTATAAATGGCATAATAACCCGTAAGCACTCTGAACGTTTTGTCGTCTTTGAAGCAGCCAATATTCTTTGGAACTCCTGTGAAACCTAGAGAGTGCGGACAAGAAGATTTTAAAGTTGTGGGATATAATAAACCTTTCTGACTAAGGCACGTCACATTGGCTATGCGCTGCTTGCACATTTGAGATTGTGCTCGTATTATGGCACTCACTGCCTCTCGTCCAGACACATCACAGATAGGAGTAAAATTCAGTGATTTTTTATCTAAAGTTACTGCAGTTGTACGATTTCGACGAGGCGGTGATTTGTTGGAATTTGCCTGTTTGTCAGGAGGAAGTTTTAACTGTCTAGTCCCCTTTAGAAGACCCTCTCCTTCTTCAGAGTGAGATAAGTCCTTCTGAAAATAGAAATAATCAAATTCTATTAATAACAAATGAACGAAAAAGTTTGATTATTTAGTTTTTCCAGAAACTGTAATTATTGAGTGAGCTCCCATTGAAGAAATGTTTGATAAGTTTAAAATTTGTTCAATTTAGGTTTTAATTCCATTCGAAGTGGTAGATTTATATATGCATATATATATTCTCTATTATGTAACAAATCAATGTTTAATCATCAATAAATGGCAAAATCCCAAAGATGGTTCAAGAAGTGTAGTATATTTTAAGCTCAACAGTATAAATAGAATAAATTAAATACATCACACAAATTTACATAAACTAAGAATTTTTAAGGATAATAAAAGGAATCATCAATATCAAACACTATAAATTATTCATGCATTTCAAAGATTTCATGAATTCCTTCAAGATAATCTTTTATAGGTAGAGTAATTCTTTTAATTTATTCTTTATATTTTCATAAAAGGCAAAGGAATATTTTTATTTGAGAATTATATTAGTTAATTATCAATTTTAAGAGATTGTCAAAGTTAACGATTAATTTTATTTGTAGTAAAGGTAACGAAAATGATTGAATTTTTTAAGCTGTCAAAAAAGTGAGGCTAAGATTTACTTACCGAGTCGGTGATATGCCGTCGTGAGGATCTTTGGTCTTCGTTTTCGAGTGTTAAAAAAGAATATGCTAAATAAACTTGAATACATAATATACTTATGCCGAAAACGAAGAAAATCCTATATTTTCGTAAACAATTTGTCGACCGGCTATCCAGCAAATGTCTTGGTACCACCATCTTTCATTTTACGCGACCCTAGCGGAATTTTATTGAACTACTTTGATGATTCCACAGAAGATAAAATATGATAATAATATAACGTGATAAATATTTTGTTAGATTATAGTAGCTTTTTATTATACATATGTACAATACATAATATAACGGTAATTTATACCAATTTATTTGGTATAAATTTGGTTTAAATTTGCTCATATGATAAGTAACACATGCCCTTAAATAGCAGAGACTGTTACCTCTCACCTATAGTCGGTAAAGAAGTAACTCCTCTGATATTACCGACAGGACATGATGACAGACGTAACAGACGTTAATGGCGGTATACTAACCTCTAACGCCTTACGCCGATCAAAAACAGAGTAAAAAGTGTTTAGACTCTTCAAATATTATTTCTGCAATTAGTATTTTCTTTTTTTTAAAGTCAGAAGAATTTTAACTGTGTAATTTAATCATTTTTAATTCCTAAGAAGAACATTTTGTTCATTGCTCCACAAAATTGACGCAGCCACGTGTACCTCCATCAGAGATGAGGTGGGAGATTACCAATCCGATGCATTCATTCTCGGCTGATTTTTCGCAGCGCCCCCAGTCGTACTAGACGCGGCTTTTGGGAACTACATGTCTCCC
>JAUESH010000015.1:16988726-17027240 GCA_032275165.1 Synergus magnus
AAACACAATCCATCCAACAGCAATTGCCTATTTTAGGCAGCAGATGGCGCCAGTCTGTTTCCGTGCCCGACCCGAATTGGCATTGTCAATCTCCCACCTCATCTCTGCTATAGTGGTTGATGGCGTCCGTGTGACGGCATTCAACACTGTGCAGGCAAAACTCGTGCTTTGTGCCTGCATTTCAGTTTCATATGAGTCTAACCAAGAGCGAGTTTAGCCTGGTTCAGCTGCCTTCGCCCGCTAGCAGCACCACCAGCAGCATACTCGGCGACTCAGCAGCAAGCAGTCACCAGTTTACCATACACATTCACTCAGAGCACACACTCGGGCAGAGTTAGTCGAGTTGAATCAGAGCGCAGGCAGAATCACAGACAGACCGCTGGACAGACGAAGACAGCCCACAGGGACGGGGACAGATTCGCTGTCGCACAAAACGTAGACGTAGCTCGGCAACTCAGCGTCGTGCGAGAAGAAGAGGTTACTTTCCAAGTTTTCGAGGCGCACAGTCGCGACGTCGAATGATCGAGGCCCTAGCATTAAACGTAGTAGCAGCAATGCACGAAAGCGACTTAGAGAAGCGCCTTGTTACCTAGTAGTCCCCCAGTACGAGGCACTAGGCTCCCGGACGGGCCGAGGGTACAACCTTTCCTCTAGACTACAGCTGCGAGCGGATCGGTCCGTCTCTCTGCAAAGATGACCATAATAGTCTTTTTGATCGACACGTCCGCCTCCATGAACCAGAGGGCCTATCTGGGTGGTCGGCCAACGCTCCTCGACGTCGCCAAGAGCGCCGTTGAGACTTTTGTCAAGGTACGTCACGTTTCCAACTTCAAATTAGGTTAAAATCACCTCTCAAATCTAAGCCTAAACTCGCCGGTGTTTTTTGTTCCCTACTTTTTTTTCCTCTAACGACGTAAACCTCTTTTCTGTTCCAGGTGCGGCAAAGGTCACCGGAGAGCCGCGGGGATCGTTACATGTTGCTGACCTTCGAAGATCCGCCTCAAAATATTAAGGTACGCATATCTTTTTCTTTCCTTTTCTTTTTCTCCCTAGAATTTTTTGATTGCTTTTCCTTTTCCTCTCGGCCCTGCCATGTTGTTGAGAGACTCCGAAAGGTATATGCCAGCACACCATTTGCGACGCGCTAACCTTGATCTTCTCTCGAAAGAACCATCCATCAGGTCTTGGGGCGAACCCAGTTTCGTCGCACGCTCAAATTTTTCAGTTTTCGACGACGAAACAGCGAGAACAGACCCTCCGGTGCGGATACGCCTGCTATCCTTCCTTCGTCACCGAGGAATGCTGCATTCTGGGTAGTGCAGCTGACCACGCTCGATGGAGGGGGATGCGTCAACAATCTGTCCACCTTCTTATCCCCCACCCAACCCCGTTTCTAATCCCCCCTGACCGCTCACCCACCTCGTGCCTCTCCTAATTAATATGGTCCTACGGGCCGGATTTGTAATTTCTACTTTTTACAACCCAGGAATCACATCAAGCTTTTTCCACAGATTTATTACGTAAAATTCTAAATGACCTAAAAAAAATGTTTTTGTACTGAATTGAGTTTCAGCGTTTCACCTCTTGGTACATACTTGGGTTCTTGTTTGTTGGCCTGTCAATACATTGTGCTTCGAATGTAGTTTTTGGATTGTGCGAGTTGAAACTGGCCAATAGTGACGTCAATACTCAATTATAAGAATGTAAATCATTAAATGTGTTTAAGTATTCTATAATGTATCTAATCATTCAATTTTGGAATTTTCGATTCCATGGAATATTTTCACATTTAATTAAAGTCAATTAGATATCAAAACCTAGTTATATTTTAAAGTTTTTTAACTAGTTTTTTTTTATTGTTTAAGCGTTTAACTTGTTTGGTTTTGAAAGCTTGAATTGGAAAATTCAAATGACCAGAGAAGCTTGCAAATCAGGAGATTTGAGGCTCCACCATGATTAAAATATTTAATATTTTGAAACTATTCTAAATAATAGTAATTCAAATTGGGAACGTTCCGAAAATGATGTCACTGTGAGACTGTGAGAATGGCCTTCCAATGATTTGACAAAATAATATCGGGTATCAAGAAAAATTGTAATTCAGCTTTCAAATTAAGGTTTTTAATATTTCTACTTGAAATTGTTTTAATTTTTTAAATAAAAATTTTTATAAATGAAATAAAACAATTTTGCGAAAACCTGAATAATTTCGTAAACAGTCTAACTGATTGAATTCTAAGTAGAGACAAATGAATTTGGAAATTCAGTACAGTTTATCAAAATTTCAATTAACTACCTTGATTCCTCCACATATCAGTACTTTAAATTTAGAAATTACAACCGACCTGGTTCTTAGTTCTTCAAAAATAAAAGCACTTATCTAATTTACATTATTTTTATCAAAGTTTTCTAATTTCCTGATTCGTAGAAAGTCTAAATTTCCCGCCAGAGATGAAATTAAAAGTATATAAGTAGAGCCTTAAATATTTTGCCACGAAATATAACTATTACATTCTCATCATCAAATGAGAAGGTATTGGTTTTGTGTGAAAAGTGACTTTCGCTTATTTTTTTTTTCTAGCATAGGTAGAACGTTATCGTTAATTACATTTCGTAGATTATGAATGCACATGCTTTTGACAATGTGTAGTTGAATTTACTTTAAGAGATTAGATTAAAGTCATAGTCCATATTTAACTTTTAAACTTTGGGTTATTAAATTGTATTACTTTAAAGAACGCAAAAAATGTAACAGTTTTCCGATCAAATAATCTGTAATTTCATTCATCGAATTTTTAATAATTTATACGAAGCTAACACCTCATTTTTTTGCAGGCTGGATGGAAAGAAAATTTAGCCACCTTCATGAACGAGCTTAAAAATCTACAATGCGTAGGTTTAACTACTTTAGGTGCTGCTTTAAAACATGCACTGGATGTATTGAATATAAATCGTATGCAAACGGGCATCGATACTTATGGTCAAGGCAGATGCCCATTTTATTTAGAACCATCAGTCATTGTCCTTATCACTGACGGTGGAAAGTACACAACTAATAGCGGAGTGCAAACAGGAGAGGTAAGTTTGATAGAATGTCTAACATTTTAGAACAATTTGGACGATTTTCCGATAATATAAAAACAGTCATCACAGGTCGTTACCTTTTCACCTTTTTTCAATTAATAAAAGTAAATCATATGAAAAATTATTGATATTGGAATAATAGGATAATTCCGGGTGATTCCGGTTTGAAAAAACTTTTAAAAGAGTAATTTATCGCATTTAAAGATTTCTCAGACCATTTACAATTGACAATTATATTTTTTAAAGCAATTCACTCTGCCGATGCACTCTCCAATTCCTGGATCAGAATTAACAAAAGAACCATTCAGATGGGATCAAAGACTGTTTTCCCTGGTGTTAAGATTGTCAGGAACTCCAGCCGTAGACAGAGACACAGGCTTAGTAGCCAGTGATGCATCGCCCATCGATTCCATGTGTGAAGTAACCGGAGGTAAAAATTAAATTCTAACATAAAATCTTTTTCACTTTTCTAGGTAAAAATTACACTAATTAATGCAATTCTCATTTCCAGGTCGTTCCTATTGTATAACTTCACATAGAATGATGATGCAGTGCATAGACTCATTAGTTCAAAAAGTCCAGTCCGGGGTCGTGATAAACTTTGAGAAAATTGGCCCCGACCCTCCACCCCTGGCAAATGAAGCCCAGAATCTTGATGATGATGAGAACGATGACGAAAATAATCCCATGAATGGTCCAAGAAATCAGTACCCTTCCCTCACAGCGCCAGCGGCTGGGAATACCGCTTGGCATAACTGTAGAAGATTAATCTACGTTCCAAGATCCGCGCAAAAGGGTTTCGCGGTTGGCTTCTGGCCGATACCTGAAAGTTTTTGGCCCGATTTAAGCGCCAACACGCTACCTGCTAGATCCGCACATCCAAATGTTAAATTCACTTGCACGAGTCAGGAACCCATGGTCATAGAAAATTTACCTTTTGACAAATACGAACTGGAACCTAGTCCTCTCACGCAATTTATCTTGGCGAGGAAGCAGCCAACCATCTGCTGGCAGGTTTTCGTTCCGAATTCTTATAAGTCGAGTGAAGTTGGTCATCCGTTTGGATACTTGAAAGCGAGCACGAACTTGACCTGTGTCAATCTTTTTGTCATGCCTTATAATTATCCCGTACTTCTACCTCTTTTAGAGGAACTTTTTAAGGTTCACAGACTTAAACCTACAAATGACTGGAAGACGCAATTTGGGAATTACATGAGAACAATGCCCACTTATTATTCTGCTGTGAGTACCGCTTTTGTCATAATTTAAAGAAAAATCTTCGTTTTGTTTGAACTTGATTCTAATCTTTATAATTTATATTTCAGTCTTTGAGAAGAGCGCTTACGAGAATGGGAGCACCAGCACCACTTGCTCAAACTATTATTCCTGACACAATGGACAATTCCTTGAGCTACTGCGTTTTAAATTATTTGAAACGGTTAAAAAATCAAGCGAAAATAGAATTCGATCGACTTTGCAACGAGGTATTATCGAAACAGGTCGCTAATGCGAGTTTGAGCAAGAATATTATGAATGGTAGTACGACAGCAATAACGGAAGGCGTTAGAGTCATTCCCAGAACGCCTCTGAAAAAAGATTTGGTAAAAATTCTTTTAAAATATTTGGTTTCAATTTTCCGTATGTACTGCATTGAAACTATTTTTAGTATTAATATTCATTATTTGTTTATTATTTAAGGTATCGCATCCATTATTGCAAGACAAGTTCACAGGCCTTCGAGACCAACTTAACGAATTTGGTGGATTCGTGGTCGGATTGGTGCGGAATCAACAGCAACAAAGAGGAGCCCAAAGTTACAGAAATGCCTTCGATGTACCGAGAAAGTCGCTTCTGGATCAAGTAGTTAGAATGCGTGCTAACTTTTTGCAACCGGGATTATTACATACCAAGCTACTAGATGATGATTATGTACATTCTATGCCTGTCGCGCAGATGGGCAACTATCAAGAATACCTGAAACGCATGACCCCTCCATTAAGAGAAATAGAAAGCGTACCCGTCAGGCAACACATGTTTGGTGAGTATTTTTTTAAGGGACTATCGATTTTTGTGCACTTGAATATAATCATAATAGAAAAAGGAAAAACGGATTTCCCGCAAGAAACCAGTCATTGGTTGCGTAAGAAATAAAAGAATATAAGACAAATACTAATCAATTTAAATACGAGAAAGATAACAATGAGATTTGTTCTTATTTTTGGTTTACAATTGATATAACACTATTTTTTTTTTTATTTTCGTAGTGCGGTTTTGAACTAAACCTTATTATTAGCCTATAAAGTGACTCAAACATCTTTGCTTATGCATCGCTAATATTAGTAACTTAATCTTAAGCAAAGAAATTTTTCGATGGCTAAAAATAAATAATTAATTTTTTTGGCCTCTTTTTGTACAAAAAATATATGCGTATCTAATTATAATATTTGTTAAGTAAAATGAAGAAATTGAATTTTGAGGATAGAGTTTCGATCCAATACCCTTAACGCAACAAGAGATTGAAATTTAATTCTATTGAGTGAAATTTTTTCAAAAATAGACCAGAAAAGCCTGGAATTTTGAAACTGGATTTTTGTAGCAGCCCTGATATTTAGAAATTAAATGCAATTTTTTTTGCATCAAGTTTTATGAGGCTATAAATCAAATTTTCTATTATAGGTAATCCTTTCAAGATC
The DNA here is from genome assembly GCA_032275165.1 of Synergus magnus. Taxonomy (NCBI): domain Eukaryota; kingdom Metazoa; phylum Arthropoda; class Insecta; order Hymenoptera; family Cynipidae; genus Synergus; species Synergus magnus. The sequence goes on from JAUESH010000015.1 coordinate 16,994,504, forward strand.
GACAAAAGGATGATGGTGGACGAGGCGGACATAGACATGGTGGGAGCGACGGCCTCAGCATCGAAGGGAGGTTTGAAGAGAGTTCTAGCACCTTCGGATGGCGGAGGCTCTCCAGCATCAAGGCCACCTCCAAACAAAAGAAAGCCAGGACCAATTCCCAAGGATGTAACTGTGAGACGTCCATCCAAATCAACAGCAAGTACTCCCGCAACTTCACCCTCAAGTTCGCCTATTCCATGGATGGAAGACAGCAAATCACCAGTTTTAGCCCCACCCAACTTAAGTGTAATATGTAACGCGAATTTCGATGTGTCCAGTGCGCCGAGTTCACCGTATCCAAATTCTCCGGAGAAGCTAGTGAACGGTATTTCGGAAATGCCAACGATTCCCGTCTTTGAACCGATTCCGGTGGAACCTTTAATAAGTAATCATTCGGACACGCCGCCGATATTAACTCCTGTAGTAAATAATGTTGATGTTCCGAAGCACGAAGTGAAACTTGAAAGGACCGACGAGTTGGAGTGCACGAAATTGACGGTTAATGATAGTGTTGCAAATCAAAACAGTGTGAAAGTTAAATGTGTTGCCGAGGAATCTTTAACGAATCATGTGGAGGAGAAGAAAGAGAAGGAGAAGGTCGAGAAGGAGAAACCGTTGACCAAAAAGGAGGTTGAAGATATTCGAAAACACAACTTATCCGTCAGGGAACTCGTCTACAAAGAAGTTCGAAGAAAGGGAACAAGTTAGTAATTCTGTCAGTATTTTAATTATGGAAAATTGTGTAAAAGTTACTTTGGGATATTTCATGTTATTGTGGTTCTGAAGATTGTTAAACAATGAATAAGAAATTCAATTTGTTTAAAATGTTCTTTTTAAAAGTATCCTTGGTTATGTCAGGCCACAATATTACTAGTATTTCAATTATAAACGAGAGATAAGATTTTGTAACTTCATTGTTATTTAATTTACTTTTTTTTCGTTCGGGTACTTGCTGGAAGAAGATATGTATGACTTGTTTTCTTAACTAAAATAACATAATCGAGTTTATAGTCTATTATGCGAAAAGGTGAAACGAATTCAACTACAAAAACAATTTTCTCTTGATTAAACTAAACAAAATTTTAGACCAATGTATGCTCATTGGGGTATACAATTGAAATTTAAATACTCCAGCACCTTCAATTTTATGCTTAAAATCATGAAGCAGATTTCATTAGGGTGTTGTAAACAATTAAATTTTTTTATTCTTGGAATTCTAGAAGTCGCGTTAAAAATTTGACAAACTCTTTAATTTTAAAAATTACGCTAAAAATTTCACAGTGTTGATGTAATCTAAGTTTGTGAATTACATAATGGTAAAAAATTAAATTTTAGAAATAAATTCACCCCCAATTTCGCCAAAATTCAACCCTTAGAACATTATAATGCAATTTTTAAGTATCTTGAAATATGGGTTTTTACTTTTTATTGTACAAATTATTGTATACAAATCTAATATTCCAAATATTAGCAATAAATTATTCTCCATTTTGAAAATACCCACATAATATTCGTAAACGTTTAGTATTTCAAGTATAGGGTTCAAATTCCAAAAATCTTTTTCAACTGAAAGAGATAAATAAATAAAAGGAGAATGTTTAAAAGATTTTTAAGTATTTTTTTTTATTGTTTAAGGGTGTAGGATCCAAGTCCTAATCTCAAAATTTAAATTCTTTATTTTACTCAAGAAATATTATAGATAGATATTTTTTCGCTCTGTAGCGCTATTCATTCTTTAAATAGAGATATGCGTACAGAGAAAAAAAATGTAAGATTTTAATCTTTTTTTTTTTTTGTAAAATAAAAAGATGAAATTTTGAAGCTCATTTTCGAATTCTTCGTTTTAAGCAAAAAGTATTGAAATTAAAAATGTTTTTACTCTATAGGCATATTTTGATATTAAAACAGAATACATCTGCAGAGCGCAAACATACATAATTCTAATATTTTTGTAGTAAAATGTGGAAGACGAATTTTTAGTTTAGAACTTTCATCCAACACCCTTAAGCGTTTAAGAGTTTTAATTTGGAATTGCTCGCTTCGGTACTTAACAAATTAAAAAATGTACAGATCTCAATATTTATTTTAAGCCACTTTATTAACTTTTTCCACTTTTAATCTTTCAATCTAAATTGAAGTCGGGAACATTCGTAAAATGATGTCACAACTTTTAATTACGCTCAGATAATAATCGTTTACGAACTTTTTGTAATACTCGATGCAAGACATAGTTATTTAACGATACTGATATCTAAAAAAAACTTAAAGGTGCTGAATCCAAATGCAGACTTTGTTCCAACAACCTTAAATGAACTGGAAAAATTGTGATAATAAAGAACATTTGTTGAAATAAGATTAAAATACATGAAAAACATCATAATTTTATGTGAAACTATATTTCCTGTTACAGATTATGCCACGTTATTTTCACATTTGTACCAAATCCAGGGTACCTTAGACATACGGCTCGCATTTGTGAAGGACATTGTTAAAGAATCTCTTCGATTTAAAAGGCGGAATTTAGCAGCATTATTAGAAGATTACTTGAAAACCATACAAGAAGACGGTTGGGTAATGAATCACAAGATGAATCACAATGGTGCCACGAGAATAAGTTAAGCTTTTCGCGGTCTGCTGGGGCATTAGTGAAATGGGACTCTACGCGGAAGATTACTTCGTCCAACGGAAGATTGAGTCATCTATACAAAAAGTATCTTTAACTTCGTAAGATAACATAAACATCTCGCGGGTGGTCCACTGTACATTTGTAATTGACTGACCAGTGAACATAGTTATAAAAATTCGCGAAAAAGTTGAGGCGAAACAAATTTTAATTGTACAAAAGCTACTTAAACTCTATTGAATAGTGCAAGTTCAATTGGCATAAAAAGCTCGATGAGAGTTTATAATAACGCAATTCGGTATAAAAGGCAGATGACCGCGAAATCCATATCACACATTATAGAAAAAAATATCACGCAACACCAATTGTATTTTTTCGCGATAATCAATCTTTATTTATTTTTCACCTACATAACTCTTGTGATCTAAGCAACGGCTAAATTTTAAGTTTTATTGCTTTAAGGTATGTTTCTAGAGATGTTTATTCATGTACATTCTGTTATATATCTATATATATATATATGTATATATACATATATATAATATATATGTATAGACTTTTTTGTTGACGTATGACAGTCAAACCTTTGAAGGTCGAGTCTTAAGGTCTGTTAATTACTTAAATAACGACGATTTGAAAAAGAGGAATGCGCAAGCAAACTGATCAAGTTCATATGAACGGATTTTTTTTTGTTTTATTTTGTTGGGAAATGACGTGTTGTAAAAAAACCGCAATTTGTAATTAAACGAGGAAAAAAAGAATACACCGCACATTTTACCATGTATTATAGTAAATTAAAATATCTGAAAATAGACGTGTCTTGTTGCAATCAATTTCGTTTTACCAACAATACACTTTTTCGTCACTTTTGTGACTACCATGTTTTTGGATCAATTCCGTGGTCGCAAGTAATTGTAACTCTTCTGTAACGAGAGTCGACAGTGCCTGATTCTTATGAGAATAAAATTATAAATTAGTTATTTCAAACCCATTCGTGACGAAACACTAGTAATTTTTTAATATCACATTTGTTTAATAGAAAATTTTTTTTTTTTTTTTAGAACCATTTAGAAAAAGTTAGAATATCTCAAAGTTTTGGAGAAAGTCATAATCTTTTATAAAGAGCTATTGTAGATATTGTTTTAAATTATGCAAATGCCAGTATTTACTATTATTTTTGTAATTTGAAAGGTTGGGGGTTACAAACGAAATGTTTTCTTGTTGATATACTTTTGTAATCCTTAACCAGCTTTATTTTCATCTAATTAGAAGGGAAGTCACGAAATTATCTCATCTTAAAATAATTAAGCTACCGACTTTTCGCTACGAATGGGTAGAAAAATACAAAATCGTAGTATTTATTTAAATTACTCTAGGCAAAAGTCGTTTTAGTAATTGATATTACAATTATTGCTGGGTCGTGTCAGGGTTAAAGCGAAGCATGCATAATATGCATGAAATATATTTATTTGTCCTTTTTTTATTTCACCCTTTGTATTTATCCTCTTTTTTGTTAGTAGTCTCATCTAGTTCATTATTTGTTCCCCTTTTTCCTACTTTACACAAAATTTTTGAAATAGAATGTAAAAATTAGAAGTAGGTATAGAAATTAAATTCTGGGAGAGAAGAATCAAATTCGTATACTTCTCAATACCATGGCACGATTCTGTTTACACCAAAAAGTTCAACTGTATAGTTATTATACCCTAATTTTATAAGTTCCATAGTGAAAGTGTACAATGAACTTTTATTTATTGATAATTGAACAAATGGTTTATAAATTATTCTATATAGAAAGAGCCCAGCCGAGTCCATTGTGGACAATGACGCTATACGCTTATTGGCTCGAAGTAAAATTATCTGAAAGTTAGTCCCTATATGACACCAAGTGCGATTCAATAACTGACTAATGAATTATAATTGAATAATAAAATTATTCAAGGGCTTGAGACTGTGATCAGTTCTCTCCAAAGAATTAAAAATCGATTAGGAACTTAAATTAAAATACTAAAAAAAGATTTTAGAATCCGCATTTAATATCAATTTTTGAAACTTGAAAATTTATTTTAGTATTACGTATCTGTAGAAGAACCTTTTGATTTGTTTCAAGCCCTGGAAACAATATCTAAAAAGCTATAACGAGACGAATTACAGTAATTATTTTAATTGCCATTCTGTACTTTATTTTTATAAGATTTTTAATGAAAGAAAAATAATTCTTCAAAATAGAACATTTGATGTTATAAAGTAAATTTTGTTTTATTCGAGAATTGTATCAGTATTTACAATATAAAAAGGCAATTATTAGTTTTAATTTGGTAATTCGTTTCGGTACTAACTTTATTCGTTTGAGTACACGAATAAATGAGTCTCTTTAGAAATGTAGATTCAATATTAAAGACTTTTCGAATTAAAATCGATGCAAGACTGCAAAGTAACTTTTAAGTTTTAGAGAATTGAAAGTTTGTCAAAAATCCTTCGAATTTTAAATTGTCAATCGACAGACTTGAATTTGAATGATTCTTGAATTTTAGACTTTTATCGAAGGTACATGTGAAAAATTAAACATTTTTATTGTAAAATACATCATTGATCATTCTAATTTATTTGTCTCTGAATCTAAATAACTCCAATAATATTAGACAAGGAAATACTTTGGAAAATATTCAAGCAGATTTTCTAACTAGATATTAGGTACATAATTTTTTTAAAGTAATGAACTGAGAATTTTTAAAGAATTTTTTTTTTTTCAAGAAAAATGAAAATTGACTTTATGGAAAGAATCGAACAATGATTTATTTCCGAATAGTTTTTCACATTGAGAAATTTTTATGAAAACGAAAATTGAAAACAGGCCGATCTTAATTATCTTATATGTAATAAACACAAGGTAACAATGATGGAGCAATTTCTAATCCCCTTTCAACACTTTTTGCTTCTATCTTGAATTAATTTAATTGATACTACGAATGACTGCAATTTTTCCGACTTTTCATTCTCGTTATCAGTATTTATGGAATGCATTATTGTCAGCGGTAATAATTGTTACACAAACAGTTCGGGACTTGCTGTACTTCGACAGTATAATGTATAATATATATCTATATATATATATATATATACACACAAATTTGTTATGTACTGTGTATGATATATAGTGTAAATAAGAATCGGAGAGAATTGTAAATTAAAAGATTCTTTGTTTATACATTTATATTTTAGAAAGACTGGAGATAAAAAATAACTGTGAGAAAACAATACAAGAATTAAGAAACAGTTAAAACGTGTTTGAGTCATCCTACTTCTTTCCTTATCTGAATATCAGGGTAACTTTTAAACAATTTTTTTTTAATTCACTGTTCATAATTCTAAGAATAAATTAAATATCATTGCGACATTTTTGTATCTAACAAAATGGGAAAGAAAACTAAAGTAAACTCTTTATTTAATATTGAATAAACAATTTTTAAAGTAAAAAAATGTAATTATTATGGAGTTTATTCATACGGAAATTTTCTATATAAATAACTGAAAAACAAAAAAAGCAAGATTGACGCCCCTTGAACAAAATTGGTGTTTTTTTGGACTTCTATAGTGATATTAAAGCAAAAATTCTATTAAAAGCGTTAAAATCTTGACGCAGAAAGTGAAATGTGAAAAAGTACCTACGTATCTGTCAAAAAGGTGTCAACCATCAAACTTTTTGGTAAAAATCAGTATATCGTGAACTTAGCGAATGAAAATCCATAGTTGTAAAAAGCGACCAATCAGGAGCATTGAATTTATAATAATTTGTCTATGATTGGCGGAAAGTTCCGTTCGTGTTTTGTTTTCGATTAAACAGCTGACGAGCGTTCATGATGGCGCACTTGCGAATTTATTGTAAATCTTGTGAATTGTGAATGTTTTCCTTCATTTTGTGCAGTTTTCGTACTTTTAAATGACAAAAAGTGGGAAGTAATTGAGAATAAGTTTGATTAATTTGTTATTGAAAGTGATTTCGAAAGATAAATCTATTTATTTAGTTATGTTTGTCAACGAAAGCGGTGAACAATGATTTTTTTAGAGGTTTGGCTCCAAATTTCATAACCTCTTCGTACGTCGCAATCGTCGCATTCCTTTGTGAAAAATGTGAGTAAACATCAGTCTGTTTTATAAATATTTCCGAACATCTTGCAATTGACGTTAATTTATACCTGTGAAGCTCCAATTTGTTTAAGGATTGGAAATGGTTGAAAAGGATATTAGTTTATTTTGTATTTGTATTTGCTGGTTAAAAGTTTGCAAAATATGAAAACCAGAGGTTTTGAAAGAATGAATGAAATACTTTTTCCCAATTCTATTTTATCCAAAAATATTTTTTCAGATAAAAATAAAAGTAGGCATTAGATACAAGTTTCTTTCATACAGAATTATTTTCAATGCAAATCAGTATTTTACACTGTTTGACAGTTTAAAATACAATTAATACGTTCAGAACTTTAATCACATAAATATGTTTGGATCGAGCGGGAATTAGGGTATTATAATATACATATATGTACTGTATATCCACAAAATAATTAGCATTCTAAAAGGAACCGGAATAATTAAGGGGTAACACACCACTGTAAAACTTTAAAATAAAGCATTTTTTTGCGATTTTTTTGGGGTGGAAGGAAAAGTAAGAGAATAATAATATTTAAGGATGAAAATGGCGATGCTGGAGCCATTCTCGGAAGGCATATTGAATTTGAGGCGCTCTACGGAAAGCAATGTAATCGATACAAATTTGAATCTGGAAAAAAAAATTTTCTCTTAATTTACATGAGTATAGCTAGAGAAATACGTAGGGGATTTTGAAAACATTAATTTTTGTGTTATTGGCAAGCATTTGAAGTAAAAAGTTTAATTTTTGACAAAAAAAGGGGCAATCATTTGTCAATAAATAATGCTGAAACCAACTTTTCGAAAGTTCGACACGTACTTCTCTTCGGAATGTTATTTTAAAGATTATGGTCAAAATTTGGAGTGAATAGAATTAAAATTGTTGGAATTATGCTGCTTGCCGTTTAAAAAAAATGTGTTTCGAGAAAAACGCCTTTAAAGTTTTAAGTATGTATGTATCATAAAGTTATAAAAAATTTTTAGCATACCTCCAGTCTGCGATGCCTGTAGACCTTCCACGTTGATATTCTTCTCCTATTCTAAAAAAAATGTACCTCTGGAGCAAAAAAATGTTTACTTTTAATAATTTTTGGATCCAACACCCTTAAGCTTTGTCCCGCAAAATCAATTTCTGCTAATAAGTTACTTGGAACCAGTTTGGCTGAGTACTAAACTATGCATAGAACTCGCTTATATTTAGTGATCACCTTCATAACTGAGTATAATACCCGTAAAGGCATAGTATGTAGATACTTGATAGGAGATAGAATTTGGTCTTGCTTTATGTAAATTTCATCTCTATATTATATTATATGAGATTATATGAGAAATCTCTATCTCCGTATCCTCTAGTCTTACAATTTGAGAATAATCTGAAAATTAACTATTCAATAATATTTAAGGAAATATATAATTATTTTAATTAAAACAATTACAGATTGCAAAATGAGTGAACCAAGTCAAGCAAAAAAGGTTCGGACGTCGAACTTGATTGATGCAATAAAAGATGATAGGAAAAATGTAAGAACTTTTTCTGATCAAATATATGACTTTGCATTAAAAAAAGTTTTAAATATATAATGTAAAGTGAAATATTTAAAATGTTTTGCAGACAGGGAAATCAGTCTTGGACTTTAAGTTTAACAAGAAAAGAATCAGAATCCTGACAAAAAGTGATGAGGTCGCAAAAAATTGCAGTGGAATTGTTTATTGGATGTTTCGAGATGCAAGAGTGCAAGGTATATAATTATATTTTTTCATTAAAAAAAATTTATCTTGAAAAAAAGATTTAGAAGAATGTAACTTAATTTAAAATATATTTTTCAGATAATTGGGCTTTTCTCTTTGCTCAAAAGACTGCTTTAAAAAATAAAGTGCCTCTTCACGTCTGCTTTTGCATTTTACCAAAGTTCCTTGATGCAACAATTCGACACTACAAATTCCTCTTGAAGGGTTTGCAAGAAGTTGAAGAAGAATGTAAATCTTTGAACATTAATTTTAGTTTTTTACATGGCGAACCAAATTCTGTGATTTTGGAATTTGTAAAGAAGTACAAAATGGGAGCTGTCATTACCGACTTTTTTCCTTTGAGATTGCCGATGTATTGGGTTAATGATTTGAAGAACAATCTTCCAAAGAATGTACCTTTGTGCCAGGTGATTATTTATTTCTTTTCGTGTTCTATTTTAAATCTTATACTTTTAGTTTAAATTTTAATCTTTTTAAATTTGAATTGTTTCTTTTTTTAGGTCGATGCTCATAACATAGTCCCTTGCTGGGTTACTTCAGATAAACAAGAATACTCAGCACGCACAATTCGGAACAAAATAAATTCAAAATTAGACGAGTTTTTAACGCCATATCCGCCAGTAATAAAACACCCTCACACGAGTAAACAGAAGTTTGAAAAAAATGAATGGAAAACAGCATTAGAAAATGTAAAAGTTGACAAATCCGTGGATGAAGTCTCTTGGGCGAAACCAGGCTACGAAGGTGGAATTTTGGAACTTGAATCTTTTTTGAAAGATCGTTTAGAAGATTACAATACCAAACGCAATGATCCAACAATCGATGCTTTGAGTAATTTGTCACCCTGGTTTCATTTTGGAATGATATCGGTTCAAAGATGCACTTTAGAAGCTAAGCAACTCAAAAAGAAGCATAAAGAATCAGTTGAAGCTTTTATGGAACAAGCTATTATTCGTAGAGAGCTTGCAGATAATTTTTGCTTTTACAACGAACAGTATGATTCCATCAAGGGAGCACCTCAGTGGGCGATTGAAACCCTTGACGTTCATCGGTAAAATATCATCTTATTTTATATTTTATTTATCAGAAAAATTTGTTTCAATAAATATTTATGTATACATGAATGTAATACTTATGTTAAATGATCAGTTCTCTTTAAAAAGATTACGGAATTTAAGATTTTCTAGAATGTGCTTGGAAGCTTGCCTTACAACTTTGTCTTACAATAAAAAGAATACTTCTTTTCTTTACATTGACACGGTAAAGCAGGTTTCCAAAGAAAAATTGATATTAAATTATGATTTATGTCTTAAATTCATTTTAGAAATGTGAATTCGGAACAACTGAACTTTTTGGTATTTGCTACTTTACAAGCCTCATTTTTCTTACCATCTGCGGTATTTGATTCCTTTTAAATGTTCCATATTACTAATATTTTTTGCAGGAAAGATAAGCGAGAATATGTTTACGATTTGGACCAGTTGGAGAAATCTTTAACACACGATGACTTGTGGAATGCAGCACAAAATCAGTTAGTGCAACATGGAAAAATTCATGGATTTCTCCGGATGTATTGGGCCAAAAAAATTCTTGAGTGGTCTGAAACTCCAGAGGATGCATTAAAATGGACCATTTACTTAAATGATAGATACAGTATGGATGGTCGCGATCCCAATGGATACGTTGGTTTGTTCATATTTATTGAAATTTCTTTGAGAAAAGCTACTTTAAAACTTCAAAAATTTGCTTCTTTTAAAATAATTATAAGGGTTTTAAATAAATTTATTGAATACATTTTTCAGGCTGTATGTGGTCCATTTGTGGAATTCACGATCAAGGATGGAAAGAAAGATCTGTGTTTGGAAAGATACGATACATGAACTACAAAGGCTGCGAAAGAAAGTTCGATGTGTCAGAATTTGTATCCAAATGGGGAGGTAAAGTGCAAACTCATGGCAGAAAGAAAAAGAAATGAATCTGAGATTCAGTCTTTAAGTATTTTTGGTCCAGTATTATTTTTTAAAACTTTTATTTATTGTGCATCAAATGCAAATTTTCTAGTTGATAATCAAAGTGTAAAATAGAGAATGTTAAGCTTTTATAGGCACCTTAATTTTGATATTAAATATAATTTAATATTACAAGTGCACTTAATCAAATTATGTGATATTATCGTGATGAAAGGAATGTAGAAGTGCAAGTAATAAATAATTTATATCAAACATTTAATTAAAATTAAATTTGCAGATTAGAATTATAATGAGTTTTAAATGAATTTTGAGTTTGAATGAGTTTTAAAACGCCAATCTTTTTATTTCACACAATCTTCAGTTTTATAGACGCACTTTTCATACTTTTTAATCCAACTTTTTTTTTTCTTTTCGTGATTTCAGAAGCAATTCTGTTATGAAGTTGCAGCTCCCCGCTTTCCTGCTATGTAGCTAATTCCGCTGCATGATTTATAGACTAATTACTCGATTGGCGATTTGTACTAATCTCAGCAACGAAATTAAGTTCAACTCTGTCGCGCTACAACTAGAGTTCAATTCTGAATTTAATTCGCGAAAAAGTAAGTGAAGAGATTTGTTTTGGCTAATTTGATTTCCATTGAAAGGTTTTTTATTTTTTTTTTGTATCCCGAATTTAGGATGTTACCTGCGTAGATCTCTTCTAGAAAATATAACTATTTGCCTGCGAAGTGGCGCCCTCCCTGATGAGTTCGATCGACCCCCCCCCCGACCCTTGGTCTTTTGCCTATCCCGTTCTACTTGTTCAGGATCGTATGAACCTGTAAGTTAAAGATTTTTATTTTCATTTATTTTAATGTTAACTTTTTTGAGAGGGGAAATATTTCATTTTGATCAGAAAAGTCATAATTTGAAGATCAAATTTGTTTGAATTACAAATTGGATAACATTCAAACTAGAAACGTCCATTTGAAGCCTTTCTACCACAGTAAGAAGTTATAAAAATTAATTATAACTTACATTCCGAATTATGTAGTTAAAGCGTGCACAACTGGCTAAGAAATTTATTTATATTACCGCTTGAAACCTGTCATATGACAGATTTGATTTTAAAATATAGCATACAAAGAAAATTCTATTATCGAAATGTCAATAAAAACTTAAGTAGCTATTACGTAAAGCACAAGAAGAAAAAACGATTAAAATTTTACATAAGCGTTTCAGCTTTTAAATCATTTTTAGCGTTTTTAAATATAAATTGTTTTCAAATCTTAAGACTTAAAAATCACCTTAAAATAGACTTAGATCCATAATCCACTTTGGGAGGTATCAATTTTAAATTAATTCTACTATTAAAAATCATGAACGACCGTAAAGAAGGAATAATAATAACAGTCACCACAAGTCGTCACGTATTCACCTTTTTTGACCTATTTTGGATTTGTTCACCTATTTTCGGAATTTTTCACCTTTTCACCTTTTTTCAATTGAAAAAGTTGAATCATACGAAAAATTATTGTCATTGGAATTACATATAGGATAATTCCGGGTCATTTCCGGGTTGAAAAAACTTTACTGGATAATTAAAATAATAAGGAAAGTTAATCATTGAAGCTGAAAATATTTTTAGTTGATACTTGCAATTTTTTTGACCAAATTTTTGATCCGCGAAAAATGTGTTAAATAGTTGATATGAATATTTAAATCAAAATATATTAAAACATATTAAATTACAAAATAAGCTTTTTTGAAAACGTGATATTTATATCGATGGAAAATATAAATTTTATCTAATTAAACAAATTATTCGGTACTGGTAATAATTTTCGAGTGTAATCCCGTTAATACAAATGCATTTTGTCATTCATAAAGGTTGAAACGTAACCGACTAACAGTAATACCTCAACTCAAGTCTTATATCGAAATATTGTCACGCTTTTGCCTATCAAATCGTGAAAGTCACTTGTCGATATCTGTTTACATAATCCGAATGTCACTGCTCGAAATAAAACCTACACCACCGTTTTTCTTACACAAAGAAAATGCAGTATCGATAATTGATGTGAAACGTTTCAGTGGCTGTGGAACTCCAAGTTCAATTTGTCTGCTTCAAATGAATATTTCCTATACGGATATTAAATTGTTTTTTTGGTCACGTATTCCTTTCAGAGCTTACGGATTTATAACTTAAAATATCTTGAAACCCTTTAAAATCATTCTAAATGTCTTAAAATCGTTTAAAATATTTTTAAATTCTTTGGAATGTTCTAAAATCTCTTGAAATCTTGTGAAGTATTTGGAAAAAAACCTTTTGATAATTCTTTTGAACTCTTTCAAAAATTCCTTTAAATCCCTAAAATCAATAAAAATCTTTTAGCATTGCTTGAAATTGTTTTAAATCCTTTAAAGTCTTTTTATCCCTTAAAATTCAAATGAAATCTCCCCAAATTCGTTAAAATCTTCGTTTAAAATCTGTGAAAATACCTTTTGTTAACTCTTTTCAATTCTTTTAAAATCCCTTTAAAGAGATAATAAATTTAATGTGTCGAAAAATTTAAATGAAAAACATAATACATAAATATTTAACTCAACATAATTAAAAGTTATCCTCAGATCATAATTTTTAAAATCTCTGCCCTCATGGGAAATTATTTTATAGAAATGAGTCTCAAGGATATAATACACATATTTTATGACTTCTCGATTATCTCGTAACTTTAAAACCAATAAAGCAATAATCCTGGTTGTAAATTTGTCTTTGGTTATGCGATACTTACCATAAGTATTCAATAAATACCCCAGGCGATTAAGCCTTTTTTATTAACTTATTGTTACAACAAACTGGTTGTTGTAATTAATGAAGCAACGATAAATGTTAGAGAATTAGATTTTAAATCGATACAAATTCATAAATCTTGATAATAAAATAATAGAGATAAGTTTATAATTGTCAAAGGTCATTTGATATGTGTGAAAGAGAATGTAAGATTTCCGGTTCTTTTAACTTTTCTGATTGGCATCATTATAGTAACTCAGTAAATCTTTCTCTTTGAGAAACCGCTGCTGATAAAGTTCCTTTAGAAAAAGAATGAACAAAAGAGCTGGGAGAAATCTGGAAGCTAATAAAAAACAGAGGCACAGCATGTGACTTTGTTCACTGAGTCCAATAACTCTATCTATTCATTTTCCGCCCATTCTTTCCTTTATTAACGGCGGGCTGCACATCAAAAATCTACATAATACTAATGCACTCCTTTCGCATATTATACTCGACTTAAATAAATCCTCTACCATCAACAGAGATTTGCAAACTCTTTTTATGCAAAGAGAACTAAATATCAGAAGCATAAAGAAAACAGCAATCAAAAATTATAAATATATATAATAAATATTGCATTCCTTAAGGCCGATAGAGCCTTAAGTAAATGAATTTCCTTTCTCATTTGAAATTAAAAACCAATTTAGTAATTTGTATATGAAGAACATATATAATACCGAGGCGCACTAAAAATTTGCGAGCGAAGTGCGCGATGAGAATGAGGTTTTTTTTCTGTGTAGATATTAAAACTAAAAATCTTGTTCATAACTAATGTAAAGGTAAATAATGAATAATTTTTCAGGAAAGCATCGCTACGTCCCTGGTTATACACCTTCGCGTATTCGTCCTATAACTATAACGTACGCCTGTGGATCCTAGAGTAGATTTGTGTTACAGAGAGGGTTGGTAGTCAGCGCCACTGTTCAGAGTCAGTCAGCACTCGGTCACCCTGCTGAGGGGTTGCTCGGGTCGCGCTGCTCTTTCCTCCCATAACCGCCGTATCCACGTTAGTTCGCGGCGAGATTAATTAATCGATTCATTATCCGGCTAATTAATCGGGGAATTTCGTGGGTACTATTAAGGGACGATCTGGGGTGGCTGAAGGAACTACTCCTCAATCTGGGAACCACCCCCTGACGTTCCTTGATGGAAAGAACTTGAAATTTCCCTCTTCGAGAAAAGAGCAAGAAAAGGACACTCAGTGCAAGGACACGCGTTCGCGAACTTCTTCTTTCACGATCACGAAAGTGTTCCTTTTTTTTTCATATTTTCCCTGGACGAATCTAGTTCCTTTGAATCCTAAGAAGTGTCGAAAAGATCAACTCCTCGAACGATGGCGACGATGTTCGGGCGTAGACGGTTTCGCTTATTGTACATTCAAATTTTTCCTGATCCACCACATTGTCAGTGATGAGCACGTAGTGGAAATTTTTTATCAAAAACTTTCCTATGGGTTTTCTTGCACGAAACTTTGCGGAGGGAAAATCTTCTCGCGCTTTTCCTTTGCGATAATCTTGACCTTTCTGTAATGTTAAATTTTTTTCATTTTGTTTAAATTTTTCAGTTTTTTTATTTGAGAATTTCAATGTAGAATATAATTACTTTTATATAAAGAACTTATTCTGCTTCAAGAAGGCACTCTTTTTTTTAACGTAAAAACTTACAAGTGCAAACCTTGAACTAAGCAGGCACAACGATTTAAGTAAATTCTAAATGTAGACTGAACTTTATCAGACTTTTAGACTTCTTATTCGATATTTGCTTTTGCTTTATTGTCCCTAGAGGGATTTAACTGAAAATTCACATTTTGAAATCAATTTGCTGAAGCAGGAAAAAACAATGACTTTATTTTTTACGTAACTTTTTAAATCCTATATTTGTATTTGCCTTGGTGCATCTCATATCATGACCTCTAGTGAATTCATAATTTAACTAAAGAACCTTCTATAAAGAAAATATGACTAAAAATATATTAAATTTTTAATAAACACAGCATATTTTAATTTTTGGTACTGTGTTTTCTTAATCCAAAAAATGCAGAATTTACAAATAATTGAGTAAGGTTTTTTTCGAAAAGAAGATATTTTTGTTGATTCGATAAAATATTCTTCTGACATATCGAGAAGTCAATCTCTGGAAAATATTCCAAGAATTTTCCACCCCAAGTTTTTCTCGTGGGAGATTTCCGATGGTGTATAAAGTGCTCTTCTCTATCTCAACAGGACTTTTCACACTAATTCTCATATTTTTCACACATGAACGAGTGCAGAAATATAACGAAGCTAATTTCCCTTGTTAAGAAATCTATAAAAGTGCAAAAGGAATAGACAAGATTAATAATCCTGGGACTTAAAGGAATGTCTCTCCTACCACTGTCTCTGAGAAACAGAAGGAAGCCATGTAAGTTGATAAAGCGAGGATTGGAATCCAACCCATGTCCTTTTTCTTGAGAAAGTTGTACACGTAGAAAAGAGAATTTCCTATTTCTAAAATACTTCTGAAAATTCATTTGTCATTTCAAATTGGGAAACATTTCCTGATGAGTTTAGAAAGTTTTAATGAAGTGCTAGCATAAGTGAAATTAGAATTCCACGGGGTAGTTTTATTTCGTGATTTTAGAGTGGAAAGTATTTTAGAGAGAAGAATTAATGAGTTAGTAATTAATTAATTATTGTCAGTAATCGCAATGCGAAGTGAAAGATTTTTTCCCTGAAAATGGAGTTAAATTAAACTTCTTATAATGCAGGAAATTGCTTCGCGATTTACTTAAAGTTGAGGAAATTTATTGGCCGAAATTATATTTTCTATTAATTAGGAAATGTGATATTTAAATAATTCTTTGTTTTAAATGCAATCATTTTTTTAAAAATAGAGATTCGTTGTTAGTTTCGGACAAAACTAATAGAGGAATTTTCTTTAAGCACGTGCATTTTCGAATAATAAAAGAGAGCGAAGTCAATTAGTATATATGTGGGTGGTTTGGGTTAGCCGATCAACTAAAAGCGATGGGTCCAACACACTGCATTGATACAATCAACATTTCTAGCAATCTCTCAGAGTTTGTACCACACCTATTTCCTTCATGTCTTATATTTTCAATATAAATCTAATATCCATGTGTATTTTCATCAGAAAATACGATTTCCTTATATGTAATAGCATTCCAGAATTACTCTATCGAGTAATTTTAGCTGAAAATTAAATTAAAATATACAGTTGTAATCTTGAGCATGTTTTTAAGATATTTGGAAAGTGCTTACGAACTTCTCTAATTTTTTCGCTTTTTATTATATTTTTGTTTAATCTAATTTTTATAATCCATATGAATTCTTTAAAAATGCTTAAAATATCTTGAAATCTCTTCAATTTCTTTAAAATTTCCTAAAATCATTTAAAATGTATTTAAATCTTTTGAACTCTTTCGAAAACCCTTGAATTTCCATAAAATCAAATGAAATCTTTTAAAATCCCTTAAAATTACTTGGAATTCTGTAAAATTTTTAAAATCTTCAGTAAGTGTCTTGAAACTGTTGAAATTTCTTAGAATCGCTTAACATATTTCAAAATCCCTTGTAGTTCATTAAAATCTCTTGAAATATCTTCAGATCTCTTCAAATTCCTTGAAATTCGTTAAAATCAGTTGAAATGTCTTGTAATCTTGTTAAAAATACTGGAAAAACCTTTTGATAATTCTTTTGAACTCTTTCAAAAATCCCTTTAAATCTCTAAAATCAATAAAAAAATCTCTTAAAATCCCTTGACATTTTTTTTAATCCTTTAAGATCTCTTTAAGGGCATGTGGCAATTATCATAAGAGCAAATTTATGTTCCGCAACTTTACGCTCGCAATAATAAATATTTTTTGCTAAAACTAGTCCATTTACCTCCGTTTCATTCAGGCGGAGGTAAATGGCCTAGTTTTAGCAAAAAATATTTATTATTGCAAGCGTAAAGTTGCGGAAAATAAATTGCTCTTATGGTAAAGTATCACATGCCCTTAACATTTCTTTAAATTCGCTGAAATCACTTAAAACCTCTAAATATCATTTAAAGTCTCTATGAAATTTCTTAAAGTCACTTGAAATCTCTTAAAATCCCAGACAACGCCAGGAAAATTTCTGCTAATTATAACTATAATTTAATTTTTCAAAAATTACAAATTGAGATTAATTATTTATTTTTAAAACAAGGTTTATAACTTCGTATTGTTGCTTCTGAGTTGAAAGAATAAATGAGCTTTATTTTCTGAATTAAAAGTTCGTTATAAATTTGATATATTCTTATCAATTTATAAAATAGGAATTAGGTTTGAAATTCGTGCGAACAGAATGACCCAGAATTTCAAAAAACTTAGATGACATAAATTATTCGGAAAAATGTTAATTTCTTTGATTGTCGCATGATAAAACTCCATATCTGTTAAAATCCGTGCCCACTTTCTGAAATTATGCTTCATTTACACGAGTGTCGTTCAGGAGTTTGAGGTTCATTGACTTTTAACCCTCCAAATTAAGATTTAGAAGTAGATAAAGTTCGGAAGAAAATGGCACTAGGCCAATTTGAAATTTTTTTCTTCTTTCTTCTTAACATAACGATTATTGGAATAATTACCTAATCTTACTTGATTGAATTGGGACACAATTAGTAGGTGTTTAGAAATATTTTGAACATCTATATAGAATTATTAAATGTATATTTTGAATTTTATGAGAAATGTTCTATGGAAAATACAAGGGCATTTTGATCTCGAGATTCATGAAATTTATAAGATCGAGGATCCTCTCGAGAGCCACTCTCAGAGAAGAATGTTTTCTTAGCAATGATTTGTAAAAAATGGATTTTCGCATCGACATATGTATGTATATGCTGGCAGCCAATTCGGCTGTATTGATTTGGTGTAGTTTACTGAGTTTCCACAAAAGGAAGATTAAGTTATGTAAACACGAAAAATATGCGGAAATGATACTCATTATTTTCTACTCATGCTCTTTTGAGATTTCTGAAACTTGAGTTGTTTATAATTTACGAGATTGTTTGCATTGAAGTAAAAATTTTTAATTAAAAGAAACACTTCTACCAAAAGAATTTCTTTGATTTAAATTGTATGTATAGTTCTAAGTGATTCGAGATGATTTAAAGAAACACTTCTTTAAAAAGATTTCATGCGTAATCCAACAAATTATTAATGCATTAATTGCAGTGAAACTTTTCATGCACTTTGACCTAATTCTGCCGAAACGTTTGGTACTTTATTTATGATCAGAGTACTGATTTTGATTGATGTAAAGGTTTACGAACGGCAGTAAACAGATTCAATTCTGAATGGCTATAACTATTGCGAGAATAGTAGAACAGATATAATATGGTGATATTCTGTTATTCGCACTCAAAATGTCACTTCCTCTATAATCAAACACTCAGCCTATTGCCAATGTCCCTTTTATACTATCCATTTTATAAATTCTCTCAACTGAATTTCACGTTATATATTCGTTAGAAAATAATGCTTTTTAAGTTTAAAAGACACTTCAAATCTTCAAAGTGGCTTCAGCGAATATGCATATATGCTAATTTATATAGAGATGCAAAATATATTAGGGTCTATACATTTCACGGCTGACTAAGTTCGGTGTATACTACTTCAGCCATCACAGGTCGTCACCTATTTATTTAACTTTCTTCACCTTTTTTAATTTGTGCACTTATTTCACCTATTCTGGGGTTTTGTCATCTTTTCACCTTTTTTCAATTGATAAAATTGAAATATCTGAAAATTATTGATATGGTATTATAGGATAATTTCGCATAATTTTCGGTTTGAAAAAACATTTTTGGATAATTAAAATAATAAGAAAAGTCTATCGTTTAAAAAATATGTTTATTGTATACTTGCAATTTTTTTACATTTTTTTAATTCCTTTTAGTTTAACTTGAATTATTTTTGAATTCTTTTGAATTCGTCCAAAATTTTCTTAAATTCGTCTTCAATTCTTTTGAATTCCTTTGAATTTTTCCTGATTTCTATTCTATTGACTATATTGACTTTATTGGCCCATTTTAATTAAACAAATCACCTTTTCATCTTTTTTAATGCCAATATATGTATCAAAGAAATGTTTTTTTTTTTTTGAATCAAAGTATTATTTTGTCTTGCACAGATTTTGAGTTAAACGCTTTTTCGATTTATCTTTATTTTTTTTTTTTTTCAAATCTCTCTTATTTATTGCTACTTATTTTAAGGTATTTTTCCGTATTTTCTATTCGTTTATATCTAATTATGAAAACGCTGCAAATATTCTAAAATCGAGGTATTAACTTTTTCAAAGAGAAATCTTTAACTTTTCCTGCTTTTGATGTTCATGTGTATTATTTATGTGGGTATATAGAACGCTAATGTGAAACCCGTTTCTCTTTTTCCATTTCTAAACGATGTGTCCTCTGCTAATAATATGTGAAATGTGAATAGTTAATGGAAAAATAAAAAAGAAGGTGGAACACACTTTTATCAAGTGGACCGGGTAAATGTTATACTGGTGAATGTAGTGTTAGGATCGAATATCCTCGACGGTGACCCGTTGAAACCGGAAACTGGAAAATGTGCTTTTTTGCTCTGATATCACTGCGTTTTCCACAAATCCAATGCTTGCTTTTAGGGCTATATAATTGTCCTGAATCAATACCTTTTTAATTATAAACTACCATCGAAACAATCATAACTCGAAATTATGAAAGCACATTACAAATTTCTGATTTCACTTCCAAAAGGATCTTTAATTGTTTGAAAAGTAGAATTCCATTTTCTCTCTTACGTCGAATTCCCATTGCAATAATTCCTCGTTGGCAAAAGTCCATTCCTTGTTATTTAGTCCCATTGGAAATAAATGCAAATGAATCGTGATAAATGAACCTTCACTGATCTAAATTCTAATGTTAATGGGACTTTTCACTAAGGGCTGCCATTTTGTGCGGCTTAGAGTCAGTCGAATTACTTAATTTATTTCTCAAAGGGCACTTTTTAAGTCTCTAGTATAATATGTAACATGAAATTTTGATCAATTTAATTTAACGTTATATTGTAGTCGTGAATATTCGTGAGGAAATTCCTGCTCTTCGCTCGGAATTTCTGAAAGAATAGTCCAAAAGTATGCAGGAGATGTTAGTGCTGAAATTCCAGACAAATATATACAGCACTTTACTGTTGAGAAATGCTAATTCACATTAATTTAAATATACTCTAATAGATTTACAGCTTCCAACTTTAAAGTTGAATGTTGATGGACTTAGATTTAAAAATAGCTTTAACTTTTGAAGTGTTCTTTTTTGTAGGAGCTTTCGCTACTTTTAGGCAATAACTCTCTGATTAATAAGTTGAAGATGTATTTCCATTTGGAAAGGTCTCATTCATGGATCGATCGATCTTACGAATAATAAAAAGAGATGATACTGTGCCAAAAACCCTTCCCTCGAAAAATGACTGAATCTCGTTAAGTCAGGGCGCGACACGTCACTAGAAAACGAGGTAACCTCCTTCTAGGGGCTTTGGCCTCTCTTTCTCTTACTTCCTCTTTTATCTCGCCCTCCCCCCTTCCATTAAACCACCCCTTTCTCTTTTACGCGGCTCACTAGATTTTCAGGCGTTTCCATCTTTTTCTTTTCCTTATTTTCGTGATTAGAAACAGAAGCTCAAGTTTGATCGTGAAAAAAAGTTTGATCATAAAGTTCTCCTTTCCTTTTCAATCCCATCATCGACTTGCCTAAGTGAAGTAGACTCTAATATCCGAACAAATTCTGATAGGGGTCATAGCGAGTAAATTTCATTGGGGTGAATAGTTTATGGACCGAATCCATATTTCAAATCAGGCAGGTTTTACACTTGAAGTCGTAGAATCTCTTGGGACAAAATATGTTGTTTTTTTTTTTTAGAGAAAATTAAGCGATACGTATTTTTGTGATTTTTGAAGTGCTACCAAGTTATGGATTTTTGAATATTTTACTTTGTTTTTCAAAAAATCCAAATTTTTTCTCAAATAATTCACACGTATATTTTTTAACATTTTTTTGGGAAAGAACCTGCCAGATTTGAAATGGATTCGGTCTATGGTTAATTTTTGTTTCACTGTTTTTCACTTTTTTGGTTGAAAAATAGTAGTATTTTCTGTTTGAACAACACTGAAAGTTATTCAGTTTCAATGTTTATAAATGAATGTATTTATTTCTGTCCTCTTTTTTTCACTTTTTTTTCTCGATACTTTTGAAAACTTTTGTTCATCCGATCCTTCTATATGAGAAGGAACAGAAAGGGAACAAAATCTTACAAGAAAAAAACCTCGTTAAGAACGTGATGTCATGTCACATCGTTGTCGTTTTCAAGACCACAATCGGACTTTACTTCATTGATTCCGTGGTGAAGTACCAACTCGAGTCGACACTGGATACCAAAACCACTGCAGCAGTCATTTTAAAAGGTCGAGCATTAGAGAACTTTTTATAAAACTTTTATTTCTCAGACTCTTGTAATATTGTCGACTTCTTAAATTATATATTAGAATCCTTGCTGGTTTTACAAAAATATCAATTACAAGCATATAATAGTCTAAACATATACTATATAATAATGTAGATAGTAATTATAAATACTGATGGTGAATTAACTTTTTAGTTTGACCAAAAAGTCGTTTCACTCATAAAACTCCATTCAATTTCTTAAAAATACAATGAAATTCCTTAAAATTCCTTAAAATCCCATGAAATCTCGTGAAATCAAATATTCTTGGTTTCAAATTCAAGAAATATTTGTTTGAAGGGCATAAAGTTGTTAAATTTCAAATTGAAATCATGTAATTTTGTATCTTTTTTGTATTTGAATATTATTAATTGTGTATGAAATGTGTAGAATATTGCTAGTGTTGATTAAATTTCGAAAGGATATAAAGAGTGAAATATGGAATGAAGGCAAAGTAAAAAGGGAGAAAAGTAGTTCATAGTATAAAATATAAAATGATTCTGGATCGCTTGTAAAAAAAAACTGGGGCGTTCTTGGTATTTCTCTAGAATATTGTGCACTGTGCAATTTGTACTATTGTAGCTATTTTGAATCGAAGAGATCAAAGGCAATTTTCATGAAAAGGAGATTACTTCCCTTCGAGTCCACTTGTCATGGAAAATACACATCGGCGATTACAATTGTGTATCCAAGAGAGTAAGCTCATGATTTTCATTCTCACACAGCTATCATATATCTATTTCATCTTTCAGCTGTTCAACTTCTTCAAGTTTCACTTACTTTTAAACTTTCGGGTTGTGGCTTTTGAACGCATTGAAGTTGAAACACACTTGCAAGATAGAACTTCTTAAGTTTTAAAGCTTTCACTTCGAAATTTTCATACCATAAATATTGCAAGCCTTCACTTTCGAACACTTTCATATTGAAAGACTCGAAGTTTTTAAGTGTTAATGTTCGTAAGAATAACAAACTTGCGATTCTCATGGACATAAAGCTTCAATTTTTAACTCTTGTTCGAAAGTTTGATGGTTATTCCAAATTTTAGAATTTGAAGTTGAAAATTGAATAATAGATAAATTTTATTCCGTGTCTTCGGGGAAGTTTGTGCGAGTTCAATAAACTAAGTTCGTTGCAGTTCATATCGATTCAATTTGCATTTATCTGATATTAATTTTATGTTCTATTTTTACTATCTTCATTTTATTAACCTAAAATTCAACGAGGTCTGGTCTGTACTCTATATATTAATGTTGCTGATTGCTCGAACTGTTTCCTGCTGGTTTTATATACATTTATATAGCTATAATATCGACTGCTCTCAATAATTTATCGATCAGAAGTCGATGCTCGTCCCAGTTTTTTCACCTATCATTTGAAACTTCTATCTTTAGGATCATGTTATTTTAATGCTTTAATATTAAAAGTAGCTCCTGTCAACGTGCACTTTGATACACGGAAAAATGATCAAACACCTGATTTTAAAACAAACTGTATATCAGTATCTTTATTTAAATGTAGACTCAAATTATTTATCAAAATATAAATAGATAGCGAAAATATACTATGAAAGGGAAACTCATGAAAAGAGAGATAAATCAATAGTGATTAAAACTACTTAATTGCGTGGAAGTTCCCAGCTTTATCTACGTCGAAAATTTCGAAAATTATCGCAAATTGCTGTAATGGAAAGTTACAAGGTATTTCTCCCGAGATATTTAATTCAGAATCACTTTCATAAACACAATTATTCATAAATTGTATGTCAAGCTCTGCTTTTGAAGTTGCTACCAGTTGAAATTAAAAAAATCCATTAGAGTATTGCACAATTCTTTTATGTTTCCATGAAAAAGAATTAAAATTATGGTCTGCCATTATTCAATGGATTTTTGTGGGAAAGTCTGATTTTTAGAAGAAAATATATGAAAACATCTTTATTAAATTGTCAAAGAAATTAAAGGAAGACAAATTTTCATTTTAGCTTAACATGAATCGTATTTGTCTTTATAAATAAAGTAAGCAGATAACGTTTACCGTTACCTAACACTTGAAGAAAAGATTCTTTAAGATTCGTGATCGTTAAAATTAATGATTCCTCCCAATTTATCGTGAATAATATCGAATCTAGGACCTTGAATAAGATAGGGAATATTTAATCGAGAGTTTCCAAACTCTGGGCTTGATTGTCCAGATAAAGGATTATAGTTTTCGGACAGCAGCCTTGGATCTGTGACTATGATAACTAACCCAACTCACCTTGTGAACGGGTCGCTCCTATATAAATTTATGCATTGCATTATTTTTCAAGGAAGTTGATGGTCAAAGTTTCAGGCGGAAAATTATTTTTAATGCATATTCGTAACGTCGATTATTTTTCATTTTTATGAAAAACTAGCAGATATTTACCCGGTCTTGCCTGGGATTTTAAGAGATTTCAAGTACCTTTAAGGAATTTCAAGAAATTTTAAAAAGAGTTCAAAGGATATCAAAAGGATTTCGAAATATTTAAAATAATTTCAAGGTATTTCAATTAATTTAAAGAAATTTCAAAAGATTTTAAATGATTTTAAGGAATTTTGAAAGAATTAAAAAGATTTCAAGGAATTTAAACAAATTTTCTAGTTATTTTAAAAATTTTTCAAAAGATTGCAATTGCACTGAAAAAACGAGTTGGTTGGGCCAACTACTTTGGTTTGTAATATATGTCGCTGCTATTTGATTGGTTGGGACAACCATTTTTCTTGTTAACGCTAACGCTACTACTCACATTGTTACCTCAACAAACCGAATAGCACCGCCAACAAAAAAAGTGGTTGTCTCAACCAATAAATTAGCAGCGGCATATATTACAAACCAAAGTAGTTGGCCCAACCAACTCGTTTTTTCAGTGTGAAATTAAAACAAAAGTTAAACACTTTAGGAGCTTTAAATGACTCCGGCAGGACTTCAACTCGAGTTTAATTTTCAATGAAATTAAACATGCCCTCGTTTCAAAAAGACTTTCATCATTTTTAGCTTTTAACATTGTAATTCACAAAAAGAGAAACACTCGAATTTAAAGCCTTAAGGGCATGTGGTAATTATCATAAGAGCAAATTTAATTTCCCCAACTTTACGCTCGCAATAATAAATATTTTCTGCTAAAACTAGGCCATTTACCTTCGTTTCGTACAGACGGAGGTAAATAGCCTAGTTTTAGCAAAAAATATTTATTATTGCGAGCGTAAAGTAGGAGAAACTAAATTGATCTTATGGTAAAGTATCTCATGCCCTTAACACAATTTTTAAGTTGGGTAATTATAATTATATGTGTCGAAGAATACAATTTTCCATCTTCTAAAAGCATCTTTCATCCACAGATAATAATTCTATTTTATCTCCAGCTTAATTTGATTGTATCACTTAAAAGAAAACTTTCCGAAACTAGAAGGTGTAAATTCATTTTAAAAATCTAATTAAAAAACTTGAAGTAGAATAGCAGTTCCTTAAGCATGTCAGTTATACTTGTAGAA
Source organism: Synergus magnus (assembly GCA_032275165.1). Lineage (NCBI taxonomy): Eukaryota > Metazoa > Arthropoda > Insecta > Hymenoptera > Cynipidae > Synergus > Synergus magnus. The sequence continues at coordinate 17,019,858 of JAUESH010000015.1, forward strand.
AAGAAAACTGCGATAAAGTAAATATGAATCAATAAAAATGCCTTTTTTTAAAGACGATTTCGTACAATAGTAGCATTAATATTTAAATGAGGTATTTTATTGGTTTTATGCAAATGAACAACCTTTATTATTGTGGAATTTCAACGAATTAATCCAAACTGACAGTTCGGATAAGTATCGACCAAAGCACGTTCATTAATGTATTACGTGCACCACTTAGTGGACACTTTACAGGGTCGTGTCTCCGAAGTGTGTACTTGAATTAATTCGATATAATAGACTCTTTTCTTGTCTCAACATGTTGCTCTTTACTTAGGACAAGTTTTTGCAAGAATAATGTACTTTCTATGGATAATCGATCGTTATTCTAATATCAATAGCTCTGGTACGTCTCTATTAAATGAAGATTTTTAAACGGTACAGAATTATTATTTAATTGATGTCAAATTATTTAATTAATTATTTAAGCTCAAAAGAAATCATGAATCACAAATATGTGAAAGGAATACAATTTTTGGATGTAAATTGAAAGAAGTAATTAAGAGCACTTCTGTTTTTGCCAATATGCGAGAGATGGTAGTTGCCGAATCTATAGAATGAATATTTTTTGTTCGGTGGAATAGGATAATTAAGGAGTATGATATGCAGCGTAGTCATGTATCTCATTTTTAGGAAAATTGGGATATTGCTGTTGTCATGACCTACATTACACCAGCTTTATCCCCTAAAAAAATGGTTCGCAAATATTCGCCTTCACGAGAGAAATTATCATTGAAATGAAATTGATCTCGTTCGTTCATTCAGGCTCAACAAGGGCTAAACCTGTGTGGGATTTTCATTAAATCTTTGTCCACAATTTAATAATTCCATTTTTATTTGCTCTTTTTTGAAAAACAATACCGTCCAAATATGTCGCTGGTTCAATTTATTACATCAATTGCATAATTTATTAATTTGTTCACCTATTTCATTTGTTTTGGGAATTTATTACCTTTTCACCTTTTTTCAATTGATAAAGTTGAATCACATGAAAAATTATTGAGATTAGAAATACAAAGTAATTTATGATCATTGAAATTTCCTAAAATCACTTAAAATGTCTTGTAATCTTATGAAATCTCTTAAAATCTCTTGAAATTACATTTAAAAAATTGAAATATTTTGAAGACAAGAGTCACATGTCAAACACGTACAAATTCAATAATTCTCGGCCACATAATCTCTTTTCCATTTTCTCCGAAGTTTACAATCGCTGACCAATATTTCTCACCCTCTAATATATTTTGTGTTGCAGGACCGATCAATTCCCTCTGGTTTTCTTCCGCTGAAGGTGCACCTGACACAGGACACCATACATGTCTTTCCACTCGAGTTCTTGGCAATAATCCCTCTGAGATTTAGAAGGGTCATTCTAAAGTTGAAAATATCGATCACAAAAGATACCTGAAGAGTTTACGAGGATGTGAGGGGATTCCACCAGGAGATGCCTTCTTCGGGGACCTGCACGGATGAGGAGGACTCCGAGGATGTGGAGAGCAAGGCATCAGGAATCTCGTCGTCGTTGTCGTCGGGAAATAATCGCGTGCAAGTGGAAAGATTGTGGCTAGATGGGCCCTATTCTGATCCAGGCACCGCATACGGGGGATGTTGCGTTTATCAATAGAGGAGAAGAGGCCTCAACGATCAGGACCCCTAGCCTGATCGTCGTCGTCGTTGTCCTCGTTGTTGGTGCCTATTTTAACGTTACTTCCAAAAGGAAGATCCAAAGGATCCTCCTCATCAAAAGTTCTCATTTTCTGGGTCCAGGTCCCATTTTTCACACCATGTTGCCGAAAGGTTCCAGATTCAGGTGACGAAAGAACTGACAGGGTGTGTCCGGTCGTTTTTTATTCAGTTGAAAAGTAGACGGAAAAGAAAAAGGAAAGGAAGAAAAATAAGGGGAAAGATAAAAAGAGGAAAAAGAAAAAAGAAAAGGAAGAAATTAGAAATTAGGAATTAGGAAGCAGAAATAGGAGGAAAAGGAAGAGGAAAAGGAAACTTTCTCGAGCAAGAAGAAATAGGGTGAAGCTGTGATTGGGACAGTGTGAAAATTTGTATGTACGCTGTGTAAGAAGCCTAAAGGTTTTTGAGTGAAGTGTTTCGACGATTTGTGGAAAACGTGAATCGTGTCGTATTTTGGACCGAGTGGATGTACGAAAATTGTGTAGAAACGCGAGTGGTCATGAGTCAAGGAAGTTACATGATTCTAGTTGGTTTTAATCCCTTCTGATTCTCCCGACACCGGAGCGCAAGATCATTCAAGCGAAGAAGAAAGCATGCCAGGGGGGCGAAGGGGCCTAGTAGCCCCTCAAAACACGTTTCTGGAAAACATTATTCGAAGGAGCAGCAGTCAACGTGAGTTATTTTCATATTGTTATTATAATTATTTTTCTCAGGGGACTTATCTTCACTGTTAGAAATGTTTTAAGTTTCGATGTACATTGGTATATTAAATTTAGGTCATGGCTAGTCGTCAAGCTTTTTAGCACGAATAACGAAAATTTCTTTCTTGACCAGGAATTTTTCGAAAAATTAACGGTAATAATGCAAGTAAAATTCTGATCAGCGTTCACTTGAGGCATGCATGGTCCTGAAACATTTCACAGTTTCTGAGAATTTATTTGTTTTACTTTTATTTCACACTTGGATACCGGTGCCAACAAACGTTATCTGAGTCTCTAGGCTCTTGTAAACTTGTAGCAGCTTCTATATAAATCCCATCTTGCTCCACCTTGGTCTCTTATTCTCGTTCTCAACGCGTGACAGAAGTAGATATGGTACTCGTGTACTTGAATCTATCACGAATGAGTTAACCAACATTAAGTGGCATTTTCCAGTGTCATATACAGAAGGACGCCTTTTGCCCTTTTCGCTTCAGAGAAAGTGTTGGAAACTGCAGCTTTAGATCTTTTTAAGCTCTTCATCATAAGAACTTACTGTTCAAAATATAACAGCAATATGAGCCTCATTAATAGCCATCTTGATCCGCTTTACCCGGGTAGAAATTGTACTAGGGCCCAAGTCGGATTCTAACTATTTTGCCCCACTTTCATTAGGGCTCTAATTAGAAAATCTAACTAAATTTTGAGTCATATTTTATAAAGGATATGTTTAGTTTAAAAAACGAAAGAAATGTTAAACTATATAAGAATTAAAGTTGATTTTTCAAAATGGTTCTCAAAATTAATATCTTAAGAATTTTCACGAGTGTAGTTTAGTCTGATTAGTCTGTCATTAGTGCGCCTAAATTAGAAAGCTATCTAGCAAGCCCCAATTGTAAAAAGGGCAACCCTACTGGAGCCCTAATGGCACTAATAGCACCCGAATAGCATTCTACTTGCAGTCGGGTCAATTGTTACCCGGGTTTGGATCAAACACAATTATTTGAGATTTATTGTCACTTTTCTGATGAACTGCAATATCCTTTAGGGCCTTTTTTCTCCAATTCTAATAAATCGTAAGGCTTCCGCGGGAGCACCTAGAATCAGGGTCAGTCGTCAAAATCGGTTTAAATTTCTTTTACAACATGACCTCCAGTCGTGGAATGGATCGATCAGTTAAAGGTACACACTACACACTTAAACACTAGTATTGTACATTTTTTATATTTTTGCTCTTAAATTCGTTCTTTAACTTAATGCATTCATTTTTATTGTCGAGTTTCGTCGTAAACTTGGCTTTCTGAATGCATCTGTATCCGGAGTTTCGTGAATAAACAATGAATTATAGCTTCATACCTCCTTTTTCCTCGTTTAATTCGTCATCGCCTTTATTTCGTGAGTTGAATCAGCTGAATTTGCATTTCTTTCATTAATATGCATTTTTTACTCTTGAAATTTCATTACTTAAAAAATATATGGAAAAACAAAATCTTTTTACTGAAATTAAAGATGCTTTGCAGAAGATAAGAGAAAACGTGAAAATAGATTTTTTACTTTAAAGTATTTACGCTTTACTTATTTTTATACTAGAGTGAATGAATTCTGTCGTAATGAAAACTGCTTCATTAAGTCAGTGGAATTATTATTGAATGAAATAGATATTTCTTGCTCTATTTAAAAATTCATTGATTCATTGGAATATTTTTGACTGGGGAAATCCATTGAGAAAATGAATTTAGTGATTTATGTAGTAATACAAAATAAAAAAATAGCAGTCATCGCTGGTCGTCACCTCACAATTCTTTAATTCTTTAACTCGCCCAAAATTTTCTTAAATTATTTTTCTATTCTCTTTAATTCACCTGGAATTTCATTGAATTCGCCTTGATTTGTTTAAAGTTCTTTTGACTTCTTTTCAAGTCTTTTACATTCTTTTTTAATTCCTTTAAATTTCTCCCGAATTCTTAATTTAAATTTTATTGTCTTGAATTGGAAGGTCAAGGTTTTTTTTTTCTGCTTTTAGCCAAATTTTTCAGTATCTCCGTCCTGTTGGTTTAAGTTTGTTTTTCACTTTTTTTTAATGATAATTAGAAAGCAAATTAAAAAATAATTACATTAATTATTTATAATAATAGGTACTATGATGACTAAAATAGGGTAACTTATTTTTAATGCAGTATTATTGTGCTTTCAAGTGTGTTTATTGGGTTGTTTGAATTTATAGAAGTCGGAATTTTGTCAATGAAGAAATGTAATTTTTGCTAAAATTAGTGACATGTAATTAATGGCACTGGGTGAACTGGACTGGTTTATTGCCTCGACACTCTTTCTAACACGTAAAAACAAAGTACATAACTGACACGGAACACTGTACGATCAGATTTGCGGAATTGCTTGATTATCATAATGTCGCGATATCGAATTATCAAAGAGAGCTTGCACGAGACGAAAGCACGATATGCGAGAGTTTGCTATTCTCGCTTATCTTACACTTCGCACCCTTTTGATTTTAAATATTTCAATTGCACGTTAGCCTTATTTTATTCTTTTGAACTGAATGAAAAAGTTATAAAGAATATAACATAGACTTTGAGAATTTGTTTTAATTTTAGTCTCCCTTATGCAGTCATTTGCCTTAGAGGTCATTGTGATTATCATCTTACACAATACGGGCTGCTGTTCTGAATCGCCGACCCTTGCACGAAGCAAACCTACCATATATATTGCATTGTTTCGCATACAAGGGGCAAAGCATATGAAAGACGCGTGCCTCTATCCAACCGAGATTTTTCATTCTGTTTGCAGAAGTTTTTACTTTTTTTTTTCTAACCGTGCACTGCGACACTCTTTCTTCCGTACCAGGAGGCTCACTGAGTGTGGAAAATGTGGAAAAAATTTAATGGTCGTGGAAATCCTTTTTTTTATGGTTGAAAAGAGCTTATACAAGAATTTTCTTACTCAAATATGTGCGTACTTGACCTACAACTACTTTATACCAATGGACATCGTTCTCAACGTACTTTGCGATTTTCTTGAAGCGGGCGTGTTAAATTCGATAAGGGAATAATTATTGTACGAGTCGCATTAATAACGGAATATTATTTCCAAGGTCAGCTAAATTCTACCTTTTTATAACGACTCCGAACTCCACTTTGTAGAAAGTACTATTTTCACCAGCTAAAAATACATAAAGAGTTGTTTTTCTTTTTTAACTCAGTTTTCCTTCTTCCGCTTTCGGTTTGTAAACAATACAGAATGAGATTGCTCTTCCGAATTTCTCGTTGGATTATAAAATTTAACTGTTATAATGTCTTCATTATTTCCGTTATTTTAATTTTACATCAGCATACGGTTTATCATTATTTTCTGTTAAGAAAGTCTGTCACTATGGACTAAAACATGTTTTCTGCGCAAATAAAATACATACATTCTCTCTAGTCGAATCAGTTGTTTTTCGATGTGTTCGAGTCGAACTCAAACTTTGAATATATTATAGGTTTCGAAGTTTCCAAGACCATAGCATATATAAACTCGGTAGGGTAGAGTTTAGACTAGTTTACTGCGGTTTCGATATATTCAATATGATAATAATAATCCAGATTTCCATAAATATTCCAAATATATTAGTAAAACTAGCAGAAATTTACCCGGCGTTGCCCAGGATTTTAAGAAATTTCAAATGTTCAAAAGATTGAAATAAATTTTATAAGAATAAGATAATTACAAAGTAAGTGCTTTTAAGGAATTAAAAAAAATTAAAGAGATATCAAGATATTTTATGCGATTTAAAAAAATTCGAAGAGATTTGATTGAAGGATTCTTTAAATCATCTGTAAGTCTCTTAAAAGCTCTTGAAACTTCTTAAAGTCACTTAAAATATCTTGAAATCCTTTAAAATCATTCTAAATGTCTTGAAATGTAAAAAATATTTTTAAAAAACTTAAAAAGTTCGAGAACAGTTTCAAAATATCTTAAAAAAAACTCCGCGGGACAAATTTATGAGGCCCTGCAAAATTTGTTTGTGATAACCTGAAGGGTGTGGAAGCCTGTTTGGAACACACATACGGACTTGCAGTTTTTTATATGTAGATATAGGAATCTTATGAGATTTATGATATAATTAATATTTTACCTGAAGTGTACGAATAAAATAGCATCTTGCTCCATATAATTTTTTTACTCTTTATTTTTACGCTTTTAGATGATGTAGTTGGGATATAGTTACTATTAAATATGGTTGGATTTACTGTCTTTAAATCCTAAGGCCTTGGTGCAGCCTGATACCGTATTTGTTTCGTATACTAAGTGCTATTTACTTTTTAACGTTCCAACACGTCAATATTCAAGAATATAAGTAGACTTAGAGTAATCACAAGAAATCATTATTTAAATTTTCTGCTACTTTTCTTTTTTTTCATTCTTTCATTTTTGAAGATTTATATCCTGCAGTCTTTCATTTCGAATGTAAAATATTCATGTATAAAATTATAAATTTTTGCTCTCTGAACTTTTCACGGTTTCGAAATACATTTAATTTTTTTACTACATAGTTATAATACTAGTTATATGGCAGAGAGGATTCAGTATATTGCTGATAGTATGCAATAAAAATGATAATATTTGAACATAATAGTAATTATGGAATAATATACATTGCGTTGAAGTTCATGTTTGCATCAAAATTGAAATAAATGGGACATTTATCCATTTCCGATACTTTCCTCGCATTATTGTGGAAAGTATTGTTTTAAACAGAATAACTGATTAAATCGCTGAATCTGGATGAACAAAATTAAGGCCATGTAGACGGTTGTGCGGACACAAATTACAGATCGAGCAGACAATTATATTCTAAGGATTATCTGTAAAGTGATAAAAATATCTTGATGTAGTGGTGCATAAAGATACGATATGATCGTCTGTCTCGTTGGATTTTGTTCGAAATACGAGCAATTTTCTAAAC
>JAUESH010000015.1:17027340-17039946 GCA_032275165.1 Synergus magnus
AGAATTTGATTACAAAAAAACGAGCACTTTGATCGTATACTGATATTTCTCACTATTTTGATCGTTGTGCAACACTATCTTGATGACATTACTGATTAGAATAATAATGTGAGTTTAAATATTTTAGAGTGTTATTATTGACACAAATACAAATGATTCAATCAGATTGAATCAGGTTGGTTTGAGGCAGTTCACCACTTAGAGAATATACATATACACATCCAGGGTATTTGCCTAAAAATTCCAATTACCTTCAGCTTTTGAAAGCATATATATTTTATATGTATTATTTTAACATTCTTTCAAAGTGAGATAATGCGAACGCAGAGAAACTGCAACTGAAATATAACATGCAAGGAAAATGATACTAAAACTTATTAATTTTAATGATTATAAATATGATTAGTTTTACAAATATGCTTCAGTTTTATATTGGGGAAAAAAATACATGGCGTCTGCGTATTCGCGAATAGTTGACATTTTCAGAGTCATTTTGCTGAATATTCAGCCAAAAATTTGCACGGATCCTTTGCCAGGAGCATTTTAGTACATTTGATGACATTACATTAATGCCGAAATGAGAGCTTAATATTCCTTCCTTTACTGTAAAATTTATACAGAAATTGCAAGAGTATATCTGAATGTCTGTGTGTTTCGAATAAGGCGTCCACACCCTTCAAGCTACTAAAACCAAATTTATAAAATTTTAAAAATTGTATAAAATTGTCCTGTGGATTTTTTAAAAATATTTTTAAAAATTTTGCGAACTTCTTTAAATTTGGTCACTATTTATTATATTTTTTAAATCTAATTTTTGTAATCCTTTTAAAAAGAATCCTTAAAAAGAAACGTTAAAATCCTCTACAATCCTTGGTAATTCCTTAAAAATAAAGGAAAATTTATTGAAATCCATAAAAAAATTTAATCCCCTAAAATCCCTATTAATTCCTTGGAATGATTTAAAATTTCTTGAAATATCATGAAATCTCTTCAAATTCAATGAAATTCCTTAATGTCGCATAAAATGTCCTACGATAAAATCCCATAAGATTCCTTAAAATAAAATCTCTTGAAATCTAAAAAAAACTTAGTCTAGTAATTCCTTAAAATGATTTTGAATCTTTTCAAATTGTGTAAAATGTATTGAAATTACCTAAAATCACTATAAATCTTTTGAAATCCTTTTATAATTTTTGAAATCTTATAAAAACCCTTGAAATTCCTTAAAATCACTTAAAATCTCTTAAAATCCTTTGGAATATTTTTAAAATCCCGGGCAACGCCGGCGGATAAATTTCTGCTCGTAATTGATAAATTCACAGTAAAGCCCAAAAACATTAATTATCCCAAAGTTGGATTTGAATCAGTTCAACTTTCATTCATGTCGGAAAAGCGAGCAATTTCCCAAATTTCCTGAATTTAACCGCGTCGGTAAATGTTCTTTAAGGCACGTGGAAAGGAAATTGTATCAGAGACTCAGTTTAGGTATCAGAGAAATTAGATCATTCTGGAATAGTGAACAGTATGTTCTTAGATGGGGTAAACAAATTGAGTTTCGTCACTGGCCACGAGCCTATTGTGCCTCGTCGCCAAATTCAAAATTGAATGAAGGCGTCGAGCGGGCTGCATCCTGCCTCCCCGCTTTGAGGTATCTAAAAATAGACGTTCCTCGCGCGACGAATGCAGGGTGGGAGGGTGGGTTGTGTAAAGTTTGCATTGTGAACGAGTATAACGGATATAACGGGTATGACTACCCCATGTAACGTGGGCTTGACCCCCATGCTCTGTGGATTTGACCCAATGACCCAGCGGAAGCGGCCGAATCGTCCCGGAAACAACCGAGCGAGACGGCCTCAACCCTATCGCGTTCCGGTCTCTCCAGCAGACTCCCGTCTGATCGAAAATACAACTACCCCTCTTTCCCCTTTTCCATCCCCAGTCCACATCAGGGGCGTATCAGGGATTTCCCAATATCCTATAGCATTCAAGAACATGTATCTGGTTGCAGTTTCCGTAAACATCCGACCCTTGACTTTCCTTGCATTGCCTTGCCTTGCATTGCATGGCCTTTTATTACCTCCAGTGAGCTTTTCTTGAATTACCGCCCTTTACTAACTTAAAAGATGAATTCACTTTTCCAATGTATCTTGTTCGACACAGATAGACTTGTCAGAAAATCGAAGTGTTCGGTAGCCAATGGTTCTTTGAGATAGATGAAGGAAAGAATGAGAAGAGCGATCAGAATTAAAGCGTTACTCACTGCAAGTCAATATTTTTTGTAGCAATAATATTTCGGATCTTAGTGTCTCTTAATTCTCAATTTTTGAAAGAAAGATTTAGAATTCATTACGAAGTTGAACATCCTTAAAATCATCATCTGGTGAATTTTCAACCCCTTTAAATTTATATAAACGAAGAATGAATATCTTTTTCATAGGTATATTTTCACATAATAAGGATTCGGATCGTACGACTTTTTTACGACTATTTGGAAGAAAATATCACTTAATAACTTTAATCTCTGTATAATACCATAAAGAAACAGTTTCTCGTATTTCCCTCTCTTCTTAATTTAATTAAGTTTAATAAAGATAAATGAAATTTTCACTTTAAATTTCATTTATGTAAATGTATCTGAAATGACTTTTGAACATTCTTTGAAGCGAGGAGAGAGAATAGATAGAGCGGATAATCGTAGAAAGTTTAAAGTGATTAAGTAGATTAACACTAGTTTGGTCGACATCATTGCACTCGATGAATATCGGTCATGTAGAAATTTTAAATATTAAAGGCCACTTTGATTATACAACATTTATGACGTCCAATTATTCATTTTAATAACTCTTCCTGAGACTTATAAATTCGATACCTATATAGAGGGGCCTATATAAATCTGGGTTATAAAAGTCAAAATATCGCGAAGCTCCTTTGCAAAATGTAGCGAAGCACATCTTTGCAAATAGCTGTCACAATTTATATATTGCACTTTGTCTCAAAGTAATAAAATATTTATTACGTTCTTCGCGTATATTACACTATTTCTTCAAGAAGCAAACTAAGTTGTAAAGGACATTTTCGTACTATCTTTACAATATGTGAAAATCACAGAATCTCTCAGTAGCCTAAAATGTATTAAAATGTTATTTTGTGAATAATGTGGATTTTTCATCTGCATTCCAAACGTGTTCTTTTTATATTTGATACGGTTAGCTAATTGGTTATTAATTACAATCTTAATTGGATATATTTTTTCGAACAATGCATTCAATTTTATGTGACTGAAAAAAAGCCATAGCAAATTTGGCAAAACCATTGGAATTGCCAATCAACAAATCGAAATTAAGTGTTTTCCAATTATAAAACAATACAATTTAATCAATTTTAATTTAAAATCTGTTAAAAACTACGGGAATTCTAGAGGTGTCAATGAAACATTCAAAGTTAGCAAAAGTTTGAAGCTAAAAAAAATGTTTAAAAAGTTTCGTTTAAATTTATCTTAGAAAGTAATTGGTTCCAAGCTTTAACTTTTAACCCATAGCTTTTGAACCCAGTTAAAAATATTTTCTCATTTCATGAGAACTGTAATTTAAATAAATATGTACCTTTATCTCCTAGATTTCTGGACCGTAATTACTTATTTGAAGATCTATGCTTACTTCAATTTAAATCTAGTCCCGACTAACGAATAAGGTAGGTATCTATAAAAGGGAATATTCGAGATAATTATCGCACATATGTATATGTATGATGGCTCTGCAGTATCGTTTCACTGCAGTGGTAGAGCAACCCGTGGAACGTCTCATCTCACTTCCGATACTTCTCCAAGTCGCTGCCTCCTTCCTTCTCTCATTTCGTTTCATCCCCTACCCCTTCTTACATCCCTTGTCTCTCTTTCTCTCCCATTTCTTGTTGCTCACCCATACACACAATAACACACACACACACACTTTTATATCCATCCCTCTTTCCCCGACGTACGCCTTCCTCGAAACCAAAAATAGTCCACCCTTTAGATGGAAATATATGTCAAGTCGCACGATCAACGTGGACTGGGGTGGATACATCAACGAGCTATTGTCTGCCCTCTTTGTATCTTACTTTTTAAAACTACTGGAAGCAGTATACTTTTGATCTTGTTCATTTATTGTATCTTGTACGTATTTCTAGGAATCGAAGTGTTTTCGCATCACTGATTTTCTGAGTGGCTTATTTATGATATGGAAATTGTCTAGCCAAAATGCTTTCTGAGGAAATCGATCTTAAGTGTCACTTTAGACAGGAATATCTAAGTCAATGGCCTCACAAAGCTATGCAGCTAAATCTGTGTCACTAGAGAATTCCTCTTCGATCAACGAGTGGAAAATGTGCCAAAATAGTCAGACATTGTTTATCCAATCCGGGGAATGCATAATTTCTTCACTTTGTGCAGATTAGGTTCACTTCGGCACAGTAAAAGTAAAGTGTTATTTTAACACCGATCCCAGAATGTGAAGGTAACGTGAATGAAAATATATTATCAGGGCCGGGGTGAAATTTAAAAATGGTATCTCGGAAATTGGATAGAAGTGGAATACAATTTGTTTTTTTTTAGCAGTATGTTGAATCTTCAATTTGGAATTTTTCAATTTGAAATTCTTCAATTTTTACCACTTTACTCAAAATTGTTGAAAGTACTTTGATAAACATACTTTATCAAATTTAAAAGCTCTTGATATCTCTTGAAAACGCTTGAAATCCCTAATAATAATAATTCCTTAAAATTAATTAGAAATTCTTTAAAATAATTCAAAATATTTTGAAATCTTGTTAAATGCAAAAGAAATTTTTTATTTCGTTTGAAATTCTTCAAATTCGTGTTGAAATCGACTTGTTTTGAATTCTTTTCAATTCCTTGAATTTTATTGAATTCAGCTTTAAATTTTTCTGGAATTAATAATTTAAATTTTATTAGCTTGGTTCAGTTGTTGGAGTTCAGTTCTTTTTTTTTTTTTTGTTTTTTTTTTTTTTGCTTTTAACCAAATTTTTTAGTATCTTCGATCTGTTGGTTTAAGTTTGTTTCAATTTTTTGTCATCCTTTTCTCATCTATTTTATTTAAAAAAAAATTACCTTTTCACCTTTTTTTTAACGATAATAAGTATTGCGATGACTGTATTCTAAGTGGAAAACGCGAGTATAGTCAGACATATAAATGTCGCGACAAAACCATCCATAACTACTTAAAGATCAACGTTTATTTTCAGTAGTAGTGGGCGAGTTTAGTCAGCCAATTCTGTAGATGCAAATTAAGCTGGAATCTTAAAACTTTTTATTGCACGTAAACAATTTAAAACCCGCAGATTTTTCTATTTTGAGAATGAACTCTTGCTTTTCAGCCAGGGAAATGCAGTTCACTTGAATTTAGCTATTTTTGGAAAACGCGGGATCGTTCTTAAAAGAAGGATATTTCTCAGTGCACAACGTGAATGCTTGTACTTGACGAGAACGTAAAATTGATGTCATTCTAACATAAATTCCTATATAAAAACATTCCATATATGTACATCGTATATAGAGTTTCTGCACCTTTAGTATGTCAAGGGTCGATGAGAAAGTTTAACTACTTTTTCGCGGAAGCGATAAACATTAAACGTAAAATTCAATGCGGTATGTCTTCATCCTGATTTCAAGTTAAACTCGATTTTATTAATAAACATCTGCATACGAAAGAAGTATGAAAGGATCCAGCACAAGAATCTCTGAAATCGAGGTTTTTAGTTCATGGCTAAAGGACAAATGCATTCAAATTTGAAGAGAAGTTCGATTTTTCAAACAAGATTTCGTGCATGGATTCGGGCTTTAGTACAATTTAATCGATGTTTTTCAAAGAAGTGAAATCGTAATCTAGCTTTTTGTAAATTTAGAAGTTTAAAATATCTTGCAATTAGTTTTACTTTGTTGAGCATCTCTATTTTTTCGAGAATAACGAGACTGGAGTGAATCTAAAAATAAACTGCCTTGTGTATCGAAAAAGGTAATGGGGTTGCTGTAGTTTGCATTAGAAACACCAACGACCTAGGGCAGGCTCGATTTAGTCCCGAAGTGTCTCAATACCATGAATGTGTAATTGAAGACTATTTCGCAAAACGTTCAAAGTCAGAATGTCGATTTCCAAGAGAAAGAGTAAAAACTACCGAATATTGAAAATCAAGAGATTCAAGTAAATGAAAAAAACTCAACTGCTTTACGCCTAGGGCTACAATATATAGTTGAAAGAAAAATTGTCTCTTTGTCTAGCAAATGCCTTTGATAGCAACCATTTTTTCAATTCAAAGTAAAAGATAATGTCTTTTATTTTATTCTTTGTGCATCCTTTCACTTCTAACCTTAAAGAGTTTCTTTACTTTGCCTCTGTTTTGTTTGAAAAGTGTTGTTTTAATGTATTCTATAAGTGAATATACATCCATATGAACTGACAATGGAACAAATATTCATGCACATAAAATCCTATCTAACAGTTTTCCATGAAATTGGGCGACTCTGAAAGGAAAGTTATTCAGACGAAAAAGTCAATTCTTGCGCCAAATAGCACAATCCCAGTTTTTTTGCTAAAAGTATTTTCAGGTCTCGCTTTCATTCGCACGTTTCATAGAATTTTACTTCCAGTATCACTGGGAATAAATAATTATTAAAAGAATTACGCATTTCTTTTTTTATCAGTTGAGGGAACGAATTATCTCCAATACATACAGAAAAAAGCTAGGCTTATTTTGAGTAAACTATCGTTCGCGGTTTTTTTCTACATAGATTATAGAAGTATCAACGCTCAAAATCTCTTAACTTTAAGAGATTTCGAAAATAGCTGTAGAGGTTTCATCACAAATTCTCTTTAAAGGTTTATCGTTGAGCTTTCCGAGGCCACGCGATATGTGATGCTGCAATGCCTAGTCTAGTGTAAATCGTTTCTTCAAGCTATACCTGAAAAATTGAGCAATCTCTATCCGTTCGCATAGTCTCTAAATAGCAAAGTAAAAGCCCACTAAAGTATGCATTAAAGAAAAATTTCTTGGAGGAATTAATGTAATTTAATAACTCTATCCCCTTGCATAAACCCTATTTAATTATTCCTTGTTTCGTATAATCTCAAAATCATGTAACCGTTAGTTTGAAACTTTTCATTATAAGTTTGTGAGTCCATTACTAATAATTTCATATAATTCTTCAATTATCTCAAGTATTTCCTTCACATTTTTTTATTTAATTATTTTTTATACCTTGAAAATATATGTAGTTACTCATAAAATTTGTTTTACTCTCGAGATTTCCCTGAGATTTCATACTGATTTTCTTAAGATTTCTAAATACTGTTATTAGAGTAAACACGTGTATCAAATCTCGAATCTCCAACTAATAAAAAACGAGTTGCTATTATTATAAAAGATACCATTTGAAAGCCTTGAAACAAACAATTCAGATTAAAAACTTTCCTAACTCGTATATTTGTTTGCGTTTTTTGTTTTGACATTTAGAGAATTCTTCTAATATTATCAATTTGGATGAAAAAGATTGAACTTAGATTTGCAGTTAATTTGTTTTTGATTTCACATGAAATTTCTCGGTATTTCTGGATGATGGAAGGTCTTGAACCAATCAATTAACATTAACATTTCGACCTAATGTCTTTGGATTTTGAACCTATTTCTGCGAGTTGGAAGCTTTTCGCGTGTTCTTGTGTCGTCTTGACGATACACGCACGTGAGTATTCTAAAGAAGAGTGAGGTTTGATCGAAACTTCACCAAAACTCTGATAACCTTGAGGCGTTTCTCCGTATATAATACTCATACTTGCATATATAAAATACCACACGCGATTTACGTTGCGGCGATAAATCAGTATTATAATCGTTGCACTTTAACAACCTAACTACCCCGCTGGTTTGAGTTGATTTTGCTTTAAGGTTCTTCAACACGGATGGTGAAAAAGCTTTAAGAACGTTGCGTGTCAGAGTCGATAAAAATCAGACGCAAAAAACCACTTTTACTTGAATTAAGAAAATCAATTGGTTGTGAGAACATTTCTTAAAGTATGGGTTTCAGCGCCTTTGACCTTCAATTCATTAGACCTTTGAACATAAATAGGAAATGAAGGCTAAAGTTTTCTCTATATATTTTAAAATATTTTGCTGCCATTTTTTTTATCACGTAGAGAAGTCTGACAGTAATTAAAAAGGTGAAGAATGTCAATTTTTAACTACCAATTACTGATACTGTTTCCCAATTTTTTCCTTAATTATGACAAGTCCGAAATTGAAAAGCTACAGTGCAAAATTATTGAAAGCGATTGATACATTTTTTTTATACATTCTAGACCGTATTTATTTACTTTTTTTTCTTTAAAGAAAATTATTAAACGTGTCTTATGTGTGAAAATGGTATTTTACTTAGTTATGCAAGTTTTTAGTTCATTCAAAGTAAATTTTATTGAACTGTTTTGACGAGGACAAAGTTAACTTTCAAATGAGGGAGTAAACTTTACAATAAGTATGAATTTTTCAGTAACGATGATCTACTTTAATTTTCTGTGTTGTAGGTAATTTGTATGTAAGCATTCGAATACAAATGCTTTTGAATGTGAAAAAGTACAAATTTAATGGACTTCGTCTGATGTTTGATAAAATACCCTAATTTCAAAGCGCTAGTAATTCTGAACTTTCAAACTAGGGAACATTCTTTCCAATGATATTTGATAAATCATCCTAATTTGAAAGCGCTCACAATTCAAAATGTTCAAACTTAAAGGTATTGAAATGTCATATTCCTTATTTGGAATATCTCCAATTTAAAACATCAACATTTGTAAAAATTCTAGTTAAAATGGTTTCAAATTAAAAAGTTTTCAAATCTTAAAAATTGCATACATAACCAAAACAACTTACTATATTCTCTTAAGAATAAAAAAAATGGCAAAAGATTTATTATCGAAAAAAATATGACTATAATACATGATAGATCTAATGTTTCAAATTAATTTAAAATATAGAAAATTCTTCTTTAAAATTGAGGTCTCCAGATTTAAAGAAGACATTTCAAGGTCTTTCTCTCATTTCCCGTTAAACTCTCAACTTTGTTTCCTCAATTATCTCTGCAAGTTTATGCGATTAGCTAAATATACGACATTTTGAGGTGATAATATGACAGGGACTTGTAAGGAATAGCTCAAAAAGTGAAAGTGTTGAATCTCACAATTACCAGCTGTAGATAAAATTGTAGGAAAGTATAGCAAGTGCGTGCAAGGGTTAAGCTTGCACCTTGACCCGGAGTGCGATCTAACTTAGGTTGAATTTCTCGCGTGTGAATCAAGATTAAGTCGCTGTAACTGTGTGGTCTGACCTTAGTTGCCGACCGCCGAACACGGCGACGTTGACGTTGACGTTGACTGCTATGATCCTGGCCCTGGAAAATCCACCCTTAAGAATTCGAAGCCTAGGAATCACGATTTTTTTTATTTATTTCGAGGCACATTGCCTTTCTGTGCCTCCTGCAGCATTACTAATGCCCCCTTTGCATGTACCGCAGTAATCATAATATCATTCCTTTATACATTTGTAGGCTAGAAACTTTTATATTCACCAAGGTATAATAACTCCTCTTATTGATAAAACACCAAAAAGGACACGTTTTATATCTTATTTATCTTGTAAATTGCATTTCTACTAATTTCACTCATTTAGTAGCTAGAAATAAGCCACTGAATGAAATTGGTGAATTTTACAGAGAGCTCTTCTTTAAAATATTTTTTTCGACCTATAATAATCAAAGTTTGAGTGTGCTATACATATTTAAATCTATTTCACCTTTTACGTAACCCAAGAAAAACACGTTAACGCAACTGTTTTTCAAAGTGATCCGATTAGAGGATTCCGCATAATCTCTAATATAACGCTAAACTAGCTTTCGAAAATGACCCAGAAATTTTATTGCCGTCGACTTCCAGCTGAATATTCTATTGTGGTCTAGAATGACCAGATTGCAACTTAAATTCTGCTTCGCTTGGACGCAGTCGTTGAATACAATTGGTGTTTTAGTACACAAATTACGTATAGATATTTGATGTATTCCACATGTGTAGAGTACAGAGGCGACACACCTCGACTGAATTGTGGTTACCACATGTCTGGTCCTGTAGCCAAACTTGTACGTTGAACACTTGTACCTTCTAAAAGTCCATATACCCGAGGGACTCAAACCGCTCGATTCGTTCTCGATGTTTTGCGGTAGACTTATCCGTGAGCTTTGCTCTACTGTATATCTGTGTATATATATATACGTATATATATACACCTATATACCTATATTAACTTACCCCAACGGCCTTGAGCTTATACCTACATTTTGTAAGTGTAACGCTCTGGAAGCGTGTCATTGTCGACGAATGTCTCGAAGTGCAGAAAGTTCACGATAAGGCATACTTTCGTGAAGGAATCAGATATGCGAGTGCTCATGCTTATATTGTCCTGGCGCGATAGTAAACACGACAGTTATTGACATCGTTTAACATGGAAATTTATCGAGATTTATAGTAGTCACTTTATTCAAGAAAACTGACGTCAAGTTGGCCCCCCAACTATGAAATATCCGAATTTTGTTCAATGGAGTAGCTTTTTGGTAGTCGTTTTTTGGTATTTGTTGAGCAAATTTTGACGTTTGTTGGTCGACATTTGATGTATTCAGTGATGTTTAGATTTAAATAACGAATTTTAGTAATTGATACCATGTTGATTTGTTAAAAACATTACGTAACAGTGTAGATTGCCCAACCCCTTCTCCACATAACGAATCGTAGCATTTTTCCGAAGCCTCTCTCTCCAACAGATGTTACGTAATTTATGAATGTCCCCTTATGCTCTTCTTGCCTTCAAAAAAATAAACACAGATTTTTATTTCAAGACAAAAATTTTTTTCTATCTCATTTCTTAAATCTGGACATTCCTTAATTGCTCTTAGTATAGTACAAAAAAATCAAAATGAAAAACTCGTTAGAAAGGATATGAATTTCCTACTTTCTGCAATCCTCTAAAGCGCTAAAACAATTAAATCTAATCGCTGAACTTATTGAGGAAGAAGTGGGTTTCTCCAGGGCATTTTCTTCGTCGTTGAACTGGAAACCAGAAACAAGTTCACGTGTGAGAAAGTGAAATCGAAGCTGCCCTGTTATGGCAAAGGAGGGTTAAGGTTTTCACTTGAAAGGGGAAAGATGTTCGGTATAGTTGGGCACTTTATTGGCCTCTAAGTAGAAAAGTCTATTAAAATGTCGTAACATAGGTGTATACGCGTGCACGCGAATGTGTGGATTCTAAATATGGTCACATGTACACATGAAACATGTCTGTGTGCTTACCAAGCCGTATACGTTTAAACCACTGATCACTCAATACTTATTTACCCTTTCGCTCTGCACATAACCGTGACTGAGTCCTCCTTATTATGAGCTTCCAATAATACTCCTATACTTGGCACACACACACATACGGGTGATTCTCCACAGATAGGATACTTTTGTGTCCAAGGCATAAATTATAAAAACAATTTTTTTGATTGCAATAAAACTCGGTATAAATCTTCATTTTAGTGTCTCAAACAGTGATAATTGGTTTTAAAACTTATATATCTCAAGTAGTACAATTTTATTTTCATTCCTAATATTTTAATTTAAGTAAATGTACACAACAATATATGCTCAAATATGAGTGTCCACGAAAATTGTGTTTTGGTTACGTGAATAAGTACATAAACGGCTACAGCATTTTAATTAGTGTCCATTCATGTAACTGATAATAACTTTCATATTTCTGAATAAAAGTAAATGAACACATGAAAAAAATGTGAATTAGAGCTGCATAAAACAATTTTCCAAAGGATTTTGCAATCCCTTCTATTTTCGAAATTTAGGAACACTTTTTGTGTTGTTTTCCATTTACGTAACATCAACTCACGTAATCGAACTTTCTGACTTATCAGGAACGAATCAAAAGAAAATGGTGCCTTTCAGAAAAAGTTTTGCCAAAAAGTAATTCAAGGACAGAGTTTTAGATCAATAATTTTGTTTTAGTTGAAAATATATCGAGATAAACATATTTTAGAAAATGTATTTGTGTATATAAAATTCGTGGAAAGGAAAATCGATACGCCTATTGTATATACACATATACATACGTATGGTTCTCAATTTTTCCTCTCAAAAATGCATTGTTTTATTCAACATAACCCCCTCAATCATATACTCGTTTTTATATTCGATTTCATATTTTTGTACTGAAGAACAATGTGAGTGGCTTTTTGATGTTCGAACATTTGATTGACAGGCTCACACAGGAATACAAATTTGATTAACGTTAACTCACTGATTCCAATGCAATTCCGTTTCAATTTGTTTTCTTTCCCATTCTAACAATCATTTTCACGTCATTATAAGAATTTTTTCTATTCGAAAGCATTACAAATCTGAACAGAAGAATAAAAATTAAACATAATTCTTCAAACTAAATTTTAAGCTTCAGTTAATTACACTCGTACACCGATTCTAGGCCGGTCTCCGGGGCCTCCGGCCTAGGATCGGGTTCAATTAAAAT